>JAUIRK010000028.1:0-65627 GCA_030549495.1 Nectonema munidae | reverse complement strand
TTAAATTTTATCTTACTTTAGTTAGACGAAATGTACAGAGCAAAAAAAAGTTAATAAAATAAAATATAAGAAATATGTTAACTATGAAGTAATTGTTATAAAAATTTAAAGCAATCTTATATAAGACAAAATATAGTAATTTTTTATAGTAATTTCAATAATTAATAATAACATCCATTTATTATTAATGTTAAAGATAAAATTAGAAGAAAATTTTTAAGAAAATTTTTGATTAATACTTTGCAAACAATTTGCGATAAACAATAATTGTTTGTAATACAAGATTTTATGAAATTAACATAAGTGTATCCAATATCTACGCTAAATTATTCTAATTTAATTTAATAATTTAAATTTTATAATCACATGCAGACACGGAAAATCAAGTATTGGTGAAATAGTTCATTTTAATCTGGATCTTTTAAAGAAAATTTTCAGGCTATACGAGTAAATTTGATTAAAATTTTCATATTATCATTACAAGTGGCAACAAAAATTTACCTATAAATCCTTCAAAAATTAACATAACGCTTCAAAAAGTTTACTTTATATGTAAAAAATTGAAATAAAAAATTATTCTTTAATTAGTAGGAGATTTAAAAATTGAGCCAAAAGTTGTCAAATAATTGAGATAAAAGAAAAAAAACATTGAGCTAGATAACAACACTGTGTAACAAATTTGAGGTTTAAAAAATTACAAGTTAAGTAAGACCTGTTTCTGGGTCAAAAAAATAGTTTTGGTTATAAATCTGACATCTATTCCTCCAAATTAGCCATCGTTTTCCTAAAAAATTTTCTAGCGTAAAAATTATACGCTTTCGCATGATAGAACTCATTGAAAAATCGCTATGTATTGACAGCAATCAATTTGCATACGTCTACCGCAAATCCGCTGAAATTGAAGTATAGTAATTTCTGATGACTTACTTATAGGCGTAATAGGAAAAGACCCCACTGAGAATTTGCTAAAACTTGATTATCATCTATTCAAATTCCATCATGTCTCTAAACTACTTTACCTTAAAATAAACTTCAATAAATGTTCGCTGATCAACTTTGGTAAAAGCAATCGAAAGTGTCCTTTCCTTTATTTTGACTCAGTAAATCTTTGTCCTGTGTCTTCAGTGAAGTACGTAGGTGTAATCTTTGATGTTAAACTCAGTTTGAAATTAAATGATGACATGAAGCATACAAAATGCTTCAAAATCTTTTCAAAAGTGAAAAGTATCAGCGGTTTTAAATGGCCTAAACATTTTACTTTCTTTAAAACTGTCCTTCTTAACCTAATACTTCCTTCTTTTTTATAAGGCGTTGCTTCATGGGGCACAATTTTCCAAAAAAAGAAGTACCAGAAATCTTTTAGTGTCCTTTTTTATATTATCTTAAGACAGGCTCTTAAATGTTGTATTTCCACTCCTAAGCTAGTAATTTCTCTCATGTTATCTTCCCCCCCCCTCTTACTTTACATTGAAAGGTCGACAATTTAAAAAAATGATCTTTTATATCAAAAAATAAACTATATTATACTTATGGAACTTTGACAGATTCGGATAAAATTTTTTCTAATATTGACCATTTTGATCGTTTCTATTCTAAATATTTTGAATATCAATTTGATGTGACCAACGATATAATTTCTTCTCAGAGAATTTATAACCCCGCGATAACGAATCTTGACATAAGGATAAACATAAATCAATCCAAACCGAAAGCTAAAAAATTGTGTCAGAAAATAATCAATTCATCGAGAGCTTTATTTTTTTGACTAATGGCTCTTATGATCATCTATCTACTGTAGGTGCGTCAGCTTTTGTTTTATATTATCCTTCTCAGAACGAACCATGTTGATCTCATTCCTTCAACATTGGACTCTTTTCGTCATCTTTTCTTGCCGAATGCGCAGCTCTACTAGCAGCTTTTAAACATCATGAATTTAGAATTGACGAATTTTTACACTTTTCTCTGGTTTATTTCATATCTGACTCATTGTCTCTATTAAATCTCTACGCAATAAATCTTCTGACTCAGACTATGTGGGTTCAATTTTAAATTTATATTCTGAATTAAGTAGACACTTCTCTATTCGATTTATTTGGTGTCCTGGCCATATGGTCATAACAGGAAACGAATTTTGCGATAGAAAAGCTAAAGAAGCGCTTTTATTTCAAAAATAGGGCCTTGCCCCTTTCTTCATTGAAAAGATTTATAAACAAAAGGAACACTCATTTTTGGACAAAGATTTGGTTGAACAGTAAATACCCTCTCTATTATCCAATTGACATCCCTGAAAACTTTTTTATAAAAAATCAAAAAATCCCCAAACAAACTTTGCCGTTTTGAATGCAACCAATGAAACTCCCAAACATTTACTGTTTTCTTGCCCCAAAACTAGAGATCTTTCAGATTTGTTTTACGCCAAAAACATATAGAAAATGGGTTTACTATGTTGTCTATATATGAAATTTGGGTTATTATCAAAAGGGTGACAAATCAAAAGAGTGACATGACAAAAGAGTGACAAAATTTATAAAAATTCAAAAGAGATGTCAAAAGAGTGACAAAATATACAAAAATTCAAAAGTTTTACTTACCTACCTATCCTTACATAAAAAACTCTTTTGATTTGTCGCTCTTTTAATCGCTATTTTAGTGACAAATTATGTCACTCTTTTGATTTGTCACTCTAATGAACATCTCCCATAAAATTTTACTAAATCCTCAGTTTACAAAAAATTTATACTGCCTAATCGAATCGGTTGAAAGAACTTTAAGACTGTCTCCCCCTTAAACAAAATTCAAACTTCTTTTCCCTGTTTATACCTTATTCAATAATATTTCATTAATTATTTTATTTTTTTTATTTTGACGCTATTCACTTTACCCAGTTAGCTTCATCATTAACCTTAAGATTTTGCAAGCTATCGGACTTTTTATAGTCTATTAGTTGTGTCTACACCTCTCAATCAATCAATCAATCAATTTTTTTGAACTTTTGTTAGATACTTTTAAAATGGAGAACTATCCAAAAATAATTGAGTAAAATAAACTATTATCATGTTCCAATCCTTATTTTAATAATGTAGTTTTCAAGTATTTGACAGAACTTTTATTTTGATTTTTACTTTAATTGGATTGGATCGTTTGAAATTTCTTTTTTATAACTTATTTATTTTCATCTTGATTATATTTATCCAATTCAAAGCTTTTTTAAAAGCTATCAATTTTTGTTCAGTTTATATTAGCACGATACTCACACAACCACTCTTGCACTCTTCGTTCAAACTTCAAGACTATCTTGTTTGTAATTCTGATTGCATCAACCTTTTAGCTCAGTAATATGTTTGAAAAAATATTTTTTTAGTAAAAAGAGTTCAGAAAACTCTTCTATAATATGTAATGATATATTCTCATAACCTGTACGGTTGAACGCGGGTAGACAACTTGCGTGTTATCTCCAACCCATATATTACGATGATTCCTCTCCAACCTGTATTCTATGATGATTCATCTCCAAACTATATACTACAATGATTCATCTCCAATCTGTATACTACGATGATTCATCTCTAACCTGTATACTACGATGATTCATCTTCAACCTGTATACTACGATGGTTTCTATTCCATGTACAAATAACTAGGGAGACAATGTTCAACTTTCTGTTCACATTCTGCTAGATGTAAGATTTGATATACCTCATTCGGGGAGACGATGCTACATAAGTTATTACCTATATACATTATACCTGTATACTACGATGGTTCATCTCCAACCTGTATACCGCGATAATTCATATCAAAGAATCGAAAAATATTTTTTAAAAAATCAAAAAATATCAAACTTTCTGTTCATATTTTGCTACCTCATACGATGTTACAAAAGTTATTACCTATACTTTGCAATTTGCACGATTTTAAATATTATATTTGTCGAATAATCAAAGAATCGAAAAATGTTCGAATCAAAAAATATTTATTCTTTTTAAATATATCGTTGGCTCCCCTTACTTTTAAAATTGAAAGATAAACCTAGTCTTTAATTATTAATTTTTATCAAATTATGCACATATGAAACTAAAAGTAAGTGGAGCCAACGATATATTTAAAAAGAATAAATATTTTTTAATTTGAACATTTTTCGATTCTTTGATTATTCGACAAATATAATATTTAAAATCGTGCAAATTGCAAAGTATAGGTAATAACTTTTGTAACATCGTATGAGGTAGCAAAATATGAACAGAAAGTTTGATATTTTTTGATTTTTTAAAGAATATTTTTCGATTCTTTGATTACAGAATTTTATTTTGATTATTTGACAAATATAATATTTAAAATCGTGCTAATTGCAAAGTATAGGTAATAACTTTTGTAACATCGTATGAGGTAGCAAAATATGAACAGAAAGTTTGATATTTTTTGATTTTTTAAAGAATATTTTTTGATTATTTGATTACAGAATTTTATTTTGATTATATGATAAAATATATTACAGTACACCCTCGTTAAGTCGGACATCTTGGGGGAGAGGGGTGTCCGACTTCGCCGATTGTCCGACTTAACAGATAGCCTATAACCCATATTCCATAAACATGCCTAAGCCAATGAAATTTAGTTGAAAATGCCCTGTTATTATACAGGCTATTTTGTTTTACTAAAATTGCATTCATAACATGTAAAAAAAGCAAAGTTATTTAAAATTTATTTATTTTTGTGTTTTTATGAAAGCAGATCACCTGACGAAAGCTAGGCTCAGAATAAACAGACAGTACAAACAATTAAGAAATGTTTAATTAAAAATCAATAACATAAAAAGAATTCAAAAATTATAAAAATCATTTAATCTGATGACTCGTGTTTACTCGCAAATGCTTCAGGTAAGTCAGGTGACTGGAAGCTGGTTGATGCTTAAGGAGAGTTCGAGTGTGTAGGCCTATCTGTAGCAACTGGATTGAAAAAAGAATGAATTTTCAATTGTTTTCCTTTGTTATGTTGCTTCCTGATTATCATATCTCTGAAAGCTCTAAAATGAGGATAATATTGGTTGCTATCTTCGTCAGCAGTCATATCAATGTAGGTGATGATACAGTCCAGTGCTCCTCGAACCTCCGAAAGTTTGGGAATTCGAACATTTGATTCTTTTCCTCTATCTTCTTCTTCTTCTATTGTATCGCTTTTAAGAACATCTTCAGCAATTTCTTCGTAGGTCATAACATGATAGCCAGGGTCACCTTCTGTTTCTTCAAGCCACTCTCTTACATCATCCAAAGAAACTTCTTCTCCTGCTCTTCTGAAAACACGATGAAAGTCATTCGACTCAAATCCTTCGAAGTCAGGCTGTATATTTTCAGCAGCATACAAAAGATTTTTCCATGCATTGGCGAGTGTAGTTGTTTTCACAGTTTTCCAAGCAGATGCTAGATTGAATATGGCTCCTTTGATGTTATAGTTCTTGATATTTTCTTGTGTTTTTTCACCTCTTCTATCAACCTCACCATCATCATCATCAATGACACTATAGATTTCATCCAGATATTTACGTTGATAAGCTCTCTTGCAGGAAACAATTACACCTTGGTCCATTGGTTGAATGAGAGATGTAATATTGGGTGAGAAAAACATAACTTTAATTTTCCCATTATGGCTAACAAGAGATGATTCATTAGGGTGGGCAGGAGCGTTATCCAAAACAAGCAAAGCTTTTACATCTTTATAATCAATTTTTAGCACTTTTTCTTGAAACTTTTGTACAGCGGGTACAAAATGCTTAAAAAACCAGTCCTTAAATATCTCCAGGTTAAACCAAGCCTTTTTAGAGTTGTAGTAAATTACAGGTAAATGATTCATGCAATCTTTTAATACACATGGGCGTTTAGATTTGCCCACCACAACTAGAGGTAAACGATGTAGACCATCTCCATTTGCACAACACAAAAATGAAATTCTTTCCTTGCTTAATTTCTCTCCATGAATGTCTTTTTCATCTTTGAAAGCCTGTGTATTTTTGGGCATACAACGCCAAAATAAACCACTCTCATCCGCATTGTAAACTTGGGAGAACATTAGCCCTTCATCTCGGATCAACTTATTTAATTTTTGTTTAAACGGTTCAACATCTTCAACTGGCGCACTGGCTGCTTCCCCATGCAAAACTCTATTGCCAATCCCATGCCTATTCTTAAAGCGCCATAACCACCCATCACTAGCAGTAAAGTCATCAATTCCCATATGTCTAGCCAACTTTTGAGCAGCATCTTGAATAGCAATTCCACGAACTTTTATACCGCATGATCGCTGCTGAACAAACCATTTCGTTACTGCTTCTTCCAAATTTTCATCTTTAGATACTCTCATCCTTTTTCTTCCTCCAATAACTGAACTCTCACGGTCTTCTATCACATTGTATTTTACAGAAAAAGCCAACTACTTATCTTTGGCTTTTCGAATGTCCGATACTGTCTGTTTCTTAACCCCATATTCTTCACAAACACTTTTTACAGACGCTTCAGCTTCTAATTTACTAATAAGCTCCAATTTTTTATTAACTGGCAAAGTCACAAGCTTTCTTAAAGGTTTGGCTGTTTCTCTTCCAGACATTTTGAAAAAAAATATTGTAGAATAACTTGGATGAAACGAAGAACAAAAAAATTAAAAAATATTTAAATTAAAAATTAAATTAAAATCTAAAAAAAATTAAATTAAAAATTAAATAAAAAAATAAAAAAAAGTAATTTTAAGACGAATTTACCGCTAAAATAAATATGTACATGCCTTCTAGTTAGTAAGAAAACGGTGTCGCTGTCGAACAACATTTTTTCAATCTTTGAATTTATTTCTATTTACCTCGGACGTGGTCCGACTTAAAAGGGTCCGACTTAACGAGGATACACTGTATTTAATATCGTGAAAAAATTAATAACTTATCTAACATCCTCTCCCCGAATGAGGTATATCAAATCTTACATCTAGCAAATTATGAACTGATAGGTTGGAGATGAATTATCGCGGTATATAGTTTGGAGATGAAGCATCGTAGTATACAGGTATAATGTATATAGGTAATAACTTATGTAGCATCATCTCCCCCAATGAGATATATCAAATCTTACATCTAGCAGAATGTGAACAGAAAGTTGAACATTGTCTCCCTAGTTATTTGTACATGGAATAGAAACCATCGTAGTATACAGGTTAGAGATGAATCATCGTAGTATACAGGTTGGAGATGAATCATCTTAGTATACAGGTTGGAGATGAATCATTGTAGTTTATAGTTTGGAGATGAATCATCGTAGAATACAGGTTGGAGAAGAATCATCGTAATATACGGGTTGAAGATAACACGCAAGTTGTCTACCCGCGTTCAACCGTACAGGTTATGAGATATATATATATATATATACACTTATATAACAAGGTGTCCCTAATGTCAATTTATTAAAATATTAGAATAGTATTTATTATATTTGAAGTAATTTCGATATTTTTTTAAATAATTTGCGTTTATTTGAGTAAAAGGACTAACAATATGTTTTTGAAAGTTAAGAAAAGTTTGTATTTTGGAGGTTAACTTTTTTGATCCAATATATTTTCTTTTTCACTTAATAAAATTTTTTTTGATCTAACGTAAATTTTTTTGACTTTATTGACCTAATAAAAATTATTTTTAGAAAGTACGTAACATGTTGAACACAATGAACATACTTTTTTTTTTTAACTTTATTGACTTTTGTTCGCCATCGTTATTACCCTAATGGCCGAGCCTCGATGATTCTTAGAGTGTAACTTCAGCTTAAAAGTTGAAAGTTAGGGATTAGATCACAAATGCTCCGAACTTTTAAAAAAGTATATTGAGGGCATATAGCCTTATTGCTGAAAGTGCTATGATATCTAACCAATCAGCTTACCCACATGGTTTTAAAGTATTATTATCTTTATTGAGGTAACGAAAATGGATGACAATTTTATCTTTTTAATATTTAGTGGTCTTTTCATTTTATAATTGTAAAATTATTCACAAAAAATTTCTACTATATAAAAATTTTAAAAAATTATAAATGAAATTTGTTGATAATTAAAAAAATTATTTACTATTTTGAGTACGATTTCCTGTTTCTAAGCCTCTGAACTCAATTGGAATCTGTAATATAGAATTTTGCCCTAGCATTTTTCAACATGAACTTGCTGGGGGTCCCAATAAAAATTTTATTGGCTAACATATATGAAAATTTCTTAAAATGTCATTATGTGTTATACTGTCATGTCATCTCTATGGATACATGAATCCCTTTGACTGTCATTCTTTTCTAATCTCAGTTAAAATGCATTATACCAGTATTATACATTAGAAAAATTTTTTAGTAGCATCACTATTTCACCAAAAATCGCATGGGCGTTTTAAATCTCTTCTCTTTTCTTACTAGAATGTAGTAAATCGTTGTTATATATCGATCAGATTCATAAGTTATCAACTTATCTACATCTTTTTTGAACGGTGTATTTGAAATTTTTAGTTTAAAACTGTCGGCAAAATTCAAAAATATTTCTCTCTCTTCGTACTCTCTTTGCCAATATGTCTACTAAAATCACTGCTAATTCCAGAATTATTATCCTAACACTTACGCGTCTTACAGTAATGGCTTTCTCTGCCCACTTCTTATGTACCATAAATCCAATCCTCCCTTCCTAGAATTATTACCACTCCATTACAATTTGTAAGCCTCCCCACCGGTAAACGGAGAAGGATTGGCGAAGGAGAAGCGTTGGCGATTTTTCTCTCTTTTGATGTTGCCGCAAACGTGTTCATGTGCATGGCCACTATCACACAATTCTTTTTTTTCCTCATCACTTTTCTTACTCGCTCTCTCGATAAAACACTTTGCTTGCGCATATAGTTATCATTCATCGTTTTTCTCTCATACTATTATTTATAATAATTATTATTTTAATAACAAAATATTTATGAAAATAGTTTTGAATAAACAAAAATCTTTTCAAATTGCATAGTTTTTCCATTTTTAATACTTTAAAATAATTGAAATAATTTAATTTTAATATTCAAAATTTTTCTAATTTTATTTTATAATATAAAATTTTGGACAATTTTAAGTAACGTAGGCTCGTTTAACCCTTATTACCCCTTTGGGTCCATTTTGGTTTTTTTTCTATTTTAAAACTCTAAAAAAAATTTTTTGATAGAAAATATTTTTTTGATACATCGTGACTTTATTTTATATGTATGAATAAAGATTTTTTGATGCATTTTTAGTTTATTAGAAGATTGATACAACGGTGAGAAAAAAAGTCACACTAAGCCCCTTCGGGTCCATTTTGTACAATGTATTTTTTTTTAATAACATGCTTTAAAATTCAAATTTTTAAAAGTAACAATATTTTTTGTATTAGATATAAACAACGATAATATATTTATTTCAGATAAAAAAATTATAAAGTTGATATACTTCCTGTAAAGCACGCTGATCACTTAGTTTACTTATTTTTAAAATTTTTTTGAAATTTTTTTCTTACTCCATTCTGCTAAAATGTCAAATATCATATTGAAAATATCTAAAAAAAGAATTTTAAGTGAGCCATCGTCTTCAGATTCTTCTAAGAATGATGACTTTCTTTCTGAACTTGAAGATCACCTTTCTGTACAAGAAGACACCACTAGTTCAGATGATTGTACCTATGAAAATGATTCTCAAGAGCATTTTGATAAGAGTGTTTTTTCTAAAGATGGTATGACACGTTGGAACGTAGATCCTCCAAATAATTTAGGAAGTCCTTACAAAAGAAGACTTTTTCTTGACAATTTAGGAAAGCAACTAGTAAAGGAGCACATTGAAACAAGAAAAACTATGCCAAGGAATGTTACATCAAAAAACTTGGTTGAAAAAATAAAAAGAGGATTTTCCAATGAAAACTTAGATGCGAAAGAAAAAAAAGAATTCGGAGTAGGTGTCATATGTGTGAAGGAGACAAAAAGTTTGACTCAGTATGCTTTTTATGTGACAAACATGCATGCAAGGAACATTATGTACGTGTCTGTAAAAAGTGTATTTGACACTTTTCTTTGTTATATCTTTTTTAAATAAAATTTTTAATAATTCTGTTTGTTTGCCAAGGCTTCAAATAAAAGAAAATACGAATTTTCACCAACAATAATAGAGTAAAATTTTGAAAATTTTATCTATGAACGTCATGTTTATTTAGAAATAATACAATGATTTAGGTAACAGAAAAAAAAATAAAAAACAATTACAAAAAAACAGACATGGGCCATTTTGGACCCGAAGGGGTAATGTGTAGCATCGAATTGAAGGGGTAATAAGGGTTAAGAAAAAATTTTAATAAAAATTCTAGAATTTAGTATAATAAGTTGGGTAAAAGCGTAAAAAAAGCACCATTTTTTAAACCTGTAGTTGATTTTTTTAGACAAGATATAGAAGTTGAATTTTTTTTGTAGTTGACATTTTTGATTAAAAAGAAATTATCATTTAGAATTTTTATATAGGGGTAAAGGTTAAAAAAAACTTTTTTCAGTTTTGTGTAATATTTACTTCAAATTAATATTCAGTTTTTGTTATAGTTACAATTTTACATCTAAAATCCTGACTTAAATTTTTAATCAAAGTTTTATTGTATAAATTATTAATATGATACCCTCTAATATAAACTTTTTTAAGCTGATATTTCGCAACAATTATTTTTGAAAGGTTTTTTATTTTTTATTAGGTTATTGTTTTGCTTGTCAACATTGATAGACCAATAATGAAGATGTGATAATTAAAAAAATGTAATTAGACATTTGCAATTAATGTATACTAGCTGTATTGCTTTCAAAAAAAGTGAAGATAAAAATAGAGGAAATATGTGATATGGCAGTGGTCATGTGCAGCAGTAACAGTTAGCATTATTCATATGTGCTACAAAGTGATGAGGAAAAAAAGATAAGGAGATGGTGGCTAATGTAGATGAGAAGGAAGCAAAGCGGCAGCATCAAACAATTGTAAAATCGCCAACGCTTCTACTTCGCCAATGCTTCTCCTAGAACCTCCCCACCACCTCTAATAATTTTATTGCCTTTACTTTCATACTTCATCTCTTGTAAACCTACACTCGCCATATTCTTCCTACTGAGCATGCTTACATATTACGAGCTCTTATCCACTTCTTCATCTTTAACGACATCTTTTCCCACTTCTATGTGGGCCATGGGGTCGATATTTTTCTTTTTTGAGATGAGCTGTCATATGTAAATCACTTTTTTGACAGGTTTGAATGATTTTTATAAAAAATGAATATCACCACTGAATTCAGCATGCTTGAAAAGGGATGTGTAAAAAACTTTATATAATTATTTAGATAAATAATTCCTTTTTGAGATCAGCTGTCACATTTAGATCAATTTTTTGACAGGTTTGATTGATTTTCATAAAAAATGAATATCATCACTGAATTCAGCATATTTGAAAATGGGTATACTACATGTGTAAAAAACTTTATATAATTATTTAAATAAAAAGTTTCTTTTTGAGATGAGCTGTCACATTTAGATCAATTTTTAGACAGGTTTGATTGATTTTCATAAAAAATGAATATCACCACTGAATTCAGCATATTTGAAAATGGGTATACTACATGTGTAAAAAACTTTATATAATTATTTAGATAAAAAGTTTCTTTTTGAGATAAGCTGTTACACATTTAGATCAATTTTTTGACAGGTTTAATTGATTTTCATAAAAAAATGAATATCACCACTGAATTCAGCATATTTGAAAATGGGTATACTACATGTGTAAAAAACTTTATATAATTATTTAAATAAAAAGTTCCTTTTTGAGATGAGCTGTCAAATATAAATCAATTTTTTGACAGGTTTGATTGATTTTGATAAAAAATGGACATCACCACTGAATTCAGCATAGTTGAAAATGGGTATACATGTGTAAAAAACTTTATATACTTATTTTGATAACTTTTTGAGATGAGCTGTCACATTTAGATCAATTTTTGACAGGTTTGATTGATTTTCATAAAAATGGACATCACCACTGAATTCAGCATAGTTGAAATATATATGTAACATTAAAAATATTTATAAAAACTTATTAATATTACTGAAAAAGATGCTTAGACAGCGGCTCAGAGACAATATATTTGTCTCTGACTTCTGCTTTGTGATCTTCTGCTTTTGTGCGGAAAGATGAGTTATGCGGACGAGATTGTTTCCTCACAAACGATGAGTGAGTGTACAACCGGGATAGCCAGATGCGTATTTTGTCAGAAGGCAGTGTATTTTTTAATGAAAATCAGCGGAACTTTCTCGCGTAGTTTCGTTTCCTACTGACTGGCGCTTGTAGACAAGTAAATTTTCTTAATTAAGTGTTAATGGCGTATATGAGGCGGTTCTTTATAAACTTGCTTTGCTGAGTCAACCAGTCAAGCGGTGCTCGAGGAAATGGTTTAATTGTTGAGAGAGTTTACGGTTTCAGTGCTCTACGCTACAACGTCTTGATGATTGAGGTCTTGCTATTAGCCTGCTGTCTTCAAGGTTTGCATCACCACCATCAATGCATTTTAATCTCCAATCAAAGTACCCTTTACATTGTAGGTAGTTGTGATTTCCTTTTTCATATTTGAAACATTTTCTTTTGGTTTTTTTCTTCTCTGATATCTAATTAACTTTTATGAAAAACATTTAGTTTAAATTTAGGATTAATTTGTAACACTAATTTAGTATTCGGTATTTTAACTTATTTTACTTAATAAGTTCATTTATTTATGGAGGCGTGAGTAAGGTTTTGGTATTTTTTTCAGTAAGGTTGGTTTGATCTAATTTTTGGTTCTACAGACATTTGGCCAAATGGACATATAACCGAATGGACTTTTGACAGGAAATGAACACACCTTTTAAAATTTTTGTATGCGTTGCTTCACTTCCAGTAAGCCTGTGCTCAATACAAATCTGCAGCTTTCTTTTCTTTTTATAATCTTGACGCATATGCATAACTTTTGTGATGAATAATTTTATCTACGACAAGTTAGAAGACAATTTTTTTTTACACTAGAAACAGGATTTTATTGCCCACACAAGTCTGGGAAAATGGCAAATTGTATTTACATTGTAGGTGAAATAACCGTCCTTCAAATGGGTTCATAGTCAAAATCCCCGCTACCAAAATTTCGTATCGCTGAAAACTAAAGTCACTGCTACTTTAACTTTTGAGAATTTTTGTAGTGCGAATTTTGTCCAGATACCGTTCAAAGGTTCATTTGATAACTTTTTTTGAATTATTCGTTGGCTAAATGTCAATTCAGTGAAATATCAGGGGCCAAACGCACTTCAGCAAAATTTCTGAATAACGTAAATAGTCTCAGTAACGCGGAACATCAGAAGTAAAATCATTACTGCGTATATCTTGTTTTTGCAACTTTTGCCAGGCTGTGATAAAAGAATACAGACAAAACAATAGTTTCATACAGATACATTATTGTCCATATGTTGTTATCATTACACATGTGCAGTGTGCACTCATCTTCACACAATGCTGCTACCACATTCGGAATCACTCATGCACTCCTATAAATCGATCCAGTGGCTTATAAAAGACGAGATATTTCGAAACGTGCTTGACATGCTGACGATGCTCATTGGCCACTCTTCATTTGCTTTATTTTCATCTCGAGCTCCAATTACGATGTTATCGTCTATCATACGCTTCACATTTTTCATTGCTTTCATCTCTTATAAGTAAGTTCCAGTTCAAGTAGTTAATCTATTTAACTTTATATATAAGGGGCGGATCTATAAATTGACATTAGGGGGAGGTGAGGGGGGTGGGGGCGGATTTTACTAAACTAGAACCTAAATTTTATACATATAATTTTAAGCTTTATCAAAATTTTTAAGCTATTTTTATCTTATTTTGGGTAATAGTTTAATAAAAAGCGAAAATTGAATTTTTATCATAAAACTTAGAGTATCATAATAATGTATCAAAAAATTATAAGTTTATTATAAGAAAGTTATAAGCATTTTCCAAAACTGAATTGATATGCTTGCAAGATGCTTGGTAGGGAATAGAGGCGGTCTTTTTGTTTATACAGGTTTTAAAGAGAGTCTGAAATAAAAGAAATAAAGAGAAAAAGGAGAGGAAGAAAGCTATCGAGTGAAGATTTAGGATGGGTTCAATAGTTCGTAAAAGCATGGAGAGGGAAATTAATAGTGTCGGGTGTGTTAGTAGTTCATTCAGATTGTTGGGAAAATGACCGAGAGTTGAAACACAACTGTTTATTAATTCGTGGACATGAGAGATAAAAAATGGCCAAATGAAAGTTAGGTGGTGGGATGATTCACAAACTGCGTCACAGAAACAGCGGGACTGAGTGTCGGAAAGTTTGATATGAAAAAGGTAATTTTTGCAAAGGCAGTGACCAGAGAGCCACCGTATAATAGATCGTGAAGCATTGTTAACTTGTTTTAACTTCTTAACTTGGATTATTAACTGTGTTTTGACCAAGATTGATGAACGGCGGTTATGTCAGTTATGTGGGATAGAAAGGTGTTTGTCGATTGGGTGACTGACAATTGCCATTGTTTTTTAGTGTATTGCATGAGTTCGTGGATAAAAACGCTGGGATGTAAAGAGGTCAAGAGTGTCTGCACGGTTTTGAGAGGGTTCTTTTGGCGAGGAAGTCAACGTGTATATTTTCGTGAACGTTGGAATGGACAGGGCACCAAAATACAGAGATGGTAAAGTGGGTGGAGAGAAATTGTAGTTTCGAGAATGGTTTGGCAACCATGAATGGTGTGTTTTTGCTGAGATGTAAATCGCGAGCGAGGTTTTGAGAGTCGGTATAAAACTGGATTGCTTCAAATTGAATAGAGTCTTTGATGTTGGGTGATGTGGTCGCACGATTCAATTAGTGCTTGACATTCGGCGTCGAGTATCGTGTTTAAATGATTAAGTGGTAGGCTTGTGGTGAAGAATGCGGAAAGTGACTCACCTCTATAGAATGAGAGAACGATTGCGCACTTTTTTGGTTTTTTCGCGGCATCAGTAAATATCCTTAGTGTGGTAGAGTTAGAGATGTGTCTCAATTCTTTTATGTGTGAGACGGCACGTGTTTTGGATGTATTGATTATGATATCAAAATGCAGGGGAGAGGCGGGGTGCATAAGTGTAGTTGGGTGTATTTTTGGGTGAATGAGATATCGGTGTAGATGGTGAAGTTAACTCCGGCACCGGAGCATAGATTTTTTGACTACGGCTTCGGCTCCGGCTCCAATATTTATTGTGATTTCTTTCAGTTATACATAAAGTTCGGTTTATTTATACAAAATTATACTATTCTTAATTATTATACATAAAGTTTAAGATTTATATCGTTTTCAATTAGACAAATATTTCAAAACTTTATTTATGTGTTTGTTCTTAAAAATAGCATTGCTTCCAAAATGTCCTTTTTGAGACTACTACGTAAATCTGATTTCAAAATTTTTAAAGCCGAAAAAAGGCGTTCCACACTTACTTGTGTTGTAGACAAAACAGTTATAATTTTAGCTTCGTCTTTAATAATTTCAGGATAACTTTTAATTGCTTCATCACAAGACAAATTCGAAAAACGGTCAAAATTTTTCAATTTCAGAAAAAGATTTTTTGATCTGAAGTTCAAAATCAGATATTGTTGACGACACTGATTTTTTTAAGCGTTTTTTTCTTGATTGTCTTTTTTGTTGCTTGTCAAGAACTTTCTCAAAATCAAAAGTTATCTCTTCGAATTCATATAGAGGTGAAGAACTACTTGACGAAGATTCCCCCACAGATTTCGAATATTCTTGCAATGCTAAAAAATCGCTTTGATTGTCAGCTGTTCTCATTTTACACACAATATTTTTGACAGACTCTCTGGCTTTTGATATTTGTTCAAGCGAAAGTAGACATCTGTACCTTGGATCAAGATAAATTCCAGCAAGCAGAAATTCATTTTTCATACATTTTTCGTCTCCTAACAAGCGTTTAACATTAGAGAAAAAAATATTAAGGATCTCCATTCTTTAAAAAATTGATCAGGAGTTAAATCTTCGCCCCGAAATTTTTTGGTTATTTTACCAAATGTAAAAATTTTACCTTTCTAAACATTTCGTTTGGTCCCAGAATGATTCCGTAAGAGATACATCAGTATCTGCCGTGTTTAATAAAACGGATTTTAATTCAAGTAAGCGCTTTATCATAACATAGGTACTACCCCATCTAGTAGATTGATCCAAAATAGTTACTTTACCGAAGCGTCTTTTAATAATTTCATGAAACTCCGGCTCCAAAGGCCTGGCTGTTGTGAGTTAGTTAAAAGACTAAGACGGTGAATTTTTAAAAGGAAAGTTAAGGTTGAGGGGTGAGCAAGCGTTGCACCCCATGATAGAAGGCCGTATTGAAGGGCTGGGAGGATGAGAGATTTATATATGAAGAGGGAATGTGTAATTTTGATGCCCCATTTCTATGAAATGGCTCTATTTAATAGAAAAAGAATTTTTGAGAGTTTTGTGTATGTATTTTTAAAGTGGGTGGACCATTTGAGGTTCGATTGGGAAGTGAGTCCGAGGTATTTTATCGTCACTGATGGTTTGATAAGGGTGATAAGTGTGGAGAATGTTTTCGTGTAAAGTGAATTAAAGAAGTTTTAGATGTATTGAAGGAAATCTTCAGTGAGCTGGCAGTGAACTTAAGGGTGTTGTAAAGTGCGGTCATTTGGAGAAGATTTACCGAGTATGGATTGTGCAGAGATCTTTGTCGCGAAAGATTAGGCAGCGATTAAGTAAATAGTTGCTGATAAATTTGATGATGTAGGGTGGATAGCGCTTAAGATGCATGTTGAATTGGATCGCAGGGTGTCAGGCGCTGTTGAAGGCGTTGTCGATATCGAGGAACAAGACATATGTTGTTTTTTGAGATGAAATGGAGTGCTCTAGATATTCCGTAAGTTTGGATAGAGCTGATTCTGTCTTTTTGCTGTGTAATTTTGTATAACTTGATGTGTTTAAATAATAAATTTACAAAAAAATGTAATATTAAAAAAGTAATAAGTGTCACACTTAACTATGATTGAAACATAAAAAACTTTTTAGGGCTTCTCACTTCAGAGAAAGATTGAATCTAAAAAACGAGTTGCAAAAATCATCATAATATTTGAGTTCTACGAAAAGAATTAGATCAAGAAAAATTTTTAAGCAATTGGCAATGTAATTTTAGGCGGCCTACGTTGTTTTTGCCCTCTTTAAATCCGCCAGTGTATATGTATGACAACTCAATAGTCCATCTTTATCTTGCGACAAGCTAGTGATACCTAGCTATGCAACTCTTTATATAGTGTATATGTGTAGTTATATTATAATTATTTATATCAAAATTATTTGAACTAGTGAATTTTACAACATAAGAGTTATAAATTTTGAGAAGTTTTATTTATACAAATTTTTTTCAGTTTGGATAGCGTAAAAAAGAAGCTGTAAAATCATTTGATATAATTTTTACTTTTCTAAACTCACAAAGGAATAGAGAAATCAAATGAATTCTTATAATTTTATCTAGCATAATCTTTCTAACCCTCAAAAGGTAAAGACATCCACTACCCTATCATAATTTTATTCACTTTAATCAATTATAAACCATTTATGATAAAATTAGCTGCATGTATTGATATAATAAAGGGGAGACAATGGTGTAAAGATCACTGGGGTTTAAGTATAGCTTAAATCCATCTCTTTGTTTGATTTGAAGTAATAAACATTGAAAGACAACTTGGTAAAATGTATTGTGTTTTTGAAAAGGGATAGGGAGGCAATTGTTAAGGATCTTCTCTATGTCATAGTGATACTATAACGAAGTATTAAAAAAAGAATATAATAATTGATAATGCCATTTTTAAAATATATTTTCAAAAAGGACTTTAATTTTGTTGTCCCAGACAATTTAGTAAAAACGAAGAGCATATATTCGAATGTAATAAATTTTTATTTTGCTGGAGCAATTTCCGTATTTAAAAAATAATTATCTGTTGTGAGATTAAATCCAGAAAATTCAAACTATTTACTAATTTTTTTACAAGTTTATTTACATCATTGAATTTTGAAAATTGTTTTCAAACAATTTGAAAAAAATTGTCGTAAAAGTCACTATCAGCAATTATATAAAACGTGTGTCCATATTTGTCTTTTTTACCTCGTAAAGGTTTTCAAATTATCTTTATAAGAGTAAGATTTGCGCATTATTTCATCCAAACATACCAGAATTGAAATCAGAAAATTTATATTCCAATTTTTTTGAATTTATATTCAAAGCTGTTTTTTCCAAAATATGCTGGCCTAATTTGTTAACATCTTTTCTAGCAATGTTTAATTATCACAGTGTTGTAATGGGTCTTGTAGTATCTTTGAGCAAACACATGTTGATGAACCACCAGCTTTTTCTCATTATTTCTCTTTCTGTCTCCTCTGTTTTTCTTTTCCGCTTTCTCTGCTAAAACTCAATAACTAGCTCTCTTCTCTCTTTCAAGCTCTCTCCTTTCATTCAAGCCCTCTTCTCTCATTCAAGCTCTCTCCTTTCACTCAAGCCCCTCTATCTCATTCACCTCTCTTCTCTTTAATTTGTATTTAGAGTTAAATTAAGAATAATTTTATTTTATCTCATTAGAAACTAGTTTTTAGCGAAATATAAGTTCATATTTTCAGAACCTTTTTTAGTGATACAAAATTTTAGCTATTCAAATAATGAGAGATTTTTGGAAAAAAATTTAGTTCCATCAATTCTCAGCATAGCTAGAATCCATCTTTATGTTTCATGTTTTAACTTTAATTAACCCACTGGCTCTCACAATGTTAAGTTTTCATTTTATTTTTAAATTTTTACTTTTAACATAACTTAATACACCAAACATTTTGCAAAAATGAAAATTTGTTTATGTTTTTAAATGAGAGAAAAAAAGTTATCAATCGTTATAATTTTATATCAATGGATATTGTCAGACTCGGATTAAAATTTTTTTTTCAACAAAGATCATTTTTAATCTTTATCAGTAGTACGTTTGTTACATTTTGTAACATTTGAAAACTAATTTTTTTCAAGTCAAATTTTTTTCAACAATAGGTATTTGAGAATGAATATTTTGACTAGTCCGTTTAAAAGCAAAAGTACCCTATTTTTTTATAATGTTCGGTTGTTAAATTTTGTAAGTAACACTGTACATGATTAATTAAATCATTTTTTTAGGAAAATTTGTTGATTATTATAATAAAGATTTAAACCCATGTTTAACGATTTAAAAAGTGAAAGAATGAAATACTGGAAATAAACAAAAAACAAAATTAAATATTTTTCATAAAAAATTAAATTCAAAAAAATATGAACCATGAAAAATAGTTGAAAATTCAATGGCTTCTTGTGGCTGATGATTTTTTATTATTTCATTCAAATTAGAACTTATTTTTGCAAGTTTAAGTTTTAAGTCCCCTCTCTCATCTATTTTTATTTTTCCTTTGTTTGTTTTTTAGATATAGCGCAACACTGAAACCCACAAGGTATGTCGAAGGAAATGCGAAAAATATGATTTGTTTCTTTCCAAAGGTTTGGATGTAAAAATCGCCTTTCTACCAAGAATTTTTCATATCCTGATAAAGTGAATGAAGCTTTTGATTTAATGTCATTTTGTAAGTCAATCATTTCTTAAATTTTATTATTCATTTCTTGGACACCAAACTTGAAAGAATCAAAACACCACTAAGGAATTTGAACATTATCAAGTCTTTGAACCGTTGCTCCACATCGCATTTTAAAGAATTTATGTGATCAAAGTACACTTTTATTACATCATCATCAATTTTTATGCCTTCTTTAAAAATAGAATTAAAATTGGGAAACTGATGAAATTAATGGCGGCGTAAACTTGAAGCGAATATCTCTAATTTGTTGATGAACCCATCATTAATTCCCTTAGCTCTTATTATGCTTGAAGATCTTCCTTGAAATTTGAGATTAACATCATTAAATATTCCAAAAAACTTGCGCGAGGCTACAAGACTTAACCCTAACAAATTAATTGTACAGAATTGGCTGAATCAAAACCCTTCAAATTGCATGACTTTTACCAAAATCGCAAGCTGCACCCTTTGATTCCATTTTCATGGTACCTGAATGACCCTTTCATGTCAAAAACTATCAATCAAAATCAAAAATTTTTATTTTTAAGAAAAATTTCTGCAGTTAACTTTGTAACTTAGGATCTATATTATAATACTACCTTGAAAATTTATAATTATGTACAGTTTTGAATGCATAACACTTTATTTATTTTTTTCAATAATCATGACTACTTTTTAGAAAATGTCAATTAAAATTTTGATTGATCATAAATATATTTAATAAAATATTCCTTCAAATTTTACATAAAATATATTTTTTTATACTTAACCAGCCATGCTGCTTTCATTTCTGGACTCATTTTTTACATTTAGGATTTGAAAATACCTATAAGTGTTAATAAAATGTGGGGTTTACTTCTTAAATAATAATTTTTATGATAATCTGTATAATATAATTATCAGATTATTTCTTGTGAATTTCATAAAAAAAAAATAAAATTTTTTTTAACGCCATCTTTAGCAAAAAAAACTTTAAAATATTTATCTAAAAAAAATTTTGGCTGTTTTTTGTAGCTAAAAAAATTTTATAACTGAAAAGATGTTATAGAATAAGTAAATTTTAGATCTTATAAAGCAATAATTTTGAAAATAAAGTGCCTAAACTTGAACATAAAATGTAAATCTGATGCTGAAGTTGACCCATAAAAAAGGAAAATTAAAATAAAATTGAAAAGTAATATAATTTATTGGGCACAGGATTTAAAACGGTGAATTTTCGCCAACAGTCGGCTTTTTTTTGTTCGACAGTGCTGGGGGGGGGCGTAAAACGCCCCCTTTCACTAAAAAATTAATTGTAGAAAATTGGCTGAATCATATCCCTTCAAATTTTTGTGACTTTTCCTAAAATCGTTAGCTGCATCTTTTGAAACCATTTTGATGGTAGTTTGGAACGCGTAACACTTTATATATTTAATTTTTTCAATAATCAATGCTACTTTTTAGAAAATGTCAATCAAAATTTTGATTGATCAAAAATATATTTAATTAAATATACCTTCAAATTTTACATAAAATATATGTTTTTATACTAAATCGGTCATGCTGTTTTCATTTCTGGACTCATTTTTTACGTTTAGGATGTCAAAATACCTATATGTGTTAATCAAATTTGCGGGTTACTTCTAAAAATTGCCTTCCAAAACATTCCTTCAAATTTTACATAAAATATATGTTTTTATACCAAATCTAGTAATAAATAATTATAAATAAAATCTAATAATAAATAGTATATATAAAAAAATACATGTTGGCCCATTTCGTTCTAAAATAAAAAATAACAATTAGTGATACAAAACTTATAGAGTTTTTTTTTAAAAATGACATGTTCAGTAAACATGTTCTAAAACAAATAAAAAAAATATTAAAGAAACAGAATTATTTTAAAGTAGTATATTGAAAAGTTACATGTTCAGAAAGACTGCTCTAAAACAAATGAAAAAAATTAATGATGATATAAAATTGTTTTTAAACAGTATAATATTTATATTACAAAAAAATTTAATTTAAAAAATTTTATAGTTTCAATAAGCAAAATATACGATATTTTCTTGATTATTTTTCTATATTAAAAAAATAAGATAGTAAAATGTACAAAATATTTGAAAATATCATTCTAATTCAAATTGAATTCATACCTTTCTGAAGTTTAAAACTTAAAAATAACTATAAGTATTATACAAATATGTTAGGTTTTAAAATCTGAAATATTCTTACCTTTGCATTGTCTTTTATAATGGCCATATTTATGGCAATCTGTGACATTTTTTTTGAATTCTTTAGTACTTTGAGTTAATTCTTAAATAATAAATACACATAAGTGTTAATCAAATTTGCGGTTTACAAAATTGTTTCCAAAAACATTCATTCAAATTTTACAATTAAATATATGTTTTTATACCAAATCAACCATGCTAGTTTCATTTATGGACTCAATTTTTGCAGTTTGAATTTGAAAATACATATAAGTATCAATTAAATTTGTGTTTAGTTCTAAAATTTGTTTTTATAGCAAATAGATCATGATGATTTCATTTCTGAACACAGTTTTCGCATTTAGAGGTTTTACTGCTAGTGTCAATCAAATTTACAGTTTATGTTTGAAAACTATATCCCAAAATATTCTCTCTAATTTTACATGAAATATATGTTTTTATACCAATTCGACCATGATAATTTTTATTTCTGAAATCATTTTTTGCTTTTAGAGGTTTTAAATGTCTGAAAGTGTCAATAAATTTTCGATTTACGTCTAATGTCTGCAGAAATATTTTTGATATTTAAATAAAATATGTGTTTTTTTGCCAAATGGAAGATGCTGGTTTCATTTTTGGACTCAGGTTTGGCATTTATGGTTTTAAAATATCTGAAAGCTTGAATAAGATTTGCGGTTTACTTCTAGATACTGTTTTCAAAAAAATAAAATATCTGTTTTATACCAAATCGACTATGCTTATTTTATTTCTGTACTGGATTTTGGATAATACGGTTAAAAAATATCTCGAAGTGGCAATTGAATTAGTAATTTTTAATGAAAAAATATCAAACTTTCTGTTCATATTTTGATACCTCATACGATGTTACAAAAGTTATTACCTATACTTTGCAATTTGCACGATACTCACACAACCACTCTTGCACTCTTCGTTCAAACTTCAAGACTATCTTGTTTGTAATTCTGATTGCATCAACCTTTTAGCTCAGTAATATGTTTGAAAAAATATTTTTTTAGTAAAAAGAGTTCAGAAAACTCTTCTATAATATGTAATGATATATTCTCATAACCTGTACGGTTGAACGCGGGTAGACAACTTGCGTGTTATCTCCAACCCGTATATTACGATGATTCTTCTCCAACCTGTATTCTATGATGATTCATCTCCAAACTATATACTACAATGATTCATCTCCAACCCGTATATTACGATGGTTTCTTTTCCATGTACAAATAACTAGGGAGACAATGTTCAACTTTCTGTTCACATTCTGCTAGATGTAAGATTTGATATACCTCATTCGGGGAGACGATGCTCATTAAGTTATTATCTATATACATTTGTATACTACGTTGGTTCATCTCCAACCTGTATACCGCGATAATTCATCTCCAACCTATATAATATATTTTATCAAATAATCAAAATAAAATTCTGTAATCAAAGAATCGAAAAATATTCTTTAAAAAATCAAAAAATATCAAACTTTCTGTTCATATTTTGCTACCTTATACGATGTTACAAAAGTTATTACCTATACTTTGCAATTTTCACGATTTTAAATATTATATTTGTCAAATAATCAAAATAAAATTCTGTAATCAAAGAATCGAAAAATATTCTTTAAAAAATCAAAAAATATCAAACTTTCTGTAAAAATATCAAACTTTCTGTTCATATTTTGCTACCTCATACGATGTTACAAAAGTTATTACCTCTACTTTGCAATTTGCACAATTTTAAATATTATATTTGTCAAATAATCAAAATAAAATTATGTAATCAAAGAATCGAAAAATATTCTTTAAAAAATCAAAAAATATCAAACTTTCTGTTCATATTTTGATACCTCATACGATGTTACAAAAGATATTACTTATACTTTGCAATTTGCACGATTTTAAATATTATATTTGTCGAATAATCAAAGAATCGAAAAATGTTCAAATCAAAAAATATTTATTCTTTTTAAATATATCGTTGGCTCCCCTTACGATAAAAAACTGCTAAAGAGTTTATTAAAAATTACATTTTCATTAAGCATGCTAACAAATAAAAAAAATTAATGACACAAAACTAATTTAAAGTATTATATATAAAAAATACATTTTGTCCTATTTCTTTCTAAAAGCAAAAAAAAATTTATTGATACAAAACTGCTAAAAAGTATATTGAGGAAGAACATGTTTATAAAAAAATTAATGATGATACAAAACTAATTTAAAGTATTATATAAAAATATACATTTTGGCCCATTTCTTTCTAAAACAAAAAAAATATATTAGTGATACAAAACCGCTATAGAGTATATTGAGAAATTACATGTTTATAAAGCCTGCTCTAAAACAAATGAAAAAAATTAATGATGATAAAAAACTAATTTAAAGTAGTATATAAAAAAATACATCTTGGCCCATTATTTTCTAAAATAAAAAATAAAAATTAGTGATAAAAAACTGCTAAAGAGTATATTGAAAAAGAATATGTTTAGTAAGCATGCTTTCAAACAAATGAAAAAAACTAATTATGATATAAATCTAATAATAAATAGTATATATAAAAAAATACATGTTGGCCCATTTCGTTCTAAAATAAAAAATAACAATTAGTGATACAAAACTTATAGAGTTTTTTTTTTAAAAATGACATGTTCAGTAAACATGTTCTAAAACAAATAAAAAAAATATTAAAGAAACAGAATTATTTTAAAGTTGTATATTGAAAAGTTACATGTTCAGAAAGACTGCTCTAAAACAAATGAAAAAAATTAATGATGATACAAAATTGTTTTTAAACAGTATAATATTTATATTACAAAAAAATTTAATTTAAAAAATTTTATAGTTTCAATAAGCAAAATATACGATATTTTCTTGATTATTTTTCTATATTAAAAAAATAAGATAGTAAAATGTACAAAAATTTGAAATATATTTTAATCAAATGAATTAATACCTTTCTGAAGTTTAAAACTTAAAAATAAATATATTATACAAATATGTTAGTTTTTAAAATGTGAAATATTCTTACCTTTGCATTGTCTTTTATAATGGCCATATTTATGGCAATTGTGACATTTTTTTTGAATTCTTTAGTATTTGAGTTAATTCTTAAATAATAAATACACATATTTAGTGCTCATTTTTTGAACAAATGAAAGCTTACACAATAATTTTTTTAGAATTGAATTGAAACATTTTTTAATTCTGTAAAAAAATTAATGATATAACAAGAAATAAACACATTTTGAAATCTTCTTATTATTAACATATATTGATAAACAAACTATATGAATTAAATTATTTGAAAACAAGCTTACCTTACGATGCATGTCTGTCATTGCATGAAATATTATCTTCATTTGAGTTTCTAGAAATTGAATTCAACCCTTTTCTCAATGAATTGAGAGCATAGGTGTTTAGAACCAATGCATATAAGGGTATTAAATGCGAACACATATCGGTTCAAAATACAGTGGTTAGAAGCGAAACTTTCTAACACCTAAGTGTTACACCCAGAAGCAAGTTTCATAAGAATATAAAATTCCTAAAAAACAAGTCCTGAACTTCCTTTTTGGAAGTATCCCAAATCTATAATTCCTAAACTTCGTTCTATTGACCACTGTTTTACACATATTGAATTGAAAAATATAATAAATGTAAATATAAGAAAATATTTTCTTAGATGTAGCTGTAAAAACATAATCATCAGCGAATTATTTGCTCAACTATCTTGTTTCTTAGAATGACAAAAAAGTTTTTCATTCCTATTAAATACCAGAAAATGGCTTTGAAGTAACAATTTTCATCAGCTTTAATGTGTTGTATCACATTTCCATCAAAATTTTGAGATATAATAAAATTTAATTAATTTTCAAAAAATAAAATTAAAAGAAAAAGCCTTTTCATAATTCGTTTCTAAAAAAGGCTGGTTCAAAATGCTCGTTTCTATTATCTAAAACAATAATTTTTTGCGATAAAGTAAAATCAGTTGGGTAATTCATTGCTATTAAGTCGCTTTGTAATGAAATAACAGAGCATATCCATCGTGGTTTTGACATATAAATAGGAACAAAGGAGAGTATATTTGTTTTAAGAAGTAAAGAAGTAGCTCTTACAACATTTTCATCAGCATAAGTTGCGGTTTTTTGTCCATAACTACCATCATTTCTCATATCAGTTATGTATTTTTCAAAAGATATCTGTGATAAACCCATGAAGTTCATGAAGTTTAATTCATAACGTTTCATAAAGTCAACGATGATTTTTCTGAAAGTAGAATAAAAGGATTCTCTGCCAGTAAGATACCAAGAAATTGACCTAAAGTAACAATTTCCATCACCTATAATTCTTTTATTGTAAGAAGGCAACTGATATCTGCCTACAGTGTATGTTTTATTTTTTCTAAGAAAAGAAAGAGGTTCCAACACAAAGATTTTTGCTCTCTCTTTTTGCCAAATTTCATCTATGTACTCAAAAGTAACAATTTCAGGATTTGTCATAAAATCATTTATCTTTACATTTGAATTTATTTCTTCAAATGAATTTTTGATTTTATCATTAGAAGATGCAGAAAAAATACTTGTTTCTCCAATTGGATTTTCCAATAGAATGACAGGTATTATTTCTATATTTTCATCTATATAAGTTTTTTGTTCCTCCTTTATTTTTATATTTTGTTCTGTTTTATACCAAGGAACTTCATCAGATATATAATGAATTCTAGTCTTTCTAGAATTATATTCTGAAAATTGCATTAAACGAAAATCAAATTACAAAAAAATTCAAATTATATTAAATTTAATAATTAAAAACCTTCTTTTTAATTTCAAATATATTTTTTAATTTAAAAAGTTGTTTTAATAAATAATCAATATATATATACAGGGCCGGTTTTTAGCCGATTTGACCGATTAGACCAAATTGGGCCCCGCGTCTGAAGGGCCCCGCATTTACTATGATCGGAACAGTTGAAATTAATCCAAAATACGAAATTTACAAAATGAGATATTACAACGCAATATCTGAGCAAAGAGCGTGTTATTGCTAATGATATTTGCATACTAGTTGCTCTATACGAGACCTATTTACCCTGCTAATTTCGTCTGGATCAATTGGTTTTGAAGTGAGATATCACATTTTAAACCTAATTCATTTTTGATTCTAATGCAAATTTGGCGAAAGGTAACTAATAGCGAACATAATAGTACACATTCTGAGTAAACAAACACACCCACCTCCATGTGACGATTATATGAATGCCTCTATGTGACGATTATATGAATTAACACAACTCGAACTTGTGCTATCAACAACATACAGGTAATTTCATCTCACTTAAAATTTTTATTGCAACATTAAGAATAAGTTAAATAAAAGATTTAACTCCAAGTACATCCTCGGCCCTTCTAGTTTGATTACCCAACTACAAATGTCCAAATCTGCATAGACTCGATCTAAATAAGGTATCTAATTACTAGTGGTGGCATAGATCACCCAGAGATTGCTCAAGGTCATGTACCGAATAGCTACAGGTAATCATGTTTGTTTTTATATTTAGTAATTTTTAAATTTTT
Organism: Nectonema munidae; assembly: GCA_030549495.1. NCBI lineage: Eukaryota > Metazoa > Nematomorpha > Nectonematoida > Nectonematidae > Nectonema > Nectonema munidae. Next base: position 38,137 of record JAUIRK010000028.1, on the reverse strand, counting down.
TTTCCGCTAAAAGCAAAATGGCGTTAGCTATTTAAAGTTATTTTATTCTGCTTTTTTGAAATATATTGTCATAAGTTTTTTACTGAACTGTTTCATTGAATATTTTATAACAATTTGTCTAAGTTTCATCAGAATATGTTTTTTTTAATATTTTTAATTTTGTCTTGTTTAAATAAATGAACAATTTAGAATCTTGTAACTGTTCACAATTACAAACAATGTCTTCATCGTCTTGTCAACATAAATATTTTAAAATTTATATCACCAAAAAATATTATTTTAAAAATGTTAATTTCTTGTGATAGGTTTATTTCTTTACTAATTCTTCTGTTTTGTTACTTTTTTAGATCTTCCTTTTTCTAAATACAAAAGTTAAATAAAGAGGCACTACATCATGACAAGCACAAGTAGAAATCGAGATAAAGGGCGTAAATATTTATGTGGTAACAAGAAACGAGCATTGGCGAAGGCAAAGGCAGCAGAAAATAAAAAGCATAGAGGTGCTTTAAAAAAGTTCCTTGTCACGCCATCTTTGAAACGCCCTCGGTTTGAAGATGAGAGAATCATCAATTATTTGCAGAATGAGGATAAAACCATGGATCAAATTTCAGATAATCATTAAAGGAATTGAATTTAGAAGTGCAGGACATTCGAGGCCAAGGCTATGACAACGGTAGCAACATGAAAGGTTACGCGTCTGGAGTACAAGCCCGACTGTTGAAGGAAAATTCAAGAGCATTTTTTGTACCATGTGCATGCCACAATTTTAACCTTTTACTCGGAGATGTAGCTAAGTGTTGTCCAGATGCTATTACGTTTTTTGGGATCTTGCAGGCCATCTATGTTTTGTTCTCAGCATCAACTAGAAGATGGGCAATTTTGAAAAAACATGTAACTATGTTAACAGTGAAACCCTTAAGCAATACAAGGTGGGAGTGTCGTATTGATAGCGTTAAAGCTATTCGTTATCAGGTTGGAGAAGTATATGATGCACTTGTTGAAGTAGCAGAGACAGCAGATCAGCCCAAGATAAAAGCAGAAGCCGAATCATTAGCCAACCAGCTAAAAAACTACAAATTTCTAGTTTCTTTAGTATTTTTTTTTTTTTATTTTTTATTAAAATCAAGAATAAAAAAGAAAAAAAAAAAAAAAAAAAAAAAATAAAAAAAAAAAACCATCTTAAACACTGGTCAAAAATTAAAAAGAAAAAAAGGGAGGAAAGGACCAAAAAATTATTAAAGTAATAAAATTTTAAAATATATTAAAATATTTTAAAATTTAAAAAAAAAGAAAAAAATGAATATTATAAATTAAAATATTATATTTTTTTTTTTATAAAAAAAAAAAATGAAAATTTATTTATTTTTTTTAAAATTATTTTACCACACTCTTAAAATGGTTATATATTTATTTTTTTTAGAATAATATAAATGTTTAATGTTGTATAAAAAATAAAAGGGAAGAAAAATTTTTTTATAAGGGGAGGGGGCCCCACCATTAAGTTTCTAATCGGGCCCCGCAACACTTGGCACCGGCCCTGTATATATACACAGTTTTAAGTATTGTTTCTTTATTTATTGTTGCGCATTATTATTATTATTGTAACCGGGTAACATTCCATTAAATATTACTACGCCACGAGTGTATAACTTATTTCAACTCCATTACAGATTACTACGCCATTCAAAATTTTTAAAAATCAAATGAAGCATTGTAAATATATAACTATTATTTTATATTTTAAAAAATAAATTTCTATTTTTATAATTTTATTTATTATTATTCTCATTCAATTTAAATTTTTTCTAAAAATTTTCGTCTGTTTTATATTTTACAATATCTAACTACGTACAAGACTTTATCTAAGACTAACACTTTTGGCGCTTCATACCAAAGATCCGACGTTTAATATCCAAAAGATATAAAATATATGGTGTTTGTACTTCATAACAAAGATCCGATGTGTAATATTCAAAAGATATAAAAGATATGGTGTTGGCAATCTTAAATTGGACGATTTGTTCGCAAGACTAAATTCAACTTTAAATACACACTGTCTTCAACTCACTACCAGAAGAAAGTTACAAAGTGTGGAGTTTATTTACCTAAAAGATACAACCTGCACCGCTTATATCTTAATATGTGCAATGATGTTTGAAATTCTTGTATTCGACTCAGAAACCTTCATGATACAAGCCAGGTTCTAGTCAAGACTACAAAAATCACAAGAAAGGTTTTATTGATCTTTTATTTTCAGTAAGAACTTTTTAAAGCTTTAATTTTAAAAGCCTACCAGGCTGAATTTTTCTTATTGTTTTCAATATTTTTTTAATTGTATAAAATAAATTTATTTATCTCTAATAAATTGTACGCTAAATTTCCTTATTTGATATTTTAGTTTGTATACTAAAATTACGACAACTAGTTTAGCCAGAGTTTTTAAATACATGTGACTACTCTTGTTTTGACCCAGAGACTTCCGATTTTTCACCTTCTCTCTGCATTAAATATTTAGCTAACGGATTTTTAAAAATATTATTTATATAACAAAGTTAAAATTCATGTAAGCACATAGATGACCAATAGTCACAGGACTAGAGTCCTTTTTATAGTTAAGGGACAATTCGGCACAGGATACTTAAGCTTTCATAATCTCTATATATTTAAAAGCCGAGACTGAAGTTGTATTTTGTATATTGGCGGGACTGCTTAAACATATTTTACTTTACCACTTAGTAATGCATTCTTTGAGAGAGATTAAATGTGATTTTCAAGGTCTTAAAAACTTCGGGACTAATTTAAGATAAAATCTTAACAGATCATATAACAAGTATTTATACCGATAGTAGAGTGAGTAACAAGAAACACTTTAACCCTTTCATTACCAGAAAAACAAGACGATATTTATTAAAAAGCAGAAGATTCATATACAAAACTATTTGAAAAAGCAGACGAAGGTAAAATTGTTTATGTATCATATATTATACACTGGTCACGAAAGGGTTTTAATGTGGGCTTGTTGCTTCAAAGATCAATATCTAGAAGCACGGCAAATGGCAACCTATCAAGAGTCTGGTACACAACGCTAAAAATACCAAGAAATTCACTAAGACAACAAAATATGAAAAGCACGGAGATGAGTGAATCCGTAGGGGGAAATAGTTGAATTTTTAGTTCTTTTTTTAAATGAAATTATATTAATGTTACTTTTTCTCTTTACTACTTAATGAGTGGGTGTCTTTTAATCCCAAAACACCTAAAGCGTGAATTTTAAATGCGATTATTACAAATATGCAATTAATTTTAAATTGTTCGAATCGATTTTTTTTTCGCTTTTAAATTTAACTTTTTAAAAATATTAAAAGTGGTTATTAAAGTATTTTATCATTTAGAAATTGACATCGTTTTACATTTTCGTAATCAACATGTTTTGATAAGCTTTAAAAGTATAAATTGATTGAACTTGGAATTTTTCCTATAATCTCCATGTTTCTCAGAAATTTCAGGAAAATAAAATATTACACAAATATAATTGGGTGTATATTCATATACATGGGGCAAATTAACGTGTGATAATATAGGAAATGTTAAAGCATTTCCATGCAAAGGTAATACTTTTTAAATTGATTTTTTTCAGCCATAACTTAAAATACCGAAGCCCTTTTTAGGGCTACATCTTTCTCATTTTTAACATATTTTTTGGCCTATCTGTTTGTTATAATTTATTTGTATACGTCTTTTTTATCAAATGAATAATTGAAGCTGCAAATGAAAGAAGAGATTTTCTAAACCTGATACTGATGAAGTGACTGTTAAACAAAATTCAAGACAAAAATGTAATATATTTTGCAGATAATTCTTCTTCAAAGGACACTTACCGTATCTATTCACTCAAAAAGTGGTGGTTTACGGTACGTTACGTTTCGAAATTTTATTACCGCTCGATAGTTTTTTTTTTGTAAAATTTATGGTTCCCAGTTACGTACGAAAAAAATCTTATTTTCTATAAATATCCAAGTTTGGTACGACTTCGATCTCGTTTTTTATCGAAGCTTTGATATATTTTTTCTTGTTCCACTTACATCAATTTATTGTACAATCATGTAATATACATAATCCATATAGAATATCATAAGATAGGCGTAACAAAAATTATACACGTCTTTATTAAAAATGAAAGAGGTTGGTTTCGGTTGTGTTAGAGGTGTTAATTGTGGGTTATTGGCTGTGTGTGGTGCGCGTTGATATAGGGCTTTAGTGTCGTGATTCAGTATTCTTCTTTGTGTTCTTGTTGGAGGTAGCTTGAGGCGTAATTAAATTACTTCCATGGAGAGTGAAGCTTGTCCACTTGGTGTATCCTTATGGATTATAAGGTATGGTAGCTTATTTCCTTCTCAGCACTTTTAAGTTTGGCTTCCCTGAGGTGTTCCTTAAAGCGGGATAGGGAAGTCTTTTGGTTTCTCCAATATAGATACTATTACACAGGAAGCATTTTATCTTATAAATGATGTTGATGTGGTTGCATTTGTTGTTGCAATTTGATGGGTAGTGGATATGGTTTAGGTTTATTGGACAAATAGGTTTTGATTTAACGGCTTTTTTGTATATTTGTAATAGGGTGATTATGTTTCTTGATGATCATTTCTATTTTTTGCATAGGGCGTTTTGGATAGGAGGTAGTATTAGAGGAGTACGAGTAGAAGAAAAATATAGTTCATCGAGGAATAGATATTTTATGGAACATATAGGGTACGGAAGGCTGAGAATTCGGAGTGCCATTTATTCAGGATATGGGGGGAGTATCCGTTTTGAAGAAAAATTGAATTAAGGTTTTCAATATCACTGCCCAGTAAGACTTTGGTATTGTTGATTTTCTATATTCTTGGGATATGGCCGAGGTAGGTGGTTTTTTTGATGTGCATAGAGTGGGCATAGTTGTAATTAAGAACTAAAGGACAAAATAGTTGAGAGCGCTCTTTTTATTACGATGTAATAATTAAATTTTTAATAAAATTCTCCAAATTTCTCCATTTTATATAAAATTTTTATTTCATTAAATATCAAATTTGATGTTTTTTGAATTTTGCTTAACAAACTATGTTAAATCAAATAAAGTGACTCTAAACGAGTAATATAAAAATATTGAAAATAAAAAACTTATATAAATATGCATTTATTGAACTAAAGAATATTTAAAACGTTTATTTTCAAGGTAAATAACCTCGAAAGAATCTTTTTCCTCATGTTCCATTACGTTTTTTTGCTTCAAACTTTTTTTTTAATTTTGATACGTTTTATAAATATCGAGTTTTATTTTCTGATACGATTTTACGGTACATAAATGTGAAGTAAAAATTATGAAATTTCTTCTCGACCGTAACGTAGGCCATCGCTTCTATCAAGGCCACACTAATTCTTGATCAATTATCCCATGCATAGTAAACTTATGTGATATAGTGAATTTAAATTTATAGTGATTTTGAAAAAATTTAGTTCCATCAATACACCAAACATTTTGCATAAATATGAATATTTGTTTATGTTTTTAAATGAGAGAAAAAAACGTTAAAATTTTATATCAATGAATATTGTCAGACTCGCGTTAAAAAAATTTTCAACAAAAATGACTTTTATATCTTTATTCAGTATTCGTTTGTTTCACATTTTGTAACATTTGAAAACTTTAATTTTTTCAAGTCCATTAAGTTTTTTTTCAATAGCTTTTTGGGAATTAATATTTTGACTAGCTATTCAGTTTAAAAGCAAAAATATTCTATTTGTTTATTATTTGAGCAGATATATTTTTTATAAAGTTCGATTGTTAAATTTAGTAAGTTACACTGTACATTAAATAAGTAAAAACACTGTAAATTAAATAATTTTTGTTAGAAAATTTGTTGATTATTATAATAAAAATATATTATCGAAACAAAATCAGTTGTTAAAAATGTACTTGATACGTTGGCATTTGCTGCTTATAAAAACTTGAAAATATCAAATAAAGTGCCGATAAACTATCTCATTTTTTATGCCTCCTATTATTTTGAAATTATTCTGAGAACAGACAGTTTCATTTTAAATAGTGAAAATTGCTTTATTAGTTTATTTTGTCTCCTTTCTCTCTTATGTTAATTATGTAGCAAATTTTTCAATTTTTAGTAAAAGGTAAGGTAAAGGTACCGTGAGTGTGTTTTCATTGACAAGGCACTGATGTACCGCTTATGTCAAACTATGAACAAATTGGTATCGATGAGAAATCGAACCCAGAGGCTTCCGTGCCGAGTCCATCTTCTCAACCAACCTGCCATGCCACCCATAGGGTATGCTATATAGTGGATACGTCAAATTAGTTTTCAAAAAACTTAAGTTATGCTGTAAAAATTTTTTGTTTTTGTTGAAGCTCTATAACTTTTTCTGGTAGGTTTTTTTTCCTTAAAAGTTATTATAAAAGGCAAATCATTGCAAAAGGTTAAACGTGGTTATTTTAAAAAACAATTATTTTAAAAACAAGTTAACCAATCGCGGTTTGCCCCTGTTGTGAATCATACATGCTTTCCATACATTTTCAAACAGTCTTTTTTATTCCACCTTACCATGTTTTTATCAATCCCTTGACATTCTAAAACAGTTCTTGAAAATATTTTTAATTCTTCCTTAAATTTGATATAAAAAAGAGATCTTTTTGTATTGGAAGCTTTTTTTGCCAAAGCCAAATACCATTAAAATTTTTTAGCATGTTGTAAGTCCTATTTTTGTAATTTGTGATATAGCAAATAATTATGCGCTATCTTTAAATTTCTCATATTGTGCGGGAATACGTCAAGAATGATATGTTTAATTAAGATATTAAAAGACATCACATTAAATTTTTTTAGCTCATTTAATTATTTTTTAAGACGATGACATCAACGGTTTCTTTTAAAGATTTCAAAAAATCAATTAATTTGTTTGAATTTTTTTGAAATTAAGTAAAATGTACAAATATAAAATAAAATTTTAGACGGCCTAAAATCAAAATAAGTAAAATAAATTTAAAAAATATAAGCCAAAAATTTTATGAAATTTGAAGAAAAAGAATCAAGCAAAAAAGTAAAATTAAAAAAAGTTGTGATCAAAATTAACAGTAGCTGCCAATAAGCTATTTATGTATTAGATGCTTTTGTGAATTAACTTTGCATATAAACTAGCATTTTCATACTGATTTTATTGGCTTTACTTATTTTTTACAAAATACATCGTAGATATGCCAGAACATCAATCAAAGTTCATTTTAGTTTTGTAAGAATGAAGACTAGATTTTCAAATATAAAGTTTGTTAAATAAGTTGAAATAGTTCAAAAAGGAACAAAGAATTTTTATTATCAAAAACGATATATTTCGGAATGATGACGTACTTTATCAAGTACTAATATAAAGGTAATGTGGAAAGATTAATCCAAACGCACAAGGAACAAGAGATATTTTGGGGATGAGGTGCATAGTATTTTTGTATTTTCGAAGTTGAAGGAATGTGTGGGATAGGTTATTAGGGGTTGAAGCAGCATATTGTTATGGAGGTTCAGTTCAGCGTTCTGTTTATGCCTTGAGACGAGGTATTGTTGTTCTTTGATACGAATTTGCAGCAGTCTGTCGGTCTTGCCTATGTATGTAGTAGTGCAACCAATGCAGTTTATTTTGTATACACAGTTACTGGTTTTGAGACGATCATAATTCTCACGAAAAGTGTTTGAAGTTGGTGTAAGGGATTGTTAGGCTTGGGAATCAAAGTGACGTTGTGAGTACATAGTGCGGTTTAAGTTTGTTGAAATAAAAAGTGTCGAAGTTGTGGATTATGAAAGTTTTTTTGTGGGTTGAATACGAAAATTGTAAACTCTCTAAAATATTTTCCGATCAAAAATTTATCTTTATCTTCCAAACTTTTTGGGACGAACGTAGTGAGTTTTTAATTACATATTTGGGATAGTTATTTGACTCTAAAATAGATTTGACATTGTTCACTTCTATTTCTAGTGTCTCGGAATTAGATGAAAGATAAAATGAACGGTTAAAAGGCGTTTCAGATCATTTTTGTGCAAAGGGGTGTTTGGATAAGAAGTCTAAGTATCGTTATGTGTGAATAGGTTCGTGACAGCGCAATCTAAAAAGGGTAGGGTCATGTTTTTATTATTCAACCCTGAATTTTAAACATTCATGGAAATTATTGAGGGTTGAGTGGAACAGGTTAATATGGTTTTTGTTCATAATGCAAAAAATGTCATCTACATAGCGGGCATAAAATTTTAAGAAGTAGTTGGAGACTAGAGAGTCTTCAAAGGATTCCAAAACAAGGAAATATACTGGAAGAAACTACCGAACATACATCAATCAAGATGGAATTCGCGTGCAATAAAATGCAAAAATAATAATAGTATTTTTAAATTACACATAAAAGTTCCTCGTTTGCAAGTGGTTTCATCAAAAAACAATTTTTGTAATTACCCTAGTGAGTACCCACAGCAAAACTGCTCCCTGAAGCAAATATCTCCACATACCAAGCACCTTTTTATGACGGAAAAGGATTGTGAAAATTGAATGTTACCCTGGTAAATTAGTTATCTATTCATCATATTTTGAATGCATTGACTGTTGAATTTATAATAAATCTGTCATCTTTTATTTTCAGTTTATAATTTCTACAATTTTTCCCCTCCAGATGTTGGCAACTATGATTTGCTAATATAGTTGATAGATATAAAAAACTGTTATCAATAGTTTAGTGTTAAAAAATTGAATGGTGGCTAAACCTGTGTGGAATTACCTTATGGTAATCATCATAGGATTGCAGATAAGAGGGGCGCTATAAGAACAAATTAAAGGAAGTAAAATATTAAGGTATGAAAAAGAAAAAACAGATTTAAAAATTCTTTATTAATAATTAAGTATTTATTCACAAAAATAAGTCGTAGCGAATAATTAATAAAGTACAAAAAATTTTTTATAAATTTTAAACAAACAATTATTCAATATTTGATAAAAATATACTCTTTAAGGTATTCATAGAATTCTCGGACATTTGAATTTAACTTTGTTTTTAATAACTTTTTTGCTTCCTTTGATTTGCTGGGGATATCAAAAGTGGTTTTCGCTAGATCTACACTTTTTATATAAAGATTTAAATTCGTAGAGTGATATAAAAACTCCATGGCATTGCAAATTTGTCGAAAGTAAAAAGATTCCCATATCCTTCGCGTAAAATAAACAGCATATCTTTTAAATTATTTCAATATTAGAGCCTATTATTTTTCTTTAAAATAAGTTAAACAAATCTGGCTATAGGAGAAAAAAATTTAAATCCGCCATTACTGAAAATTGCATTAAACGAAAATCAAATTACAAAAAAATTCAAATTATATTAAATTTAATAATTAAAAACCTTCTTTTTAATTTCAAAATATATTTTTTAATTTAAAAAGTTGTTTTAATAAATAATCAATATATATATACACAGTTTTAAGTATTGTTTCTTTATTTATTGTAGCGTATTATTATTATTGTAACCGGGTTACACTCCATTAAATATTACTACGCCACGAGTGTATAACTTATTTCAACTCCATTACAGATTACTACGCCATTCAAAATTTTTAAAAATCAAATGAAGCATTGTAAATATATAACTATTATTTTATATTTTAAAAAATAAATTTCTATTTTTATAATTTTATTTATTATTATTCTCATTCAATTTAAATTTTTTCTAAAAATTTTCGTCTGTTTTATATTTTACAATATCTAACTACGTACAAGACTTTATCTAAGACTAACACTTTTGGCGCTTCATACCAAAGATCCGACGTTTAATATCCAAAAGATATAAAATATATGGTGTTTGTACTTCATAACAAAGATCCGATGTGTAATATTCAAAAGATATAAAAGATATGGTGTTGGCAATCTTAAATTGGACGATTTGTTCGCAAGACTAAATTCAACTTTAAATACACACTGTCTTCAACTCACTACCAGAAGAAAGTTACAAAGTGTGGAGTTTATTTACCTAAAAGATACAACCTGCACCGCTTATATCTTAATATGTGCAATGATGTTTGAAATTCTTGTATTCGACTCAGAAACCTTCATGATACAAGCCAGGTTCTAGTCAAGACTACAAAAATCACAAGAAAGGTTTTATTGATCTTTTATTTTCAGTAAGAACTTTTTAAAGCTTTAATTTTAAAAGCCTACCAGGCTGAATTTTTCTTATTGTTTTCAATATTTTTTTAATTGTATAAAATAAATTTATTTATCTCTAATAAATTGTACGCTAAATTTCCTTATTTGATATTTTAGTTTGTATACTAAAATTACGACAACTAGTTTAGCCAGAGTTTTTAAATACATGCGACTACTCTTGTTTTGACCCAGAGACTTCCGATTTTTCACCTTCTCTCCGCATTAAATATTTAGCTAACGGATTTTTAAAAATATTATTTATATAACAAAGTTAAAATTCATGTAAGCACATAGATGACCAATAGTCACAGGACTAGAGTCCTTTTTATAGTTAAGGGACACTTCGGCACAGGATACTTAAGCTTTCATAATGTCTATATATTTAAAAGCCGAGACTGAAGTTGTATTTTGTATATTGGCGGGACTGCTTAAACATATTTTACTTTACCACTTAGTAATGCATTCTTTGAGAGAGATTAAATGTGATTTTCAAGGTCTTAAAAACTTCGGGACTAATTTAAGATAAAATCTTAACAGATCATATAACAAGTATTTATACCGATAGTAGAGTGAGTAACAAGAAACACTTTAACCCTTTCATTACCAGAAAAACAAGACGATATTTATTAAAAAGCAGAAGATTCATATACAAAACTATTTGAAAAAGCAGACGAAGGTAAAATTGTTTATGTATCATATATTATACACTGGTCACGAAAGGGTTTTAATGTGGGCTTGTTGCTTCAAAGATCAATATCTAGAAGCACGGCAAATGGCAACCTATCAAGAGTCTGGTACACAACGCTAAAAATACCAAGAAATTCACTAAGACAACAAAATATGAAAAGCACGGAGATGAGTGAATCCGTAGGGGGAAATAGTTGAATTTTTAGTTCTTTTTTTAAATGAAATTATATTAATGTTACTTTTTCTATTTACTACTTAATGAGTGGGTGTCTTTTAATCCCAAAACACCTAAAGCGTGAATTTTAAATGCGATTATTACAAATATGCAATTAATTTTAAATTGTTCGAATCGATTTTTTTTTTCGCTTTTAAATTTAACTTTTTAAAAATATTAAAAGTGGTTATTAAAGTATTTTATCATTTAGAAATTGACATCGTTTTACATTTTCGTAATCAACATGTTTTGATAAGCTTTAAAAGTATAAATTGATTGAACTTGGAATTTTTCCTATAATCTCCATGTTTCTCAGAAATTTCAGGAAAATAAAATATTACACAAATATAATTGGGTGTATATTCATATACATGGGGCAAATTAACGTGTGATAATATAGGAAATGTTAAAGCATTTCCATGCAAAGGTAATACTTTTTAAATTGATTTTTTCAGCCATAACTTAAAATACCGAAGCCCTTTTTAGGGCTACATCTTTCTCATTTTTAACATATTTTTTGGCCTATCTGTTTGTTATAATTTATTTGTATACGTCTTTTTTATCAAATGAATAATTGAAGCTGCAAATGAAAGAAGAGCTTTTCTAAACCTGATACTGATGAAGTGACTGTTAAACAAAATTCAAGACAAAAATGTAATATATTTTGAAGATAATTCTTCTTCAAAGGACACTTAGCGTATCTATTCACTCAAAAAGTGGTGGTTTACGGTACGTTACGTTTCGAAATTTTATTACCGCTCAATAGTTTTTTTTGTAAAATTTATGGTTCCCAGTTACGTACGAAAAAAATCTTATTTCCTATAAATATCCAAGTTTGGTACGACTTCGATCTCGTTTTTTTATCGAAGCTTTGATATATTTTTTCTTGTTCCACTTACATCAATTTATTGTACAATCATGTAATATACATAATCCATATAGAATATCATAAGATAGGCGTAACAAAAATTATACACGTCTTTATTAAAAATAAAAGAGGTGGGTTTCGGTTGTGTTAGAGGTGTTAATTGTGGGTTATTGGCTGTGTGTGGTGCGCGTTGATATAGGGCTTTAGTGTCGTGATTCGGTATTCTTCTTTGTGTTCTTGTTGGAGGTAGCTTGAGGCGTAATTAAATTACTTCCATGGAGAGTGAAGCTTGTCCACTTGGTGTATCCTTATGGATTATAAGGTATGGTAGCTTATTTCCTTCTCAGCACTTTTAAGTTTGGCATCCCTGAGGTGTTCCTTAAAGCGGGATAGGGAAGTCTTTTGGTTTCTCCAATATAGATACTATTGCACAGGAAGCATTTTATCTTATAAATGATGTTGATGTGGTTGCATTTGTTGTTGCAATTTGATGGGTAATGGATATGGTTTAGGTTTATTGGACAAATAGGTTTTGATTTAACGGCTTTTTTGTATATTTGTAATAGGGTGATTATGTTTCTTGATGATCATTTCTATTTTTTGCATAGGGCGTTTTGGATAGGAGGTAGTATTAGAGGAGTACGAGTAGAAGAAAAATATAGTTCATCGAGGAATAGATATTTTATGGAACATATAGGGTACGGAAGGCTGAGAATTCGGAGTGCCATTTATTCAGGATATGGGGGGAGTATCCGTTTTGAAGAAAAATTGAATTAAGGTTTTCAATATCACTGCCCAGTAAGACTTTGGTATTGTTGATTTTCTATATTCTTGGGATATGGCCGAGGTAGGTGGTTTTTTTGATGTGCATAGAGTGGGCATAGTTGTAATTAAGAAAAATGGATTTTTATGTGATGAATTAAATGTGTTGTTTACTATTTGGATCTGGATGTCTAAGTAATTAAGTTCTGTTTCGTTGGTTTCCTTGGTGAACTTGATATGTGTATCATGGTGGTTGGCGAATTCGAAAAATTCGTTAAGGTTATTAGAGGTGTTCCATAGAAACAAAATTTCGTCGACATATCTGTGCCAGGTTTCATGGGGGAACTTAGGGTGCTAGGAGAGTTTTATTTTTAAGGAGTGTAAGTAAATATTGGATAAAATAGATGAAAGTTTACATCCCATGGGCAAGCCTTTAATTTGTTTGTAAAGGGTTTGTTCATGAAATATGAGGTCATTGTGTAGGACGTGAGTGCGGGATTCCTTTAAAAGATCGGTGTTGTCGGTATCAAAAGGTGATATATCAAGGTGTTCTTCATTAAAACTCTTTAAGAATATCAGGTTTCCAAATATATAAATAGTTTTTTCATTTCTTGTTTCACTCAAGTGAGTGTTGAAAGAAATTTTTCTGAGGCTTAAGGACAAAATAGTTGAGAGCGCTCTTTTTATTACGATGTAATAATTGAATTTTTAATAAACTTCTCCAAATTTCTCCATTTTATATAAAATTTTTATTTCATTAAATATCAAATTTGATGTTTTTTGAATTTTGTTTAACAAACCATGTTAAATCAAATAAAGTGCTCTAAACAAGTAATATAAAAATATTGAAAATAAAAAACTTATATAAATATGCATTTATTGAACTAAAGAATATTTAAAACGTTTATTTTCAAGGTAAATAACCTCGAAAGAATCTTTTTCCTCATGTTCCATTACGTTTTTTGCTTCAAACTTTTTTTTAATTTTGATACGTTTTATAAATATCGAGTTTTATTTTCTGATACGATTTTACGGTACATAAATGTGAAGTAAAAATTATGAAATTTCTTCTCGACCGTAACGTAGGCCATCGCTTCTATCAAGGCCACACTAATTTTTGATCAATTATCTCATGCATAGTAAACTTATGTGATATAGTGAATTTAAATTTATAGTGATTTTGAAAAAATTTAGTTCCATCAATACACCAAACATTTTGCAAAAATGAAAATTTGTTTATGTTTTTAAATGAGAGAAAAAAACGTTAAAATTTTATATCAATGAATATTGTCAGACTCGCGTTAAAAAATTTTTCAACAAAGATGACTTTTAATCTTTATCAGTACGTTTGTTACATTTTGTAACATTTGAAAACCTTAATTTTTTCAAGTCAAGAAATTTTTTTTCAATAGCTATTTGGGAATTAATATTTTGACTAGCTATTCAGTTTAAAAGCAAAAATATTCTATTTGTTTAATATTTGAGCAGAGATATTTTTATAACGTTCGATTGTTAAATTTAGTAAGTTACACTGTACATAATTAATTAAATAATTTTTGTTAGAAAATTTGTTGATTATTATAATAAAAATATATTATCGAAACAAAATCAGTTGTTAAAAATGTACTTGATACGTTGGCATTTGCTGCTTATAAAAACTTGAAAATATCAAATAAAGTGCCGATAAACTATCTCATTTTTTATGCCTCCTATTATTTTGAAATTATTCTGAGAACAGACAGTTTCATTTTAAATAGTGAAAATTGCTTTATTAGTTTATTTTGTCTCCTTTCTCTCTTATGTTAATTATGTAGCAAATTTTTCAATTTTTAGTAAAAGGTAAGGTAAAGGTACCGTGAGTGTGTTTTCATTGACAAGACAGTCAAACTATGAACAAATTGGTATCGATGAGAAATCGAACCCAGAGGCTTCCGTGCCGAGTCCATCTTCTCAACCAACCTGCCATGCCACCCATAGGGTATGCTATATAGTGGATACGTCAAATTAGTTTTCAAAAAACTTAAGTTATGCTGTAAAAATTTTTTGTTTTTGTTGAAGCTCTATAACTTTTTCTGGTAGGTTTTTTTTCCTTAAAAGTTATTATAAAAGGCAAATCATTGCAAAAGGTTAAAAGTGGTTATTTTAAAAAACAATTATTTTAAAAACAAGTTAACCAATCGCGGTTTGCCCCTGTTGTGAATCATACATGCTTTCCATACATTTTCAAACAGTCTTTTTTTATTCCACCTTACCATGTTTTTATCAATCCCTTGACATTCTAAAACAGTTCTTGAAAAGATTTTTAATTCTTCCTTAAATTTGATATAAAAAAAGATATCTTTTTGTATTGGAAGCTTTTTTTGCCAAAGCCAAATACCATTAAAATTTTTTAGCATGTTGTAAATCCTATTTTTGTAATTTGTGATATAGCAAATAATTATGCGCTATCTTTAAATTTCTCATATTGTGCGGGAATACGTCAAGAATGATATGTTTAATTAAGATATTAAAAGACATCACATTAAATTTTTTTAGCTCATTTAATTATTTTTTAAGACGATGACATCAACGGTTTCTTTTAAAGATTTCAAAAAATCAATTAATTTGTTTGAATTTTTTTGAAATTAAGTAAAATGTACAAATATAAAATAAAATAAATTTAAAAAATATAAGCCAAAAATTTTATGAAATTTGAAGAAAAAGAATCAAGCAAAAAAGTAAAATTAAAAAAAGTTGTGATCAAAATTAACAGTAACTGCCAATAAGCTATTTATGTATTAGATGCTTTTGTGAATTAACTTTGCATATAAACTAGCATTTTCATACTGATTTTATTGGCTTTATTTATTTTTTACAAAATACATCGTAGATATGCCAGAACATCAATCAAAGTTCATTTTAGTTTTGTAAGAATGAAGACTAGATTTTCAAATATAAAGTTTGTTAAATAAGTTGAAATAGTTCAAAAAGGAACAAAGATTTTTTATTATCAAAAACGATATATTTCGGAATGATGACGTACTTTATCAAGTACTAATATAAAGGTAATGTGGAAAGATTAATCCAAACGCACAAGGAACAAGAGATATTTTGGGGATGAGGTGCATAGTATTTTTGTATTTTCGAAGTTGAAGGAATGTGTGGGATAGGTTATTAGGGGTTGAAGCAGCATATTGTTATGGAGGTTCAGTTCAGCGTTCTGTTTATGCCTTGAGACGAGGTATTGTTGTTCTTTGATACGAATTTGCAGCAGTCTGTCGGTCTTGCCTATGTATGTAGTAGTGCAACCAATGCAGTTTATTTTGTATACACAGTTACTGGTTTTGAGACGATCATAATTCTCACGAAAAGTGTTTGAAGTTGGTGTAAGGGATTGTTAGGCTTGGGAATCAAAGTGACGTTGTGAGTACATAGTGCGGTTTAAGTTTGTTGAAATAAAAAGTGTCGAAGTTGTGGATTATGAAAGTTTTTTTGTGGGTTGAATACGAAAATTGTAAACTCTTTAAAATATTTTCCGATCAAAAATTTATCTTTATCTTCCAAACTTTTTGGGACGAACGTAGTGAGTTTTTAATTACATATTTGGGATAGTTATTTGACTCTAAAATAGATTTGACATTGTTCACTTCCATTTCTAGTGTCTCGGAATTAGATGAAAGATAAAATGAACGGTTAAAAGGCGTTTCAGATCATTTTTGTGCAAAGGGGTGTTTGGATAAGAAGTCTAAGTATCGTTATGTGTGAATAGGTTCGTGACAGCGCAATCTAAAAAGGATAGGGTCATGTTTTTATTATTCAACCCTGAATTTTAAACATTCATAGAAATTATTGAGGGTTGAGTGGAACAGGTTAATATGGTTTTTGTTCATAATGCAAAAAATGTCATCTACATAGCGGGCATAAAATTTTAAGAAGTAGTTGGAGACTAGAGAGTCTTCAAAGGATTCCAAAACAAGGAAATATACTGGAAGAAACTACCGAACATACATCAATCAAGATGGAATTCGCGTGGAATAAAATGCAAAAATAATAATAGTATTTTTAAATTACACATAAAAGTTCCTCGTTTGCAAGTGGTTTCATCAAAAAATAATTTTTGTAATTACCCTAGTGAGTACCCACAGCAAAACTGCTCCCTGAAGCAAATATCTCCACATACCAAGCACCTTTTTATGACGGAAAAGGATTGTGAAAATTGAATGTTACCCTGGTAAATTAGTTATCTATTCATCATATTTTGAATGCATTGACTGTTGAATTTATAATAAATCTGTCATCTTTTATTTTCAGTGTATAATTTCTACCATTTTTGCCCTCCAGATGTAGGCAACTATGATTTGCTAATATAGTTGATAGATATAAAAAACTGTTATCAATAGTTTAGTGTTAAAAAATTGAATGGTGGCTAAACCTGTGTGGAATTGCCTTATGGTAATCATCATAGGATTGCAGATAAGAGGAGCGCTAAAGAACAAATTAAAGGAAGTAAAATATTAAGGTATGAAAAAGAAAAAACAGATTTAAAAATTCTTTATTAATAATTAAGTATTTATTCACAAAAATAAGTCGTAGCGAATAATTAATAAAGTACAAAATTTTTTTTATAAATTTTAAACAAACAATTATTCAATATTTGATAAAAATATACTCTTTAAGGTATTCATAGAATTCTCGGACATTTGAATTTAACTTTGTTTTTAATAACTTTTTTGCTTTTGCTGGGGATATCAAAAGTGGTTTTCGCTAGATCTACACTTTTTATATAAAGATTTAAATTCGTAGAGTGATATAAAAACTCCATGGCATTGCAAATTTGTCGAAAGTAAAAAGATTCCCATATCCTTCGCGTAAAATAAACAGCATATCTTTTAAATTATTTCAATATTAGAGCCTATTATTTTTCTTTAAAATAAGTTAAACAAATCTGGCTATAGGAGAAAAAAATTTAAATCCGCCATTACTGAAAATTGCATTAAACGAAAATCAAATTACAAAAAAATTCAAATTATATTAAATTTAATAATTAAAAACCTTCTTTTTAATTTCAAAATATATTTTTTAATTTAAAAAGTTGTTTTAATAAATAATCAATATATATATACACAGTTTTAAGTATTGTTTCTTTATTTATTGTAGCGCATTATTATTATTGTAACCGGGTAACACTCTATTAAATATTACTACGCCACGAGTGTATAACTTATTTCAACTCCATTACAGATTACTACGCCATTCAAAATTTTTAAAAATCAAATAAAGCATTGTAAATATATAACTATTATTTTATATTTTAAAAAATAAATTTCTATTTTTATAATTTTATTTATTATTATTCTCATTCAATTTAAATTTTTTCTAAAAATTTTCGTCTGTTTTATATTTTACAATATCTAACTACGTACAAGACTTTATCTAAGACTAACACTTTTGGCGCTTCATACCAAAGATCCGACGTTTAATATCCAAAAGATATAAAATATATGGTGTTTGTACTTCATAACAAAGATCCGATGTGTAATATTCAAAAGATATAAAATATATGGTGTTTGTACTTCATAACAAAGATCCGATGTGTAATATTCAAAAGATATAAAAGATATGGTGTTGGCAATCTTAAATTGGACGATTTGTTCGCAAGACTAAATTCAACTTTAAATACACACTGTCTTCAACTCACTACCAGAAGAAAGTTACAAAGTGTGGAGTTTATTTACCTAAAAGATACAACCTGCACCGCTTATATCTTAATATGTGTAATGATGTTTGAAATTCTTGTATTCGACTCAGAAACCTTCATGATACAAGCCAGGTTCTAGTCAAGACTACAAAAATCACAAGAAAGGTTTTATTGATCTTTTATTTTCAGTAAGAACTTTTTAAAGCTTTAATTTTAAAAGCCTACCAGGCTGAATTTTTCTTATTGTTTTCAATATTTTTTTAATTGTATAAAATAAATTTATTTATCTCTAATAAATTGTACGCTAAATTTCCTTATTTGATATTTTAGTTTGTATACTAAAATTACGACAACTAGTTTAGCCAGAGTTTTTAAATACATGCGACTACTCTTGTTTTGACCCAGAGACTTCCGATTTTTCACCTTCTCTCCGCATTAAATATTTAGCTAACGGATTTTTAAAAATATTATTTATATAACAAAGTTAAAATTCATGTAAGCACATAGATGACCAATAGTCACAGGACTAGAGTCCTTTTTATAGTTAAGGGACAATTCGGCACAGGATACTTAAGCTTTCATAATGTCTATATATTTAAAAGCCGAGACTGAAGTTGTATTTTGTATATTGGCGGGACTGCTTAAACATATTTTACTTTACCACTTAGTAATGCATTCTTTGAGAGAGATTAAATGTGATTTTCAAGGTCTTAAAAACTTCGGGACTAATTTAAGATAAAATCTTAACAGATCATATAACAAGTATTTATACCGATAGTAGAGTGAGTAACAAGAAACACTTTAACCCTTTCATTACCAGAAAAACAAGACGATATTTATTAAAAAGCAGAAGATTCATATACAAAACTATTTGAAAAAGCAGACGAAGGTAAAATTGTTTATGTATCATATATTATACACTGGTCACGAAAGGGTTTTAATGTGGGCTTGTTGCTTCAAAGATCAATATCTAGAAGCACGGCAAATGGCAACCTATCAAGAGTCTGGTAAAAAATGCTAAAAATACCAAGAAATTCACTAAGACAACAAAATCTGAAAAGCACGGAGATGAGTGAATCCGTAGGGGGAAATAGTTGAATTTTTAGTTCTTTTTTTAAATGAAATTATATTAATGTTACTTTTTCTCTTTACTACTTAATGAGTGGGTGTCTTTTAATCCCAAAACACCTAAAGCGTGAATTTTAAATGCGATTATTACAAATATGCAATTAATTTTAAATTGTTCGAATCGATTTTTTTTTCGCTTTTAAATTTAACTTTTTAAAAATATTAAAAGTGGTTATTAAAGTATTTTATCATTTAGAAATTGACATCGTTTTACATTTTCGTAATCAACATGTTTTGATAAGCTTTAAAAGTATAAATTGATTGAACTTGGAATTTTTCCTATAATCTCCATGTTTCTCAGAAATTTCAGGAAAATAAAATATTACACAAATATAATTGGGTGTATATTCATATACATGGGGCAAATTAACGTGTGATAATATAGGAAATGTTAAAGCATTTCCATGCAAAGGTAATACTTTTTAAATTGATTTTTTTCAGCCATAACTTAAAATACCGAAGCCCTTTTTAGGGCTACATCTTTCTCATTTTTAACATATTTTTTGGCCTATCTGTTTGTTATAATTTATTTGTATACGTCTTTTTTATCAAATGAATAATTGAAGCTGCAAATGAAAGAAGAGCTTTTCTAAACCTGATATTGATGAAGTGACTGTTAAACAAAATTCAAGACAAAAATGTAATATATTTTGCAGATAATTCTTCTTCAAAGGACACTTAGCGTATCTATTCACTCAAAAAGTGGTGGTTTACGGTACGTTACGTTTCGAAATTTTATTACCGCTCAATATTTTTTTTGTAAAATTTATGGTTCCCAGTTACGTACGAAAAAAATCTTATTTCCTATAAATATCCAAGTTTGGTACGACTTCGATCTCGTTTTTTTATCGAAGCTTTGATATATTTTTTCTTGTTCCACTTACATCAATTTATTGTACAATCATGTAATATACATAATCCATATAGAATATCATAAGATAGGCGTAACAAAAATTATACACGTCTTTATTAAAAATAAAAGAGGTGGGTTTCGGTTGTGTTAGAGGTGTTAATTGTGGGTTATTGGCTGTGTGTGGTGCGCGTTGATATAGGGCTTTAGTGTCATGATTCGGTATTCTTCTTTGTGTTCTTGTTGGAGGTAGCTTGAGGCGTAATTAAATTACTTCCATGGAGAGTGAAGCTTGTCCACTTGGTGTATCCTTATGGATTATAAGGTATGGTAGCTTATTTCCTTCTCAGCACTTTTAAGTTTGGCATCCCTGAGGTGTTCCTTAAAGCGGGATAGGGAAGTCTTTTGGTTTCTCCAATATAGATACTATTGCACAGGAAGCATTTTATCTTATAAATGATGTTGATGTGGTTGCATTTGTTGTTGCAATTTGATGGGTAATGGATATGGTTTAGGTTTATTGGACAAATAGGTTTTGATTTAACGGCTTTTTTGTATATTTGTAATAGGGTGATTATGTTTCTTGATGATCATTTCTATTTTTTGCATAGGGCGTTTTGGATAGGAGGTAGTATTAGAGGAGTACGAGTAGAAGAAAAATATAGTTCATCGAGGAATAGATATTTTATGGAACATATAGGGTACGGAAGGCTGAGAATTCGGAGTGCCATTTATTCAGGATATGGGAGGAGTATCCGTTTTGAAGAAAAATTGAATACGGTTTTCAATATCACTGCCCAGTAAGACTTTGGTATTGTTGATTTTCTATATTCTTGGGATATGGCCGAGGTAGGTGTTTTTTTTGATGTGCATAGAGTGGGCATAGTTGTAATTAAGAAAAATGGATTTTTATGTGATGAATTAAATGTGTTGTTTACTATTTGGATCTGGATGTCTAAGTAATTAAGTTCTGTTTCGTTGGTTTCCTTGGTGAACTTGATATGTGTATCATGGTGGTTGGCGAATTCGAAAAATTCGTTAAGGTTATTAGAGGTGTTCCATAGAAACAAAATTTCGTCGACATATCTGTGCCAGGTTTCATGGGGGAACTTAGGGTGCTAGGAGAGTTTTATTTTTAAGGAGTGTAAGTAAATATTGGATAAAATAGATGAAAGTTTACATCCCATGGGCAAGCCTTTAATTTGTTTGTAAAGGGTTTGTTCATGAAATATGAGGTCATTGTGTAGGACGTGAGTGCGGGATTCCTTTAAAAGATCGGTGTTGTCGGTATCAAAAGGTGATATATCAAGGTGTTCTTCATTAAAACTCTTTAAGAATATCAGGTTTCCAAATATATAAATAGTTTTTTCATTTCTTGTTTCACTCAAGTGAGTGTTGAAAGAAATTTTTCTGAGGCTTAAGGACAAAATAGTTGAGAGCGCTCTTTTTATTACGATGTAATAATTGAATTTTTAATAAACTTCTCCAAATTTCTCCATTTTATATAAAATTTTTATTTCATTAAATATCAAATTTGATGTTTTTTGAATTTTGTTTAACAAACCATGTTAAATCAAATAAAGTGCTCTAAACAAGTAATATAAAAATATTGAAAATAAAAAACTTATATAAATATGCATTTATTGAACTAAAGAATATTTAAAACGTTTATTTTCAAGGTAAATAACCTCGAAAGAATCTTTTTCCTCATGTTCCATTACGTTTTTTGCTTCAAACTTTTTTTTAATTTTGATACGTTTTATAAATATCGACTTTTATTTTCTGATACTATTTTACGGTACATAAATGTGAAGTAAAAATTATGAAATTTCTTCTCGACCGTAACGTAGGCCATCGCTTCTATCAAGGCCACACTAATTTTTGATCAATTATCTCATGCATAGTAAACTTATGTGATATAGTGAATTTAAATTTATAGTGATTTTGAAAAAATTTAGTTCCATCAATACACCAAACATTTTGCAAAAATGAAAATTTGTTTATGTTTTTAAATGAGAGAAAAAAACGTTAAAATTTTATATCAATGAATATTGTCAGACTCGCGTTAAAAAATTTTTCAACAAAGATGACTTTTAATCTTTATCAGTACGTTTGTTACATTTTGTAACATTTGAAAACCTTAATTTTTTCAAGTCAAGAAATTTTTTTTCAATAGCTATTTGGGAATTAATATTTTGCAGAGATATTTTTATAACGTTCGATTGTTAAATTTAGTAAGTTACACTGTACATAATTAATTAAATAATTTTTGTTAGAAAATTTGTTGATTATTATAATAAAAATATATTATCGAAACAAAATCAGTTGTTAAAAATGTACTTGATACGTTGGCATTTGCTGCTTATAAAAACTTGAAAATATCAAATAAAGTGCCGATAAACTATCTCATTTTTTATGCCTCCTATTATTTTGAAATTATTCTGAGAACAGACAGTTTCATTTTAAATAGTGAAAATTGCTTTATTAGTTTATTTTGTCTCCTTTCTCTCTTATGTTAATTATGTAGCAAATTTTTCAATTTTTAGTAAAAGGTAAGGTAAAGGTACCGTGAGTGTGTTTTCATTGACAAGACAGTCAAACTATGAACAAATTGGTATCGATGAGAAATCGAACCCAGAGGCTTCCGTGCCGAGTCCATCTTCTCAACCAACCTGCCATGCCACCCATAGGGTATGCTATATAGTGGATACGTCAAATTAGTTTTCAAAAAACTTAAGTTATGCTGTAAAAATTTTTTGTTTTTGTTGAAGCTCTATAACTTTTTCTGGTAGGTTTTTTTCCTTAAAAGTTATTATAAAAGGCAAATCATTGCAAAAGGTTAAAAGTGGTTATTTTAAAAAACAATTATTTTAAAAACAAGTTAACCAATCGCGGTTTGCCCCTGTTGTGAATCATACATGCTTTCCATACATTTTCAAACAGTCTTTTTTATTCCACCTTACCATGTTTTTATCAATCCCTTGACATTCTAAAACAGTTCTTGAAAAGATTTTTAATTCTTCCTTAAATTTGATATAAAAAAAGATATCTTTTTGTATTGGAAGCTTTTTTTGCCAAAGCCAAATACCATTAAAATTTTTTTGCATGTTGTAAGTCCTATTTTTGTAATTTGTGATATAGCAAATAATTATGCGCTATCTTTAAATTTCTCATATTGTGCGGGAATACGTCAAGAATGATATGTTTAATTAAGATATTAAAAGACATCACATTAAATTTTTTTAGCTCATTTAATTATTTTTTAAGACGATGACATCAACGGTTTCTTTTAAAGATTTCAAAAAATCAATTAATTTGTTTGAATTTTTTTGAAATTAAGTAAAATGTACAAATATAAAATAAAATAAATTTAAAAAATATAAGCCAAAAATTTTATGAAATTTGAAGAAAAAGAATCAAGCAAAAAAGTAAAATTAAAAAAAGTTGTGATCAAAATTAACAGTAGCTGCCAATAAGCTATTTATGTATTAGATGCTTTTGTGAATTAACTTTGCATATAAACTAGCATTTTCATACTGATTTTATTGGCTTTACTTATTTTTTACAAAATACATCGTAGATATGCCAGAACATCAATCAAAGTTCATTTTAGTTTTGTAAGAATGAAGACTAGATTTTCAAATATAAAGTTTGTTAAATAAGTTGAAATAGTTCAAAAAGGAACAAAGATTTTTTATTATCAAAAACGATATATTTCGGAATGATGACGTACTTTATCAAGTACTAATATAAAGGTAATGTGGAAAGATTAATCCAAACGCACAAGGAACAAGAGATATTTTGGGGATGAGGTGCATAGTATTTTTGTATTTTCGAAGTTGAAGGAATGTGTGGGATAGGTTATTAGGGGTTGAAGCAGCATATTGTTATGGAGGTTCAGTTCAGCGTTCTGTTTATGCCTTGAGACGAGGTATTGTTGTTCTTTGATACGAATTTGCAGCAGTCTGTCGGTCTTGCCTATGTATGTAGTAGTGCAACCAATGCAGTTTATTTTGTATACACAGTTACTGGTTTTGAGACGATCATAATTCTCACGAAAAGTGTTTGAAGTTGGTGTAAGGGATTGTTAGGCTTGGGAATCAAAGTGACGTTGTGAGTACATAGTGCGGTTTAAGTTTGTTGAAATAAAAAGTGTCGAAGTTGTGGATTATGAAAGTTTTTTTGTGGGTTGAATACGAAAATTGTAAACTCTCTAAAATATTTTCCGATCAAAAATTTATCTTTATCTTCCAAACTTTTTGGGACGAACGTAGTGAGTTTTTAATTACATATTTGGGATAGTTATTTGACTCTAAAATAGATTTGACATTGTTCACTTCCATTTCTAGTGTCTCGGAATTAGATGAAAGATAAAATGAACGGTTAAAAGGCGTTTCAGATCATTTTTGTGCAAAGGGGTGTTTGGATAAGAAGTCTAAGTATCGTTATGTGTGAATAGGTTCGTGACAGCGCAATCTAAAAAGGGTAGGGTCATGTTTTTATTATTCAACCCTGAATTTTAAACATTCATAGAAATTATTGAGGGTTGAGTGGAACAGGTTAATATGGTTTTTGTTCATAATGCAAAAAATGTCATCTACATAGCGGGCATAAAATTTTAAGAAGTAGTTGGAGACTAGAGAGTCTTCAAAGGATTCCAAAATAAGGAAATATACTGGAAGAAACTACCGAATATACATCAATCAAGATGGAATTCGCGTGGAATAAAATGCAAAAATAATAATAGTATTTTTAAATTACACATAAAAGTTCCTCGTTTGCAAGTGGTTTCATCAAAAAATAATTTTTGTAATTACCCTAGTGAGTACCCACAGCAAAACTGCTCCCTGAAGCAAATATCTCCACATACCAAGCACCTTTTTATGACGGAAAAGGATTGTGAAAATTGAATGTTACCCTGGTAAATTAGTTATCTATTCATCATATTTTAATAATAATAATAATAATTTATTCATTTACACAAGAGCAAAATTACATGAGAAATAAAGGACTTCATAAATTTATACACACATTCATTTAAATAAGAGAAAAAAAAAATGATAAATCTTTAGAAAACTGCAAATTTCCATCACCAGAATGACGAAAAAATTTATTCAATGAAGAGTCTGAAGGTTATATATATTCAATTCACTGAAGATCACTTTAGAGGAGAGAAGACAAAGGGATAAAACTATCCATCGAGATGACTGGTCTCCAAAGTTTATATTACACATATTTAAAAAAAAAACAGAGGGAAAAAAAGACAGCAATAATGAAAATATTTTTTACATATTGAGATTATTTAATATGTTACATATATATATATATAATATGTATATACAGCCTAAAAATGATAAATAATATTTAATTTAATGTATTGTTATTATATAAAATTTTATATTTGGATATATTTAAAAGAGAAGAAAAGTGTAGTGAAGTTATTTTAGTAGTAGTTTTACCACGGATTTTCGAAAAAATTTTTTGTTGGAAATATTGAGTTTGTTTAACAATTTATTAGCAAGATTCAATGTCCGAAAGTAAATGTTTCTGAAATTAGAATTTTCATTAAATCTCGGAATGTGCAATTTACTATATTGTCTGGTTAGATGATCATGAACTGAACTATTTGGAACAAAAAGACCGTGATATTCTCCTCGTTTTACATATTGTTTATAATAAAACATGAGGGATGAAACTGAGTTAATTTGATATATATTTAAAATTTTGATTTCCTGATCACTTTTTTCGTTTATGAATTTGTAAAATTTTTTCATTAACTTTGATAGTTTTACCAGATGCGTTTGATTGTTAGAGCCCCATAATAGGTTTGCATAACTTAAGTGTGAAAATACATGGGAATAATAAAGGGTCTTTCGTGCATTAGTAGGTAAGTAAGTTTGCAATTTTTTCAGGCAACCTAAAATTCTAGAGATTTTTATGCAAATAGTATTAATATGAGTGGAAAAGGAAAAATTTTCTTCTAGTGTTACTCCAAGAAATTTTATTCGGCTAACTCTTTTGATACTAACATTATTCAAATAAAAAGATGGGGTAGAGTTTACTGGTCTTTTGGAAAATATTATAAAGTTACTTTTCTCATGATTAATTTTTATTTTATTAAAATCACACCAATTAGTAATGTTTTTAATTGAAGCTTGAATGGCATGATGATCAGAATTTTTTGTATTAAACATTAGAGTTAAATCATCTGCATACATGATAAGTTTGCTATGATTGTCTAAACACTTGTGTATGTCATTTATGTAAATTAAAAACAATAGCGGACCTAAGATTGATCCTTGAGGAACACCAGACTTAGAATAATAGCCGTCGGAATAAAAATTATTGAAAAATATAAAATTTTTTCTAAAAGATAAATAGTCCTGGATCAAATTATAAAAACAGCCTCTGATGCCCAACTTTCTAATTTTATATAGTAAGATATGGTGATTCACAGTATCGAACGCCTTAGAAAAGTCTAAGAAGAAACATAACAATTTAGCTTTTTGTTCATAAGCTGTTGCTACAGATAATGATAGTTCTGATAGGGCATCCGTGGTTGATTTATTAGGCCGAAAACCAAATTGATGTTTATAGAAGAAATTTATTTTGTTAAGATAGTTACTCAATTTCGTAAAAATAACTTTCTCAAAAATTTTAGCAAAGCTTGATAACAAAGAAATAGGTCTATACGAGCTGAATATGGTAGGCTGTTTATTAGGTTTCAGAATTGGCAGAACTTTTGCAATTTTTAGTTTGTCTGGAAAAATACCTAGTTGTATAGAAGAATTGAATATATGAACAAGAATATTACGGATGATAGGCAAAATATATATAAGTAATTTCAAGTTTATTTCATCTAGGCCCGAAGATTTCTTGTTATTCAAACTGCTCACAGCTATATTTATATCATCAATTGTGATTTTACTAAAGTAAAAAGAAGATAATTGAGACGGTAAAAAAGACTCTAGGTAAATAAAAGAACTTTCGAGGTTCGATTCGTCTGGTTCTAAAGAAAAGATATCTGTGAAACCTTGAATATCCAAATCAATATTGGGAGCAGTTGCTTTATTTTTCATCAATGTGTTCAAGACAGGCCATAGTGATTTATGATCACATGTAGATAGCTTTGAACAGTAATACTGCGATTTTGTATGATTAACTTTAATTTTGTAATTTTTCACAACATTTTTATAACGAAATTTATTATGAAATGAAGGGTTTTTTCTAAATTTTTTATAGTAACGAATTTTTAGACGATTTAATGCAGCTAATTCTTGTGTATACCAGGGTAAATTTGGTTTCTTTTGTTTGACTGAAACTAAAGGAAAGCATTTGGTAAAACAGTCGTGAATAATTCCATCAAAACATTCATAAATTTGATTAACGTTTTTTGAAAAATAACAATATTTAAAATTTGCAACTGACAATTTAGAAAAGAACAATTCATAAGCTTGAGGTGAAAATTTTCTTTTTAAAACTTTTGTTAACACGCTTCTGTTTTTTAAAAAAGGTAGTCTTAGAAAATTGACACAATGATCGCTTATAAGGGCATTTATATTATAGGAAGTATTGTTCACTAATTGATTTGTAAATATATTGTCTATTAAAGTTTTTGAATTTGCCAGACGTGTCGGTTTAGAAATGGCTGGGATTAAACCATTTTCAAGCATCAAACAAAGAAAATCCAAAGCATGACTATTTTCATATATATTCAAGAGGTTTATGTTAAAATCTCCAGCAACAAAAAAAACTCGTTTTTAATCAACTTAATAAACTGATTTAGAGATAAGAGAAAGTCTGAAATCAAAAGGTTAGGGGGTCTATAAACAGCTAGTATGGAAACCTTTGTATCAAAAACTATGAACTGACCTAAAAGAAAATCAGCAGGTGATTCAAAATTTTCATTTGAATTATAAAGCACTAATTTATAAATACTTTTATAATAAATACATACACCGCCTCCAGTTCGGTTTCTTTCTTTAAAAATCGAGTTATAACCATTTAAGTTATATTTTACAGTATCACTTGAGTTCCATATTTCGCTAAAAACTATAAAATCTGGAAGGAGATTAATAGAACTCAAAAAAATCGAAAAGTTAGAAAAATTTGCAAATAGACTTCTGATGTTTAAATGTATTATGGATAATGAGGTAAGTGAAATATTTTCTCTATAAAGCAAAGATATATCGTCTTCATTTAAGTATTTAGTTTTATTAATTTCCAAAGAAAGTTCAGAAAATATATCAAAATCATATAAATCAGATATGTTTTGTTTATTCATTTGAGGTGTATGAAGTAAGAGATTTTACTATTGCTAAATTTTTTAAATATGAAGGACATAGATGCGACATACCATGATGATTTTTGTTAGTATGATTGTTTACTGAACACGTGTAACAGGTATACTTATCTGGACAATCTTTAAAGGAACAACTATTTGATTCATGATTTTCAGCACAGTACACACATATTTCCTTATTTGTATGCTTACAGTTAGTTTTAGTATGCCCAAACATTAGACAGTTTGAACAATGTTTCACATAAAAAAAATCATTTATTCTAAAGCATTTAAACTCAATGAAAATTTGATTATTGTTGCATTCTAGAAATTTTCTTATTTCAGGATCAATCCTAAATATAACAGATTTTACATTTTTAGATTTGCCATTTTTTTCGAAAATAATTTCAAAGGTTTTTCCTTTATTTACAATATCAGATATTTCTTCATTTTTTTTTAGTATAGATTTCAATATTTCGGTTTTGGATAAGTCTATATCAACACCTCTAATAATTATCTTGGGAAAGATAGATTTAGGTTTTGAACAAATGAATTTGTACTGAGATTGATCTTTTAAATTGGATAATTCAGACTCTGCAGCACTCATATTTTTAATATCGGGAAAATCAATTTTGATAACGTTTTCTTTAATAGTCAATTTGTTTATTTTAGTATTTTTAAATATATTTTTATCCTTATTTTTTATTACATTTTTTAATAACTTTAAATCTTCATTTGTTTCCCCTTTTATAAAAATTGAATTTTTACTTTCATTTTTGGCATTCCAATGAGGTTCTTTTGTTAGGCTTACAGCATGAGCATAAGTTAGTTTAGAAATAGTATTTTGAGAATCAGAAAAAAATTTCTCAATTCGATCCAATTTGGATATTATGATTGACTCTGTTTTACAATCATTTAAGACACGTAAAAGCTCTGATTTTATGTCCTTCTTACTCATTGCATCAATTTTCTCAATAATATTCTCAAGATTATTAACAATTATAGATTTGTGATCAGTCATCAAAAAAAAAAAAAAAAAAAATTAAAATATTACAGGCCACTACACGTTGATTAAGAAAAATATATCAGAGTAAAAAATTTTAATGATATTAGTACAAAATAATTTTCTTTATAATAATAATTTTATAAGAAATATAAAGATTATAAAAAAAATTGTTTAAACAGAATATATAAGTTAAACAATAATGAAAGAAAGCAATATTATGATCAAATTATGAACGTTATACTTTGTAAGGAGGAAATGAATAAGAGCGCCATTTTAATGAGAAATGCACATGAAAAGAATTTGCATTGACTGTTGAATTTATAATAAATCTGTCATCTTTTATTTTCAGTGTATAATTTCTACCATTTTTGCCCTCCAGATGTAGGCAACTATGATTTGCTAATATAGTTGATAGATATAAAAAACTGTTATCAATAGTTTAGTGTTAAAAAATTGAATGGTGGCTAAACCTGTGTGGAATTGCCTTATGGTAATCATCATAGGATTGCAGATAAGAGGGGCGCTAAAGAACAAATTAAAGGAAGTAAAATATTAAGGTATGAAAAAGAAAAAACAGATTTAAAAATTCTTTATTAATAATTAAGTATTTATTCACAAAAATAAGTCGTAGCGAATAATTAATAAAGTACAAAATTTTTTTATAAATTTTAAACAAACAATTATTCAATATTTGATAAAAAATATACTCTTTAAGGTATTCATAGAATTCTCGGACATTTGAATTTAACTTTGTTTTTAATAACTTTTTTGCTTCCTTTGATTTGCTGGGGATATCAAAAGTGGTTTTCGCTAGATCTACACTTTTTATATAAAGATTTAAATTCGTAGAGTGATATAAAAACTCCATGGCATTGCAAATTTGTCGAAAGTAAAAAGATTCCCATATCCTTCGCGTAAAATAAACAGCATATCTTTTAAATTATTTCAATATTAGAGCCTATTCTTTTTCTTTAAAATAAGTTAAACAAATCTGGCTATAGGAGGAAAAAATTTAAATCCGCCATTACTGAAAATTGCATTAAACGAAAATCAAATTACAAAAAAATTCAAATTATATTAAATTTAATAATTAAAAACCTTCTTTTTAATTTCAAATATATTTTTTAATTTAAAAAGTTGTTTTAATAAATAATCAATATATATATACACAGTTTTAAGTATTGTTTCTTTATTTATTGTTGCGCATTATTATTATTGTAACCGGGTAACACTCCATTAAATATTACTACGCCACGAGTGTATAACTTATTTCAACTCCATTACAGATTACTACGCCATTCAAAATTTTTAAAAATCAAATGAAGCATTGTAAATATATAACTATTATTTTATATTTTAAAAAATAAATTTCTATTTTTATAATTTTATTTATTATTATTCTCATTCAATTTAAATTTTTTCTAAAAATTTTCGTCTGTTTTATATTTTACAATATCTAACTACGTACAAGACTTTATCTAAGACTAACACTTTTGGCGCTTCATACCAAAGATTCGACGTTTAATATCCAAAAGATATAAAATATATGGTGTTTGTACTTCATAACAAAGATCCGATGTGTAATATTCAAAAGATATAAAAGATATGGTGTTGGCAATCTTAAATTGGACGATTTGTTCGCAAGACTAAATTCAACTTTAAATACACACTGTCTTCAACTCACTACCAGAAGAAAGTTACAAAGTGTGGAGTTTATTTACCTAAAAGATACAACCTGCACCGCTTATATCTTAATATGTGCAATGATGTTTGAAATTCTTGTATTCGACTCAGAAACCTTCATGATACAAGCCAGGTTCTAGTCAAGACTACAAAAATCACAAGAAAGGTTTTATTGATCTTTTATTTTCAGTAAGAACTTTTTAAAGCTTTAATTTTAAAAGCCTACCAGGCTGAATTTTTCTTATTGTTTTCAATATTTTTTTAATTGTATAAAATAAATTTATTTATCTCTAATAAATTGTACGCTAAATTTCCTTATTTGATATTTTAGTTTGTATACTAAAATTACGACAGCTAGTTTAGCCAGAGTTTTTAAATACATGCGACTACTCTTGTTTTGACCCAGAGACTTCCGATTTTTCACCTTCTCTCCGCATTAAATATTTAGCTAACGGATTTTTAAAAATATTATTTATATAACAAAGTTAAAATTCATGTAAGCACATAGATGACCAATAGTCACAGGACTAGAGTCCTTTTTATAGTTAAGGGACAATTCGGCACAGGATACTTAAGCTTTCATAATGTCTATATATTTAAAAGCCGAGACTGAAGTTGTATTTGTATATTGGCGGGACTGCTTAAACATATTTTACTTTACCACTTAGTAATGCATTCTTTGAGAGAGATTAAATGTGATTTTCAAGGTCTTAAAAACTTCGGGACTAATTTAAGATAAAATCTTAACAGATCATATAACAAGTATTTATACCGATAGTAGAGTGAGTAACAAGAAACACTTTAACCCTTTCATTACCAGAAAAACAAGACGATATTTATTAAAAAGCAGAAGATTCATATACAAAACTATTTGAAAAAGCAGACGAAGGTAAAATTGTTTATGTATCATATATTATACACTGGTCACGAAAGGGTTTTAATGTGGGCTTGTTGCTTCAAAGATCAATATCTAGAAGCACGGCAAATGGCAACCTATCAAGAGTCTGGTACACAATGCTAAAAATACCAAGAAATTCACTAAGACAACAAAATCTGAAAAGCACGGAGATGAGTGAATCCGTAGGGGGAAATAGTTGAATTTTTAGTTCTTTTTTTAAATGAAATTATATTAATGTTACTTTTTCTCTTTACTACTTAATGAGTGGGTGTCTTTTAATCCCAAAACACCTAAAGCGTGAATTTTAAATGCGATTATTACAAATATGCAATTAATTTTAAATTGTTCGAATCGATTTTTTTCGCTTTTAAATTTAACTTTTTAAAAATATTAAAAGTGGTTATTAAAGTTTATCATTTAGAAATTGACATCGTTTTACATTTTCGTAATCAACATGTTTTGATAAGCTTTAAAAGTATAAATTGATTGAACTTGGAATTTTTCCTATAATCTCCATGTTTCTCAGAAATTTTAGGAAAATAAAATATTACACAAATATAATTGGATGTATATTCATATACATGGGGCAAATTAACGTGTGATAATATAGGAAATGTTAAAGCATTTCCATGCAAAGGTAATACTTTTTAAATTGATTTTTTTCAGCCATAACTTAAAATACCGAAGCCCTTTTTAGGGCTACATCTTTCTCATTTTTAACATATTTTTTGGCCTATCTGTTTGTTATAATTTATTTGTATACGTCTTTTTTATCAAATGAATAATTGAAGCTGCAAATGAAAGAAGAGCTTTTCTAAACCTGATATTGATGAAGTGACTGTTAAACAAAATTCAAGACAAAAATGTAATATATTTTGCAGATAATTCTTCTTCAAAGGACACTTAGCGTATCTATTCACTCAAAAAGTGGTGGTTTACGGTACGTTACGTTTCGAAATTTTATTACCGCTCAATATTTTTTTTGTAAAATTTATGGTTCCCAGTTACGTATGAAAAAAATCTTATTTCCTATAAATATCCAAGTTTGGTACGACTTCGATCTCGTTTTTTTATCGAAGCTTTGATATATTTTTTCTTGTTCCACTTACATCAATTTATTGTACAATCATGTAATATACATAATCCATATAGAATATCATAAGATAGGCGTAACAAAAATTATACACGTCTTTATTAAAAATAAAAGAGGTGGGTTTCGGTTGTGTTAGAGGTGTTAATTGTGGGTTATTGGCTGTGTGTGGTGCGCGTTGATATAGGGCTTTAGTGTCGTGATTCGGTATTCTTCTTTGTGTTCTTGTTGGAGGTAGCTTGAGGCGTAATTAAATTACTTCCATGGAGAGTGAAGCTTGTCCACTTGGTGTATCCTTATGGATTATAATTTATGGTAGCTTATTTCCTTCTCAGCACTTTTAAGTTTGGCATCCCTGGGGTGTTCCTTAAAGCGGGATAGGGAAGTCTTTTGGTTTCTCCAATATAGATACTATTGCACAGGAAGCATTTTATCTTATAAATGATGTTGATGTGGTTGCATTTGTTGTTGCAATTTGATGGGTAATGGATGTGGTTTAGGTTTATTGGACAAATAGGTTTTGATTTAACGGCTTTTTTGTATATTTGTAATAGGGTGATTATGTTTCTTGATGATCATTTCTATTTTTTGCATAGGGCGTTTTGGATAGGAGGTAGTATTAGAGGAGTACGAGTAGAAGAAAAATATAGTTCATCGAGGAATAGATATTTTATGGAACATATAGGGTACGGAAGGCTGAGAATTCGGAGTGCCATTTATTCAGGATATGGGGGGAGTATCCGTTTTGAAGAAAAATTGAATTAAGGTTTTCAATATCACTGCCCAGTAAGACTTTGGTATTGTTGATTTTCTATATTCTTGGGATATGGCCGAGGTAGGTGGTTTTTTTGATGTGCATAGAGTGGGCATAGTTGTAATTAAGAAAAATGGATTTTTATGTGATGAATTAAATGTGTTGTTTACTATTTGGATCTGGATGTCTAAGTAATTAAGTTCTGTTTCGTTGGTTTCCTTGGTGAACTTGATATGTGTATCATGGTGGTTGGCGAATTCGAAAAATTCGTTAAGGTTATTAGAGGTGTTCCATAGAAACAAAATTTCGTCGACATATCTGTGCCAGGTTTCATGGGGGAACTTAGGGTGCTAGGAGAGTTTTATTTCTAAGGAGTGTAAGTAAATATTGGATAAAATAGATGAAAGTTTACATCCCATGGGCAAGCCTTTAATTTGTTTGTAAAGGGTTTGTTCATGGAATATGAGGTCATTGTGTAGGACGTGAGTGCGGGATTCCTTTAAAAGATCGGTGTTGTCGGTATCAAAAGTTGATATACCAAGGTGTTCTTCATTAAAACTCTTTAAGGTTTCCAAATATTTAAATAGTTTTTTCATTTCTTGTTTCACTCAAGTGAGTGTTGAAAGAAATTTTTCTGAGGCTTAAGGACAAAATAGTTGAGAGCGCTCTTTTTATTACGATGTAATAATTAAATTTTTAATAAACTTCTCCAAATTTCTCCATTTTATATAAAATTTTTATTTCATTAAATATCAAATTTGATGTTTTTTGAATTTTGCTTAACAAACTATGTTAAATCAAATAAAGTGATCTAAACGAGTAATATAAAAATATTGAAAATAAAAAACTTATATAAATATGCATTTATTGAACTAAAGAATATTTAAAACGTTTATTTTCAAGGTAAATAACCTCGAAAGAATCTTTTTCCTCATGTTCCATTACGTTTTTTGCTTCAAACTTTTTTTTTAATTTTGATACGTTTTATAAATATCGAGTTTTATTTTCTGATACGATTTTACGGTACATAAATGTGAAGTAAAAATTATGAAATTTCTTCTCGACCGTAACGTAGGCCATCGCTTCTATCAAGGCCACACTATTAAATAATTTTTGTTAGAAAATTTGTTGATTATTATAATAAAAATATATTATCGAAACAAAATCAGTTGTTAAAAATGTACTTGATACGTTGGCATTTGCTGCTTATAAAAACTTGAAAATATCAAATAAAGTGCCGATAAACTATCTCATTTTTTATGCCTCCTATTATTTTGAAATTATTCTGAGAACAGACAGTTTCATTTTAAATAGTGAAAATTGCTTTATTAGTTTATTTTGTCTCCTTTCTCTCTTATGTTAATTATGTAGCAAATTTTTCAATTTTTAGTAAAAGGTAAGGTAAAGGTACCGTGAGTGTGTTTTCATTGACAAGACACTGATGTACCGCTTATGTCAAACTATGAACAAATTGGTATCGATGAGAAATCGAACCCAGAGGCTTCCGTGCCGAGTCCATCTTCTCAACCAACCTGCCATGCCACCCATAGGGTATGCTATATAGTGGATACGTCAAATTAGTTTTCAAAAAACTTAAGTTATGCTGTAAAAATTTTTTGTTTTTGTTGAAGCTCTATAACTTTTTCTGGTAGGTTTTTTTTCCTTAAAAGTTATTATAAAAGGCAAATCATTGCAAAAGGTTAAAAGTGGTTATTTTAAAAAACAATTATTTTAAAAACAAGTTAACCAATCGCGGTTTGCCCCTGTTGTGAATCATACATGCTTTCCATACATTTTCAAACAGTCTTTTTTATTCCACCTTACCATGTTTTTATCAATCCCTTGACATTCTAAAACAGTTCTTGAAAAGATTTTTAATTCTTCCTTAAATTTGATATAAAAAAAGAGATCTTTTTGTATTGGAAGCTTTTTTTGCCAAAGCCAAATACCATTAAAATTTTTTAGCATGTTGTAAGTCCTATTTTTGTAATTTGTGATATAGCAAATAATTATGCGCTATCTTTAAATTTCTCATATTGTGCGGGAATACGTCAAGAATGATATGTTTAATTAAGATATTAAAAGACATCACATTAAATTTTTTTAGCTCATTTAATTATTTTTTAAGACGATGACATCAACGGTTTCTTTTAAAGATTTCAAAAAATCAATTAATTTGTTTGAATTTTTTTGAAATTAAGTAAAATGTACAAATATAAAATAAAATAAATTTAAAAAATATAAGCCAAAAATTTTATGAAATTTGAAGAAAAAGAATCAAGCAAAAAAGTAAAATTAAAAAAAGTTGTGATCAAAATTAACAGTAGCTGCCAATAAGCTATTTATGTATTAGATGCTTTTGTGAATTAACTTTGCATATAAACTAGCATTTTCATACTGATTTTATTGGCTTTACTTATTTTTTACAAAATACATCGTAGATATGCCAGAACATCAATCAAAGTTCATTTTAGTTTTGTAAGAATGAAGACTAGATTTTCAAATATAAAGTTTGTTAAATAAGTTGAAATAGTTCAAAAAGGAACAAAGATTTTTTATTATCAAAAACGATATATTTCGGAATGATGACGTACTTTATCAAGTACTAATATAAAGGTAATGTGGAAAGATTAATCCAAACGCACAAGGAACAAGAGATATTTTGGGGATGAGGTGCATAGTATTTTTGTATTTTCGAAGTTGAAGGAATGTGTGGGATAGGTTATTAGGGGTTGAAGCAGCATATTGTTATGGAGGTTCAGTTCAGCGTTCTGTTTATGCCTTGAGACGAGGTATTGTTGTTCTTTGATACGAATTTGCAGCAGTCTGTCGGTCTTGCCTATGTATGTAGTAGTGCAACCAATGCAGTTTATTTTGTATACACAGTTACTGGTTTTGAGACGATCATAATTCTCACGAAAAGTGTTTGAAGTTGGTGTAAGGGATTGTTAGGCTTGGGAATCAAAGTGACGTTGTGAGTACATAGTGCGGTTTAAGTTTGTTGAAATAAAAAGTGTCGAAGTTGTGGATTATGAAAGTTTTTTTGTGGGTTGAATACGAAAATTGTAAACTCTCTAAAATATTTTCCGATCAAAAATTTATCTTTATCTTCCAAACTTTTTGGGACGAACGTAGTGAGTTTTTAATTACATATTTGGGATAGTTATTTGACTCTAAAATAGATTTGACATTGTTCACTTCCATTTCTAGTGTCTCGGAATTAGATGAAAGATAAAATGAACGGTTAAAAGGCGTTTCAGATCATTTTTGTGCAAAGGGGTGTTTGGATACGAAGTCTAAGTATCGTTATGTGTGAATAGGTTCGTGACAGCGCAATCTAAAAAGGGTAGGGTCATGTTTTTATTATTCAACCCTGAATTTTAAACATTCATAGAAATTATTGAGGGTTGAGTGGAACAGGTTAATATGGTTTTTGTTCATAATGCAAAAAATGTCATCTACATAGCGGGCATAAAATTTTAAGAAGTAGTTGGAGACTAGAGAGTCTTCAAAGGATTCCAAAATAAGGAAATATACTGGAAGAAACTACCGAATATACATCAATCAAGATGGAATTCGCGTGCAATAAAATGCAAAAATAATAATAGTATTTTTAAATTACACATAAAAGTTCCTCGTTTGCAAGTGGTTTCATCAAAAAATAATTTTTGTAATTACCCTAGTGAGTACCCACAGCAAAACTGCTCCCTGAAGCAAATATCTCCACATACCAAGCACCTTTTTATGACGGAAAAGGATTGTGAAAATTGAATGTTACCCTGGTAAATTAGTTATCTATTCATCATATTTTGAATGCATTGACTGTTGAATTTATAATAAATCTGTCATCTTTTATTTTCAGTGTATAATTTCTACCATTTTTGCCCTCCAGATGTAGGCAACTATGATTTGCTAATATAGTTGATAGATATAAAAAACTGTTATCAATAGTTTAGTGTTAAAAAATTGAATGGTGGCTAAACCTGTGTGGAATTGCCTTATGGTAATCATCATAGGATTGCAGATA
>JAUIRK010000031.1:0-43019 GCA_030549495.1 Nectonema munidae | reverse complement strand
CTTTTAATACTATTTTCACAATAGTTGAAACGCCTTCACCCCCCCTAAAGTGATTTCTAGGGGGCGAATAATTTTCAATTTTCTGAATTATATAGCTTTTTTAAAATATTTATTAGACTTCTTTGTTTTCTGAGAGATTTTCGATATTACTTTTCTTGCTTTAAGTTAAGTCTTAGAATGAATATTTGAAATCTATTTTTTTTCATTAACGTCCACTTCTTTGTTGTATGAATGCACATTTGAGCTATATTTGATCAGAGGCAGTAATGTAGTCACATTTGAATAAGAGCCTATGCATTTTTGAGCGAAGCGAATATTTTTTATAGCCCATAACTATATAAGGACTTTATAATTTAAAGCTTAATAGGTTTATTCCTATTAATTACTGTAACCAAGACCGTCGATAAGGGAGGGGGCAAGGGAGCTAGGCCCCTGCGATTTATTTTGCCCATCTGAAACTCCTTTGAAATATATAAATGTTTACACTTTCTTATATTCCCGGCCCCATTAAAATCCATTTAACCCGATCAGTCTTCCCCCCCCCCCACCGTTCTTGAAGTGGGCGACGGAGCTAATTTAAACAATCAAGTCTTTTATTCTAGAAATCAAATGTATAGCATGTTTATCTTTAGATTTTTGGCTCCTAATCAATATTGCATCGGATAGTGGGGTTGTCAAATAACACTGTGCAACAATCAAAAAAGTGCAAGACATCTGTGGCCGTTTTTATATGCAAAATTATATGGGAAATCTATTTCTGGACTTCTTTTTGTTAAATTTTGCAGGGTTTTTACAGAATTGTCACTGTATAGTGTATACCCTTGTTGTTATTAAATTTGATATTAATTTATTTAACTTCATTGTATTACTTCTATTTAGTTTTTTCAGATCTAATTTATTTTTAACATGAGTGCAAGACAGTGCAAAAATGATCAAAACAGATTTTGTTACATATGTGGAGAATTGTCTTTTGCCAAAGAAAGGCGTAGTATCACACATCATGTCAAGAAAATGTATAAGGCGTACTTCGATGGTCACTTAGTAGACCAGGATAAAGCATGGGCTCCTCATGTGCGCTGCCTTACATATGTGAACACACTGAGTGCCTGTTATGCAGGAAAAAATGTTCACATGAAGTTTGGTGTGCAGATGATTTGGCCTGAGCCGAAAGATCACTCCGATGGTTGCTATTTCTGTCAGCATGATTTTACAGCCTGTACTACAGCAAAGAAAAAGAAACACATCGTTTACCCAAATTTGCGATTAGCAATACTTTCAGTAGAACACTCAGAAAATTTGCCTATTCCCAAACCTCCAGATCAAGAAATGCAAATATCCAGTAGTGCAGATGAACATTCCAGTGGTGAATATATAGAGCCCAGTGATCCGGAAAGCGAGAATAACACAGTACTATTTTATCAAGAGGCTCTAAATGACTTGTGCAGATCTTTATTTAACCAAAGACAAAAGTGAGTTTCTTGCATCAAGGCTTCAAGAACGTAATCTTCTTGAGAAAGGAGTGAAAGTTACACTTTACAGAAATATTTACAAAAGCGATCATTTTTAGTCATGGTATAAAACCATCACTTGGTTAGAGTATAGCATATCTTATACAGGATAATTGTGACCATTCGTTCAATAACTGGTAAATGGCAATAAGGAGGGATAAAGACTTAATTACATATGATGAGTAGTGATCTATCATATATGAATATTTTTGTTCCCTCGTTGAGCTTGAAGAGTTGTTCTCAATCTTTCTAAAAAATCTTGGCGTAGCGGTCTAATTATAATTTTAAAATTCGACACCATTATTTATCCAAAAATTGTCTGAACAATCTAAATCTCAATGGGATGGATGGCATCTGCTTTTTCTAAACAAGTTTGCCTAAATTTGGCTGTTTTGGCCAATGTAACTTTTATATCATTATCCACTTCCAAGCTGTTTCGAGATTTGGTTAAAATGGCAAGTAGCATGGAAGAAACTTGTTTACACTCATATGTATAGTAAATCGAATCAGCTTTCAGAGCAATCATTGCAAGCATAGGACTCTTCCATTTCAATCGAAAAATCGCAATAAGATATTTCAGAAAAATATGTTTTGAACTTCCTCAATCTCGAAATATGTTCGAAAATCGAGCAAAATTTTTCTTGTCAAAGAATGCAATTATCCCAGCTTCATTTCAAAAGCTGTAGTTTTTTTATTACAATGGAGTACTCTTGCAAGATTATATTCAAATATGTTCACTAAAAATGATAGAAATATACGAAAAAAGACATCAGAAAATTCTACATGCATGTATAGTTTGCCTTCGAGAAATTCTTTGATCTCTTTCCATAGTATCGGTTGGAAAATTTTCCTTTGGAAAACCACTTCACGTTTGAGTGCAGCAAGAGATTTTCAAATTGAAAACAAACAAGATTTTTAAAAATGTATCACTTTGTCAAATGTTTCTCTTACAATTGTTTTATTTCTGGGTTTTGAAAAATAGAAAATTGTCTACCAGGTTCTTATCATATACATATTGTACGTAAACGCATAGCTGATCCATCATTCCATCAATCTGGGGGAAAAAGTTTTAAATCGAATTCTGAATCAATAAAATCACTTCTGACATGTCATCAGACATCTCTCCTATTAGCCTTCTAACGGTATCGTTTAACAGAAAGATGTATTTTAATTTTACAGGGTGGCATGGCAGGTTGGTTGAAATGATGGACTCAGCATGGAAGCCTCTGCGTTCGATTCCTCTCCGATACCAATTTGTTCATAGTTTGATATAAGCGGTACATCAGTGCCTTGACAATGAAAACACACCCACGGTACCTTTACAAATTCAGAACTTCCTAGCACATGCAATATATCTTTGCTGCAAGGTAATATCAACGTTATGCTGTGGGACTTTTTGACAACAGATATTTTTTAAACTTTTCAAACAATACTTAATAATTTTCAAAAACATTCAGTTGTTATTTATTAAACATGAATTTGTGAAATCGTTCAGCCAATAGTTTTGTTTACAGAACTCGAATGCTTCACTACCAGCGAAGCTCTTGACGGGCTTTAAAATAGTGGATGCTAACACTTCAGAGAAGAAAGGACAGTTATGTTCCTCTTCCCCACTTTTTTTACTGCAAAATACGCCTTTTTGCTTGTTATCTTTTTTCTATTGGTAAATTCTCATGTTAAAATGATATATTATGTGTACTTATTTAAAACAAATTCTCTAAAACTACTTTATATTCTGAAAAATTATAATAACCATGGTTTCGGAATTTTTTCAATATTTTTCTATTCTTATTCGTTTATTCATCAATTTAATGATTCATTCTTTTTCAATATTTGATGTTCAAAATGTTCATATATATTTTCTATTTTTGAGTTTTAAGCCATTTTTTAGGGTTGGAGGGTTGCGCAAATTATAAACCGATATTTTTAAATAAATTTAAACAGAATCAAATAAAATATTATATCAACTTTATAATGTCTAATATTTTGGTTTGCACAAATGGCTTATCCAAACTTAAATAAAAATTAATTTATTGTGCCCGTACTATGACTAATATGATAAGCTCGCTTTAACTAAACATGTTTATACATCCTTTAACTCGTTCTTGTGACGACGAGCTATTTGTGTTTTGAGGAGGGGAGAGCCGTCAACCCACGTCTTTTTCTCAAAATCGCAAATATTTTGCAACCTTTTACATGAACACACTGAATAATCAACCAAATTATTTCATTTATTTTTTTATGAAATTAAATAAATCAAATGTCAATCAATGTCAAATATATTTAACATGAAAATTCTACTTGCATGATTTATTTCTCAAAATATTGACTTCATTTATTAGGTAAGCTAACTTTTAATGATTAATACACTCATAATATTTCGCATATCTGTAAATTTGATTTTACAGGTGACTTAACACGAATCGTTTTTTCCAATATTTTAAAATAAACCTATCCATAAAATCGATCATGCTTAATTTGATTCTGAAAATATTTTTGTCCTTATAGATTAGAATTACTATTAC
Organism: Nectonema munidae; assembly: GCA_030549495.1. Classification (NCBI taxonomy): domain Eukaryota; kingdom Metazoa; phylum Nematomorpha; class Nectonematoida; family Nectonematidae; genus Nectonema; species Nectonema munidae. The sequence continues at coordinate 38,986 of JAUIRK010000031.1, read as the reverse complement.
TGTTTACCACTAGTCATTTCGGCTCATATATATTTTTTTTTTATCATTTTTGTAAATTTTTGCTCGATTTAACAAATCAGTTTTTTCTATTTTATCAGTATGATATTTTTGTTAATCTATATATAGGTAATGAGTACTACGTATCAACGTGATTAAAATTTTTGAATTTGTAATTAATTCGGCATTACATTAATTTTTATAAATTTTAACCAAATTGATAAAATAATTTTCTGTTTTGATATAATTTATTATTCTATCGATTTCATCAATGAGTGTGGGATCAAGTTTCTACTCATGAAGACGTGAGATCTACTGACCTATGATCAGTAGAAGATCAAAAAGTGGCAATTTCGGTGAAAAAAATTCTTTTTTTCTTGATGAAATAACTTTTAATGATGCCTTTACTTTTAGTTTCTTCAAAGTTTCATCAAAACTTGAAGTTTATAGAAGTAATTTTATTCCGTAAACCACTGATTACATTCATAATGTAATGGTTATTCAACGCTCCGGTGTGATTTATTTTTCTTCATTATAGAATTTTAAATACAATTCTCAAAGAACAAACCGACAAAATGATTGACAGTTTTCAGATTATACAACTAATCACATTTTTGCATTTTATTATGCGAAAAGTTTCGTCATAATTTATTTCCATCCGAATTGATGCCATTATTTAAGTTTTATCTCAATTTTAACAATTGACGTGAATTCTATTTATAAGTATTTTATTTCTGCCGCACGACATTTGTTGTATCAGGGCATATTCTCAGTCTGTCCCAGCGTATATGAGGTCGCTGCTTTGTACGCATCTCGTTAGGAAAGTGTCAGGCCTCGAATCCTGAATCAGAAAAATACTTTTTCATGTAGCGTTTTCGACATGACCATTACCTCATATGCCTGAAGACTCTGGCTGTTATGAAGAAATACAACGTGCGCCGCGACTGGGGGACAGAACAGCTATCATCAAATTTTGTTTCGATGTTTGCTCTCGAGATAAAAAAAATGCCATTGTTGGACCCTAAGGTAGCATGCAGAAACAAGTTCTTTTTTTTTTGGAAACAGACTGTTTAGGGGAGAACGCACACGTGAATTGGTCTCAGGTCTCCTTATTTGCTGCATTAGCCATTGTATTTAAAAATTATTTTAAATTTGGAAGATTAGTGAGAATTTTGTCCTCAATCGAAATTTTAAATTTGAATTTCATTCAAAAACGAGTTTTTTTTTAGAAAATTGTGTTTTTTTAAAATAAGATTTTTTCCTTGATAATTTCACACATTCTTGCCCCCTAATTGCAAAACTAAGTTCTAAAAAGATCTGAGAGTAGTAATAAAAAATTAAAAATAAATTTTATTTAAAATATGAAGGTATCTTAAATGAGATAATTTCCTGTCATACATCACTATTTCTATTTGCACTTTGAAAGATTTTCTCACAGTAATGGTCAAAATTTGGCCAAAAATTGATTCAGCATGGACAATTTAGTTTAAAAATATTAAACTTAAAATGTGAAATTATGTTTCTGAAGAAAATTTTCAGGCGAAACTAGCAAATTTGATTGGCATTTTCACAACATATTTAAGAAAATTGAGTCCAAAAATGAAATCAGGATGGTGATCTAATATAAAAAATAATTTTATTGAAAATATAAATAATATTTTAGTAATAAATTTTTAGTGGTCAACCGGAAATATGATTGACATTTTCATACTCTAAATCCAAAAAAATCAATGTAGAAATAAAATGGATAAATATTTTTGCAGATACTTTCTAAGACGTAAACCTCAAATGTGAACACTTTAAGACATTTTTAAATCTTAATTGTAAAACCTGAATTGAAAAAAGGAATCAGCATGGTCCATTTGGTATAAAAAATATACTTTGATTAAAATTTAATAAATTTGCTTAGAGAAAATTTTCACACGAAAACTGGAAAATTGATTGACACTTTCATATATTTTTACAACACAGTCGCCCTAAAATTACTTCGGAATTTAAATCTATATGGTTGATTAATAAAAAAATTTATTTTGTTAAAATTTAATTAATATTCTTGGAGAAAATTTCCTGACGTAAATCGCAAAATTGAATGTCACTTTCAGAATTTTTCTCACCCTAATTGGGAAAATTGAACATGTATCCCGTTTTCAAATATGCTGAATTCAGAGGTGAAATCAGCATTTTTCAGTATAAAAATCAATCAAACCTGTCAAAAAATCATTGAACAGCTCATTTCAATTAAAATTGCTTTTTATCAAAATGCACGTATAGTGCAACAGTCCTTTTTTACACATATATACCCATTTTCAAATATGCTGAATTCAGTGGTGATATTCATTTTTTTTTATGAAAATAAATCAAACCTGTCAAAAAATTGATCTAAATGTGACAGCCTATTTCAAGAAGAAACTTTCTATCTAAATAATTATATAAAGTTTTTTACACATGTATACCCATTTTCAAATATGCTGAATTCAGTGGTGATATTCATTTTTTATGAAAATCAATCAAACTATCAAAAATTGATCTAAATGTGACAGCTCATCTCAAAAAGAAGCTTTTTATCTAAAAAAATTATATAATATTTTTTACACATATATACCCATTTTCAAGCATTCTGAATTCAGTGGTGATATTCATTTTTTATAAAAATCCTTCAAACCTGTCAAAAAAGTTATTTACATATGACAGCTTATCTCAAAAAGAAACTTTTTATCTAAATAATTATATAATGTTTTTTACACATATACACCCATTTTCAAGCATGCTGAATTCAGCGGTGATATTCATTTTTTTTATAAAAATCAATTAAAGTTATCAAAGCATTGATTTATAAATGACAGCTCATCTTAAAAAGAAACTTTTTATTTAAATAATTATATAATGTTTTTTACACATATATACCCATTTTCAAATATGCTGAATTCAGTGGTGATATCCATTTTTTATGAAAATCAATCAAACCTGTCAAAAAAGTGATTTACATATGACAGCTTTTCTCAAAAAAAAAACTTTTTATCTAAGTAATAATATAAAGTTTTTTACACATATATACCCATTTTTAAGCATGCGTAATTCAGTGGTGACTTCATTTTTTTTATGAAAATCAATCAAAACTGTCAAAAAATTGATTTATCCCAAAAAAAAAGGATCTCTCAAAGCATTCTGATTAGAGAATCTTCCTGATGATCTTAGACTTTTTTTATCAGGCCTGAATATTTGTCAACCAATCTCATTTCAAAGGTTTTTTTCTGATGAATCATTTGTGATGTTCATTGTTCAATTACAAAAAGTTGTCCACGTTCTTCATTTAAAAAATTATCTCTTTGAAGCAAAAGGAAAAATTTGGACAAATTCAATTTAAATTAAAAATATCTTGATAGTGACTAAATTCTCACATATTGGCATCTGTGCCATTTTTGATAAATCTGACATATTCTAAATTTTCAGATTTCCTACCCATCTTAGCTAAATGTTAATTGTAATCCTAGATGATAAGCTATAGATTTAAATATTTTTCATTTGTAAAAGAGAAACTTCTTTTTCACAGTCAAAATCTTTTTTGAAGCATCTAATATTATATAATTAAACCACTTCCTAGTTCATTAGAACATGGTAGATCTTCCATTTAGTCAAGATACATATTTTTTTTTAATTATTTGTTTTGATCACATGTTCTTTTTTCAATTAGTTTTCAACTTGGTTCCTTCTCTCATACAAATTTTCAAAAGATTTTATAATACGTTTTCTTTTTTTAATAAATATTTCTTACTCAAGATGATTGTAGAAAGTATTATAAGGCAAAATATACAAAAAAAAAAGTATATTTTTACTATATACCTAATATGAAGCCATTTTTTGAAATTTTTTTATAAAACTGATTTTCAAGCATACATTACTAATTCAATTGCCACTTCGAGATATTTTTTAACCGTATTATCCAAAATCCAGTACAGAAATAAAATAAGCATAGTCGATTTGGTATAAAACGATATTTTATTTTTTTGAAAATATTTTTGAAGACAGTATCTATAAGTAAACCGCAAATCTGATTGAAGCTTTCAGATATTTTAAAACCATAAATGCTAAACTTGAGTCCAAAAATGAAACCAGCATCTTCCATTTGGCATAAAAACAGATATTTTATTTAAATTTCAAAAATATTTCTGTAGACATTAGACGTAAATCAAACATTTGATTGACACTTTCAGACATTTAAAACCTCTAAATGAAAAAAATGATTTCAGAAATAAAAATTATCATGGTCGAATTGGTATAAAAACATATATTTCATGTAAAATTAGAGAGAATATTTTGAGATATAGTTTTCAGACATAAACCACAAATTTGATTGACACTAGCAGTAAACCTCTAAATGCAAAAACTGTGTTCAGAAATGAAATCATCATGATCTATTTGCTATAAAAACATATATTTCATGTAAAATTTGAAGGTATATTTTATTAGATATATTTTTGATCAATCAAAATTTAATTGACATTTTCTAAAAAGATGCCATGGTTATTGAAAAAAATTAAATATATAAAGTGTTATGCGTTCCAAACTGTATATAATTATAAATTTTAAGGGTACTATATAATATAGATTCTAAGTTATAATGTTAAGTACAGATAATGTCAAAATTTTGCTGAAAAATTTTAATTTTGATTGACAGTTTTGGACATCAAAGGGTCATTCAACAACTATGAAAATGGTTTCAATTGATGCAGCTAGCGATTTTAAAAAAAGTCACAAAATTTGAAGGGATATGATTCGGCCAATTTTCTACAATTAATTTTTGAGTGAAGGGGGGCGTTTTACGGCCCCCAGCACTAATATGGTTTTCAAATAAATTATGTATTTGGAATCAGCGTATCAAACCCTATCAGAATACCCTTTTAAATTTTTATTTTTTTAATTTTCGATTTTTTCAGGCCTTTTCAGCGGGCTCAAATTATGACACCACATATACACAACAAATCTACAAGTATTATAAATTTTTAGAATCCTCTCCTCATCCTATTTAATAATTTCAATGTTTTATTCAATTATTTTGTATAGTTTAGAAAAAAAAATCATTTTTTTTAAAAATTATCTTAAAACGGGGATTTCTTTGCGGGCGATATCAATGATAATTATTATTAGGGGTTCTAATGATCTTTATTGGTACTAATGATCTTTGTGAATGATTTAATGAATATTAAGGGTATATCTAAGTTTATGTTCTATATTATCGCGTAAAGGAAACTTTACCAAGGGGGCAATTTGTAAGCTAGTATGATCTACTTCACATGTTCGACAAGGTTTTTCAGCAAAATCAACACCTTCTTTAAATCCCCCTAGATACTGATTTGCTAAATTATCTCCCATAACAAAAAGCAAAGTTCCGTAAACTATTTTTAAAAAATTTTTCTTGACAAAGAATGCAATTATCCCAGCTTAATTTCAAAAGCTGTAATTTTTTATTACAATGGAGTACTCTGATCTCTTTTCCTTGCAGCGCAAAGTTAAAGAAATTCATATATTCAAATATGTACACTAAAAATGATAGAAATATGCGAACACGGAGATCAGAAAATTCTAAATTCACATCTAGTTTGTCTTCGAGAAATTTTTTGATTTATTTCCACATATCGGTTGGAAAATTTTCCTTTGGAAAGTCACTTCACGTTTGAGTGCAGCAAGAGTTTTTCAAATTGAAAACAAACAAGATTTGAAGCATTTGCTTTAATGAAATACTTCATTGAAGAGATTTTTGCTTAGCCAGATTCCGTCTTAATACATTGTGCTGTAAAAACATTTGTCACTTTGCCAAATGTTTCTCTTACAGTTGTTATATTGCTGAGTTTTGCAAAATAAAAATTTGTCTACCAGATTCATATCATATACATATCGTACGTAAACGCAAAGCTGAGACAAGTTGCAAGCATCCATCATTTCATATGTCTGAGAAAAAAGTTGAAAATCGAATCCTGAACCAATAAAAACCACTTCTGACATGTCATCAGACACCTCTCCTATTAGTCTTCTAACGGTATCGTTTAACAGGAAGATGTGTTAACTTTACAACTTCAGAACTTCTTAGCACATTCAATATATCTTTGCAGGAAGGTAATATCAACGTTCTTCTGTGAGACTAATTGACAACAAATATTTTTTGAAATTTTCAAACCAATATTTTGCAAAAACTTTCAGATATTATTTATCAAACATGAATTTGTGCAATCGTTCAACCAATAGTTTTGTTTACAGAACTCGAGTGCTTCACTACAAGAACAAGCTTCACTTGACGGGCTTTAAAATAGTGGATGCAAACATTTCAGAACACAAAGGACATTTTTGTTCCTCTTCCCCACCAGACGTTAATCCAGTAAAACAAAATTTCAAGTGTGAGTCATCATATTTCATTTTTTAGCAAGAAAATGGACATTTACAAATTAGTAATGAAAAGCAATGAAAGAAAAAAATAGTACTCAATTCAAAGACTAATTTATTTATTCTTTTTAAATGTGATTTATTGGCAAAAATGGCAAATGACCCAATATGGGTGCAATATTTTGCGAAAAAACGATTCACTCAATGTCACCTTCTCGATCCCCATTGAACTTCTTCGCAGCAGGTGGAATCCAGTTTGAAAACCACTGAGTTAGAAGATTGATCCAATCAGAATTACAAAAAAGGAAATTTGTCTTCATAAAATCTATGCAGTTGTGGTGGGATTCAGAGCAAAAAAAGTGTGGATTGAGGAATTAAAGGAAAAGCTCAAAGCGGGATATGCCATAAATTGAGTCCACTTTGGGCGTTAAATGTTAAGTTTGTGTTCAATTAGAGTAGATTGTTTTATAAAATATCATACATACAAAAATCTTTTTAAAAGTCTTTCATAATAATTATTTCAATTAAAATAAAGTTTTTTTTACTAACTATATTTTTATTGAAAAAACAGTATAATGATGACGAAGCTATCATATATATTACAGCTGAATCAGTTGTGAATACAATAATAGAGAGCATACAGAGTTCAAATTGAGTAGTTCACATGTCAGTTTTAATTGATGTTTTATTGCTTTTATTGTTTTAGTGAACATTTGTATATTCAAAAGCAAAACTCAGCCTTGACTCATAATGATACCTGGTCAAAAGCAAAAACGTTCTGCCTATGATGCATGCAGATTTCAAGCTGAAAGGGTGGAAGGCCTATTGTGCACTTTCAACGTCTCATGCAAACGATGAAGCTGTTCTTCGAGACTCGATAGTGAACCACTCACACGAAGGATTTTTTATCACAAGATCTGCAATTTGTGTTCATGCCCAGAGAATAAACAGTGATCCAAACTTTAAGGCTTTTCCTGGAGGGTGCATAAATTTTATGAACAGACATGAACCTTCTTTTTGCTTTTGCACAAATATCACCCAGAAACTCCCGGATAAGTTGGATCATAAAATCACCCAATTTCAGAGCCATTTCATCAAACTAAAGAATCTTCATGTTTATCCCCTTTCGTGTATTGCCAACATGAACGTAACCCCAAATTTTCATCGACCTTCCAGGCAACATAACTGTGCATCCAGTTAGTGACAAAACAGTCCTTATCAAAACCATAGGTAATGAAAAATATCATTTTACCGTGGTTTTGTGTGTGTACGCAGATGGTACCAAGTTGAAGCCAATTCTCATCTTCAAAAGAAAAACTGTTTCTAAAGAGAAGTTCCCAATTGGTGTGGTTGTTCATGTGAATGAAAAGGGGTGGGTGGACATTGGAAAGAGACGCCTTGTTTGTTTACCTCCAGAAAGTTTGGAGATTTCGTCCTGGAGCACTGCGTCAACAGCACAGCCTGATGATTCATTTCGCGCAAACTTAATATCTCACCCATCGAGGATACAACACGTCTTGCTATCATACCTGATCAGCAGGGTGAGGAAAAATTGACCCAAAAAATTGGAAAAAATTGACTTTTTAATGTTTCATTGAATTGAACAACTATGAACACTTTAGAGAAAGTATTGAAAATTATTTCAAAGAATCCATGACTTTGTAATACAACAACATATAATTAATGACATTTTCTAATTTAAAATTCCATCATTTTCTTGCAGTTTTTCTAGTTTATAAAAAGATCTTTCTAGTTCTAAAGTTAAAACTTGACAATTTTGTAATTTGGGATAAGTACTGCGAGAGATTTGAAAGTTTTCCATATTCATGATTTTATTGATTTCATTTTATTTGAATTTTAAATGGCTAAAAAACATCTACAAAATCAAGTGCCTTTCAATATTTTGAACTTTCTGAAGATCAAAAATTTTATCAGTGTTTGTGTACAATGAATATATATGGAAATAAAAATTTAAGTGAAGAAGAAAAACTTTGTAAAGCTAAAATTAGTGCTTTTTGTGGTGTTGGTAAAAATGCTCCAACAAGGGCTTCAAACTTAAAGCGACATTTAGAACGCCACCATCCTGATATATTTGCAAAAATAAAAGAGGCAGACAACATCGCTAACCTTTCTAAACCTTGTACTTCATTACATGGAGAAAAACTAGCTAAACAACAAACCAATCTAAAAAAGTTTTTAGTATCCGATAAAATTATCATTAGCATGACAAAAGAAATATTTCAAGAAAGTATAATTGATTTAGTCGTTCAAAATTGCTTACCTCTTACCTTTTTTTCTCAACCAGCTTTTCAACAGCTTAACGGTGAAATGGCTAGAAAGTTCAATATATCTCTGGAAAGAGAAAATATTAGAAGAATTATCATTAACGAAGCGACAAAGAAGAAAGAAGAACTACGCAATGCTCTTTCAGGGCGATATATCTTTTTAAAAATGGATGCAGCTACGAGACACAGAACTAATTATTTTGCAATTAATGTCAGATATTGCACTGTAGATCGAAAAATAATAACAAAGACTTTAGCTGTAAAAGACACCAAAGCACAGCATGATAGTAGTTTTCTTCAAGGTTTGATTGAAAAAGTTTTGAAAGAATACAACATTGAAAAAGATAAAGTTATTAGCATTATTACTGACATCGCTTCTAATATGATTAAAACATTAGAAAAACTTAATGAAGTTCAAAATACTCCTGTTGATGATATCACTGATGACACAAGCGCTTTTCCCACAGAAACACAACTTTCATCTGACTGTTACTCCCAACAATCTGAGTTTAGCCCGCTTGATGATCTAGTTGAACATGCTTTGAAGTTCTCTAAAATAATAAGACACATGAGATGTGCTGTGCATACGTTACAGTTGGCCATTAAAGACGGTCTCAAAGCTGCATCTCTAATAGAAAAAATAAGACATGTGTCAATAGCAGCAAGAACACCAAAAATAGATGCAATTATTAGAAGAAGAGCTGGTAAGGGAGCTGTACTTGATCAAGCTACACGCTGGGGAAGCACATACTTAATGTTTAAAAGACTGCTTGATTTAAGATGTTTTAGAAGATATAGACAACAAGTCTTTGTATCTTAGTGACAACGATTGGAATTCAGCAGTAGAGTTTGAAGAACTACTCAGACCTTCTTATAATGTTACTAAAAAACTACAGACTGAAGATTTAACAACAGGAGAATTCTTATTTGAGTGGAAAAAGTTAATTTTTGATCTCTCTAAAAAAGAAGATCTTATAGCTCAAGAAATTGTGAACTCATTAAGAAGAAGAAAAGCTCAGCTAACTGAAAATGACATTTTACTTGCAGCTGTTTTTGTTGATCCAAAATATAGAATATTACTTGAAGAGTAGTGCAAGTATGCCAAAAATGCACTCTGTGAACTTGCAATAAAAATGAATAGTTTTTTGAATAGCCCAGATGATACACTTAATTTGCTTCCTCAGAAAGATTCATCTTCTTTAAGTGATTCTGATAACTTTGAAAATTATCTGAATAAAATCTCAGCTAAGAAAAGGAAAGTAAAAGAAGGGATGTTTTTTTCTCAACCTATGGAAACAAGATTGATAAAATTCAAAGAAGAGTGCATGAGCGCACTAGCAGAAATAGAAAAAATTGATCAAAGTCGTAAAAGTGGCACACACTTGCTGGAAATGATTGATGCTTATCCTGAAATAATACAAGAAGCAGCCTATGCTATAAGCGCCATTCCTCCTACTCAAGTAAGCGTAGAAAGGCTATTTTCCATACTAAAGCTCATGAAAAGCGATAATAGAGCATCAATGAAGGAAGACCTTTTGGAGGCTATGCTTTTTTTAAAGACATACACTTTTAATTGAGTCACACTTCATATAAATAAATATGTTAAATGTTCCTAAATAATTGAACTTCATTAATTGACTAAAAACAATATGTAAGAAGTTGTATTTGTTTTTACTAGATAATATCGAAAATAAAAAAAGTTTCATAGTCGGAGTCGAAGTTGGAGTCGCCTAAAAAAAATTGTAAAAAGAGTCGGAGGATTGAGATCCCGACTCCGCAGCCCTGATCACAACACAGAAAGCAAATCATCACTTCAAACAGAGATGGTAAACCTGGTTCTTTGTTGGAGTACAATAAACATAAAAGTGGTGTTGACGTGGGAAACCTAATGGTCAAACAGTACAGATCTTACAAGCCATGTCGAAGATGGACTGTTGTGGCTTTTTCTAACTATCTTGATCCGTCTTGTCTAAATGCTTATGTAATCTAAACATAATTCACCTGAAGATTATCCAACAAAAATGAACAACGCAAGAAAGCTTTTTCTGAAAAAACTTGCCAGGTGCCTGAGTGAAGAGTCAATGTAAGTGAGAGCTTCAACATCTCAAATCAACTTGAAAACAAAATCACTTCTTTCATTTTTTGGATTTAATTCTGTAGATGTTGCATCATCATCTAACCGTAGAGGATTTTGCTTCAATTGTCTTCCTAAAAAGATTCGATCTACTAGAAAATGCAAAACTTGTTCCAAGTTTATTTGCAAAGCCCATTCAAACTTCACTTGCAATTCCTGCTTATAAGTTCTGCTTTTATTTGCTTTCTAATACTTCCTTTCAATTGCCACTCTATTTTTTGGTTATAAAAATTTTTTATCAAAATTTAAAAAAATTTAACGCCATCTATACAAAAAGTTTTCATTTTTTTTAAATATTTTTAATCTCATGCTTGAATGCATGTTATGAAAATAATATAAATACCACTTTTAAAAGACTTGAAAATAAAGTGAAATTTACATAGTACTGTAAAAGATCATTGGTACCCCATGATTCTAGGTCCTGTTAAAAATCATTGGTACTGTGATTCTAGGTCCCGTTAAAGATCATTGGTACCCCCGTGATTCTAGATCCTGTTAAAGATCATTGGTACCCCCGTGATTCTAGGTCCTGTGAAAGATCATTGTTACCCCTGTGATTTTAGGTTCCATTAAATATCATTGGTACCGGAATTCTAAGTACACTCAAAAAATCATTGGTACCTGGATTATAGATACCCTCAATGAACCCGTAAAGATCATTGGTACCGCTGTAAAGATCATAAGTACCCGTAAAGATCATAAGTACCCCCGTAAAGATCATTGGTACCCACATAAAAGATCATTGGTACTCACATAAAAGATCATTGGTACTCACATAAAGGATCATTGGTACTCACATAAAGGATCATTGGTACCCACATAAAGGATCATTGGTACCCACATAAAGGATCATTGGTACCCACATAAAGGATCATTGGTACCCACATAAAGGATCATTGGTACCCACATAAAGGATCATTGGTACCCACATAAAGGATCATTGGTACCCACATAAAAGATCATTGGTACCCACATAAAAGATCATTGGTACACACATAAAAGATCATTGGTACACACTAAAAGATCATTGGTACCCACATAAAAGATCATTGGTACCCACATAAAAGATCATTGGTACCCACATAAAAGATCATTGGTACCCACATAAAAGATCATTGGTACCCACATAAAAGATCATTGGTACCCACATAAAAGATCATTGGTACCCACATAAAAGATCATTGGTACCCACATAAAAGATCATTGGTACCCACATAAAAGATCATTGGTACCCCCGTAAAGATCATTGGTACCCCCGTAAAGATCATTTGGTACCCGCCGTAGGGATCATTTGGTACCCGCCGTAAAGATCATACCCGCCGTAAAGATCATTTGGTACCCGCCGTAAAGATCATTTGTACGCCCGTACATTGTTATTCCCCTGAATTATATAAAAAGATATGAAAATTTAGTATATAAAATTTAACAGATCTTTACTTATTTTAAAATAAAATAAAGAAGGGAATTAGCAAATTAGATTATCATTAAAAATAAATTAAAGGAAAAAATATAAAAAAAAGGGGATTATAATAATTTATTATATAAAATTTAGAATAACAATTAGGAAATTAGATTATCATTAACAAAAGCAGACAATATAAACAAAGTATATAATAATAATTTATTTTTACTATATAAAATCTAAAAAACATTGATCAAAAGAAGAAAGATCTATTTATTTAAATTAAAAATAGATTCGTATACTAAATCTATAGAATTAGCAAATTAGATTATCATTAAAAATAAATTAAACAGACAATACAAATAAATTATATGTAATCTATATAAAATCTAAAAAACCTTAATCAAAAGAAGAAAAATCTATTTATTTAAATATAAAATAGATTTAAATCTATTGAAATCCCTTACTTAAAATTAAAAATTTTAAAGTAATAGAGTTTAGAAAAATAAAATTTATAAACTAAATAATTTAGATTAAAGATATTTTTTAGATTTTAAAGAATTTCTATTAATAAAACTTAAGTTATTTAAAAATTATCAATAGTAGGTATCAATTTATAGAAATCTAACTTACAAAATTTATAAATTAAAAAAACAACTTTAATAAAGAATCTTGTTTTATTAAAAATATAGATTTGAAATAGTAACATACAAATTTATTATTATCTTTCCTGAGAAGAATAAATAAACCCAACAGCCATTAATTGAATTGGATATATTGAGAATGTAAATTTTTTTTGATGCAAATGAATTTTTTGATTGGTTAAAATAAGTACATTAGTATACAAAATATACAAATATATATATGAATTTTTTTTTGAATAAAGACATTTATAGTAAGATAAAGTTAATATTGTTATTCAGAATAATAAGAGGATTCTAAAAATATATAAAACTAGCTTTTTTGTCGAATATATGTGAAGTCATAATTTTGAGGCCGTTTGAAAGGGCCTGAAAAATCGAAAATTTAAAAAATGGAAATTTCAAAATTTTTAAAACGTTTTCTGATACAATTTGATACGCTGATTCCAAATATGTAATTTGTTTGAAATGAATCGATTGATTTTTTAATTTTTTTTTGAGGTCAAAGTTGGATTTTATGTCATTTTTTTTAAGTTCAAAGGTAAAAAAAAGTATTTTAAAAAATTTAAATTTAAAATATTTTTACATTTTCGTGATCAGTATAAAATTTTCTTTAAAATGCCGTATTAAAATTAAAAATTGGATAAATTCGAAATTTTTCGAAAATTTTTTAGGGGTCACCCCTTGCAATTTTTTAAAAAAATAAAAAAATATATTTTCAAATTTTTTAACCGTAGTATGTTTAAATATCAGTTAAATTTTATGAATATGCAAAAAAAATAAAAAAAATATGTAAATATTTATTTTACACACTAAAATATCGTGAAAAATAGTAAAATTGTGCACATTGTTCAAAGGCTTATAAAAATTTATTTCAATATTTTTTCAAAAAAGTTATAACTTATAAAATATAGGTAAAAGGATGTTCTTTAAGATGGGCTCATTTTGAAAATGAAAAATATTATGAAAAAATGATAAAAATTTGTTTAAAATTTATTTTTACTTAAATTTGGGCATGACTTATGTATATAAAATAAAAAAAGAGTCTTAAAATTTTTTTTTCAAAAAAAGTGAAATTAAAATTTTTAAATATAAACTATATAGCATGATTTAGTAAAAAAATAATATAAAAAAGTTTTTTATTTTTGTAAAAATTGGATATAATAATCATCTTTAAGTTAAATATTTTTGTGTACTCAATAAGGCTAACTCCTTGCAGAAAAATTGAATAATGTAAATGTAAAATTTTTTCTACTAAATTGTAGAGAAAAGAAAGCTCTATAAATATGAAAGAAAATTATATAATTAAAATTGTAAATATTTTGTAAAAAAGAAATAAAACATCTATTTTACACCAATTTTTAACGCCAAAAAGGGGAAATTGAAAATAAAAAAACAAAAAAAAAAATTTCTTCAAAAATGTAAAGTTTTATGTTAAAATTCAAACTATTATACACCTCTTAATGTAAAAATTAGAAATTAAAAAATATTATTCTCCAAATATTAGCCAATCAAAAATGTAAAATTTAAATTTATGCAGACCGATCCTAAAAATTCCTAAAATAATAAAAAAAAAATTTTTCAGTATTTATTTATTATTTCGTATATTTAGAACACGATTATATAATTTATTTTAGAAAAAAATATTTTTTTTATATTTTTAACCAAATTTAAATAAATCGAAAAATTTGTCAAAGTTACCTTGTTTGGAGTCATTTGCCGAAAATTTTATGCAACAAATATAGATTTTTTTTACATTATCTTGTAGAGAAAGAGTTGGGCAAAAAAATAAAAGAGGATGTCATTTTTATTTTAGGACTCCAATTTTTCGCAAAATTGGACAAAATTTTCATGGGGTAAAATTGACGTCATTTTTCAACACCAAAACGTGAAAATAGGGAAAAAACATATGAAAACTAAATATTTTTCAAAAATTTCAAATATTACAATAAAATATCACTCATTCTGAATCCTATCATAAAAATATTAGAAAAAAATAAATTTAAGTTTTTTAGCAAAATTTGATCAAAAATGTTGAAATTCGGATATTTGAGACACAATTCTGGAAAATTAAAAAAAATTTTCTGAAATTTTTTTGGCAATTAATATTCATACATATGACTACTTTAATAACACATAAAAAATTTTTATAAAAAAAAGTCCTAACACGAAAATCGCAAAATTTCATTCTCTGACTCGTGTCATTGACCTCAATTTGGGGTCACGCCACTATCACCATCAAACTCAGAATCCAAAATAAGGTAGATGTGGATAAAAATAAATTTCAAAACCCCATTTCAGCATACAAAAATTTTAGTGTTCTTTCAACATCTTAAAAAAACAAATTTAAGCAAAACCTCAAATTTAGTTTTTTTTCATCAAATTTGATGTTGAAATATAACTATAAATAACACGTGCATTTCGAAATTTTGTGTGTAAAACGAATCTAAAATTTTTTTGCAAATAACTCTGAACATTCCTTCAGTAAAATAATTTGAATCGTATTTGCAGTACTGTAGTAATATCTTTTTTACTATTTATGTAAAGTTGGGCTGAGATTTAATTCAACTAAATTTTACCTGTAAAAGATGCAATGATAAGAATAATGTTGGGAGCTCCATTTACAGTGGTTGATATAACATATTTAAAGTTAAATATTGATATCATTAAAAGAAATCTCAATAATCTTATGAATATCATTCCCTTTTATGAATGTAATCAGTGGTTGACGGAATAAAATTACTTCTATAAACTTCAAGATTTAAATGAAACTTTGCAGAAAGTAAAAGTAAAGACATCATTAAAGTTATTTTTCGTCAATAAATGTTTTGTTATTAATTTTCCATTTATTATCCTATACTCATGATATAAAGAAGACATTGAAGGTTTTTAAGATCGAAGTACAGGAGCTTGAAACCCAGTTTTTGAAACCGATTTTCCATGCCTATGTTTGAGACACAGTTTTTGAGAGAGAAATGTTCTTTCTGAGACCTAGTTTTCTGGCCACCAGAACTATCCACAGAAATAGGTAAAAAAACCCTATTTTGATCTTCAATCGGTAACCATGCCTTTCTTTTTACGCGTCCAATAAATTTTTTTTCTCACAAGCTCGTTTTTTGGTGTTTTACCTGCAGGCATGTAAGATCTTTCCTCAGCTGTTGTCTGAGTTGAGTTTTGAGAATCTCTTCTCCCTTCTAGAGTTAGGACCTTTTATAAAACACCATTTTTAATTCTATTCTGTTCTTTTGCAATTCTATTTCTTTAACTTTTTTTAAATGTAATTTTTCTTTTGTTATATTTATATCACTTTGACATTTACTATTTTTAATTTTTTGACTATTTACAAGACGAAATTTTTTTGATTTTTTGCCGAATATTAGAAACTAAATCATTTCTATTTTTAATAATTTCCTAATTCATAAAAAGAATAATCTTTATAAAAATATGAAAAAAGTAAAAATCTATAAATTATAGAAATAATTTAGTTTCTGATCTTCTGCAAAAATAAAAAATTTCGCATGTAAATAATCGAAATATGTCAAGAGTACATGTCAAAATAATAAAAATATAACAAATAAAAATTCCATTTTAAAAAATTGAAGGTCAGCTGTTTTCCACACCACCATTGAGGTACAGCGTATAAGCGCATTAACTTTTTTTTAAGTGGAAGTTTCCCCAGTAGGTATATCGTAACCACTGTTTAAATATATACTGTTTTTAAACCTCTTTTGTGTTTTTGACATTTTATTTTGTCGTTTTGCAATTCTCTTTTGCCTTTTTGGAATTATATTTTTCTGAATTGTTTCATATATAGATTGCCTTGTTAAAATATTGTTATATAATTTTTTTTAATTCCTTCTTTATAAAAATGTACAAATGATTGGTAAATTAATTTTTTTTCTTTCTTTATTATTTTTTAATTCTAATTGGTTTCCAAATTAAAAGAGATATTCTATTGCAAAAAAATAATATAGAACTCCAAAAAAACAAAATAGAAATGCAAAAAAACAAAATAGAATTAAAAAGAAACAAAACAGAAAATTAAAAGAAGAAAATAGAATAAAATATGACAAAGTACAGAAGCAAAAGGAAAAAATAAAATTGGAAAGTGATACAATAGAATTGGAAAAGGACAAAATAGAACTAAAATGGTATATATTAAATAATTATTTTTTAACTCGTTTCTGCATTCTAAGGGAATTTGACTCTGCAACTTTTTGCTTTCATTCCTTTCTACTTGGACTCTCATTTTTTTTCTCTTCTTTTTATTCTTGATCGACTCCTTCTTCTCCAATTTGCGTGTGCCTTCTTTCTCAATCTTCTTGCATTTGTATTCGAACTCTAAAGACTTCATTTCATTATTTGCCATGCTTTCTTTTTCGAGATTTTCACATTTCATTTCTTTGAGCCCACCTTTTCTAGCTTCGGAGTTGACTAAGAAAGAGTTCATATTTTCGACATCTTCCAAGAAATTAGTCAAATACTCAAACCTATTATTGGGCTTGTTTTCTTTTTTATCCTGTTTAGGCTTATTCTCTTTTTTCTCCTTTTTAGGCTTATTCTCTTTTTTCTCAAGTTGCGATAATCTTTTTTGTTTTTCTTTTTCTAAATTTACAATTTCAGCATTTTCATGTGTTACAAGTTGATCAATAATTGGTGTTTTAATGTTATTTTCAAACTCTTCATTAGCTATTTTATTCATCGCTTCCTTTTTGTAGGGATGAGGTTTTACGAAAGTTGATGTGGGTTTCTTTTCAAAAATCTTGCTCATTCCTTCAACATCATCTAGACTGGAAACAAATTCCTCATTTCTCTTGACATCCTCAAGAGGTTTATATACATGTGAAGTCTTTATTTCTTTGCAAACAGAATTCGCGTTTTTGTGAAGTTTATTTCCTTCAATTTCATGCTTTTCTTCATTGACCTTTCTTATATTTTTCCCTTTGATTTCAGGTTGGACTTCTACGCATGAGCATTCGTCGGGCTTTGAAAAAATAGCTGTGCAAGCTTTTTTTATCATTTCTTCGCACAACAAAGCGCAAGCCTCAATTATTATGTTTCCGAACGTGGCCATTATCATAGAGTGCTTTTTATAAAAGTGACAGTAACGCACTTTCTATAGTCATTAGAATACTCATCGTAATTTCATTGGTCATACAATTAAATACATTTCATTGGTTATAAGTTTGCGATGCATGCATGTCTTTTATCGTTCGGAATTTTAAGCGTAGTGTGTAAAGATGCGTATGTTATCATACGCTATTTATAACACAATTTTGTATATCTTACGTGCTACAAATGAAATGTAATCGTCTACAGAGCACAAGGTTCACGCTCATAACAGCATTCGGACCTTTTTTGTATGTTATAGAGATTTTTAATAACCTTTTAGAAATTTTGTAATAACATTGATGTTGATTTAAATTTTTTGGCGATCTATCCATCTGTTGAATAATAGCTATATTAAAAAGTTCTTTACGTTTTTTGAAATCTGCTGACTTAATTTCTTATCGAAGTTTGATAACTTTTATCAATCTATTTTCCGTGTCAATAATACTAGTAAAACTAATGAAATAGCGAAAAGTGTCACTTGACGAAATTACATATTGAAAGTTTGTCAATAAAATAGCCAATTATATCCAAAAATTCTAAAGACAATTTAATATTCAAAACAAAATTAAGTTGCAATAAATTTAATTAAAATTATTTCCGCATATTTTGGAAGTCCTAAGAGATTGACAACTGGCGTCATTTTGCAGGGATCACAATTCATTTCGGTTCTCTTTTATGATCAATGTGTGGCATAACACATATGAAAAGCTTGCAGATCGATAAATAAAGAGAAACAGATAGGGAATGCAAAAAATTGTTATGATACCCTCTATATTCGAATATTGGTCAAGTGTTCTTCCAATAAAAGATACAAAATAATTTAAATTGCAAGTCATTGAAAAATCTATATTCTTTGATAAGTTAAAGGAGTGATTATCAACTTTTTTTTTAATTTGTGGACCTTTTAATTTTTATTCCTCAAAATTTTATATTTTAAAAAATATAAGAATAAGTAAATCGAATTTTTTAGTTGTTTACTTTAATTTTTTGAAGTATATATTTTAACACTATTTATCTATTGAGGTGGCGTTGATTTAATTAGAACTTGAATCACTTGCATGTGTGTGCTGCAAACGTTTGCATGGTATTGGTATTCGACTAGTCTAGTTAAGGAAGCTTATACAGCCTGAAACTTACATGTATGTGTTCTAGTGAGTTTTCATGTGTGACATTTATATCTTTTGATTTTTTTGTCATTTTTTCAAAAAATATTAGAACAATATGAATAGGAAAGGAAATGTGTTCGATTGCCATTTCTACCAATAAAGGATAAGATTGCAGTTTGGTAAATCCACTTAGATTCCTCCTGTTCAATTTTGTTAGATTTCTTCTATTTCAATTTTATGACACCAGTTTGAACAACATTGTCTCAGGTGTGTTGTGATAAAAGCAATACGAAATAATCTCTTTATTTAACATCTTAAATAACAATAATTTGAAAGCTGCAAGTAAAGAATTCAGAAATCTTACTAAGATTTAAAAAATTTACTTCCAGCTTCGAAAATTCAGATTTAGCGTATTCAGTATACATGTAACATTTTTTATGTTTAGAAGAGATAAGTGCTTTGATAAATGAATTATATAGAGGTTTTAAAATTAAATTTGAAATAAATAAATTAAATTTTCCTTATGCTCAACATGACGAGAACGTTCCTCTTATTGATGATCTTAAGCTTTTCTTCAATGACGACCCTCCTATTGAAGGCACCGATATCTGGCTCTCTCTACCATCTGAAGAAAACTTTCTGTCACTCAGTGACATCCTACATGAAGTCTTCAACTCTGAAGACTCCAATGATAACGGTTTCTTCGCTGACATCACTAAAGTAGTCAATTATCCTAACATAAAGAATAAATTCAGTCCTTAAGAATGAAGAAAAATCTTCTCCAGCGTCCTCTCACCCAATGATCAGATAGAGCCAGACGTCTCTGACGCTGCTACAGATGTAACCGAAAGTCGTTGGACTTTAGATCCTCTAACTCTGTTCGTCGATTTAGAAAAATCAAACAAAATCATGAAAATCTCTAACGATAATTTTTCTCCTCTTCCGAATGTAACGGGAAATGCATTCCTCCATTAAAAGACTCCTTCTCTCTAAAATCTTAATGGAAGGATTTAGGCCTCAGCAAATTTGGTTCTTTTTCAAGATATTTACCACTTCATAAATACCAGAAAAACTTTATTAAAAATAAAGTGGTACCATTGCTGCTAGGGTGTAGAGTGTTTGAACAGGCCTCTAACCCCCTATTATCTCTCCTATTTTTCTAGTACTTAAAAAAGATAACGGGTTAGATTTATTGCTAACTTTAGCTTCTCTAAAGACCTGTTCGAGACTCCGTCTCTATCACTTGGGGCTCCATACTTTTTTATTGATCCTAAGTATGGCAACGGTACCAAAATCAATTCCAAAGACGCCTTCTATGACATTTCACTACACGCCAATTATAGAAATCTTTTTTGTTTTAGAGTTGGGAGCAAACTTATCAATTCAGAAAACTGCCAATGGAGCCAACTTCTCCCCAGCAGTGCTACAGAATGTATACTTTTCAAAATCAGAGCCGCTTTCTGCGAAATCTAAGATAAGCCAATCAAAATTATGGTTTACATAGATAACATGCTCCTCCTATCCTGTGATCGAGATACCGGCGCAAGGCCCCCCCAAGCCTTTATCATCTTTCTAGAAAAGAGAGGCATTATCATAAATGAAAAGAAATCCTCTCTTACACCCGCAAAAAGAATCCACTACCTTGGCGTTAATCTCGATCTCGAGAGACGAGAATTGTCTATTTATAAGGACATTTAACAGATGATTAAGGTAGCCTTACTTTTTCTACTCACCGTCTCTGGCTATGAGAATGTCCTTTGCCAGGCCTGTCAGAAAAATCTGCATTTCATTAACTACTACATCGGTGCCGTACCCCACACTCATAAAAGGTTCTCAGGAAATTAATTTAGTCCTGAATGGAAATGGAGTTGATCCACCCACATGGATTGCGGGTTGGAATAATACAAATCATGTTATTCCGTTTGTCAAATTAATTAACTTTTCAATTAACTTAATAAAAAACTCTGAAGTTCTCCAACATTACTGATCGCTCCTTAAGCTCTCCTTGTGTTCAAAGTGTCTGGCAAAACACATGCGGTCCAAAGCTGATTTAGTTATAAATTTAACTCTTTTACATCCATATAAGATCTTATATATCAGATATTATACACATATTTTTTATGTATATCAATCGAGTCGAGTGTTTACCATTAAAGAAGATGCCACTCTATTTGGAATGTTTTCCACGATCTTTTTAAGCCTATATATTTTAATCTATTCTACATATAGATAAACTAATCATTAAGCTTCAATGACAAAAAAGATAGTCAAATGGGAACAACAAAAACTATCTCCTAGAAATTTTTAGTCTAAAACTCACTTTACATGAAAAAATTATTATAGCCACTCTTTTTTCTACAAATAAAACTTTCAAAAAATATGCTTGATAAAAACTAAGTGTTATTATGAAACTCATTCTTCAAAAAAATAAAGATCGTGTTGTATTTTCAATAATTAATAAGCAAAAATACACATAATATTTAAAAAAAAATTTGATAAAATTAATCATATCAATACTCTGGTAACTGTTAAGTTAACGATATGTTTTAGACTTTTATTTTCTATGAACATTGTTATGTAGTTTCACCTCTTTATACATTTCTTGAACTTCCTATTTTCCACAATCTTAAAATCTCATTCCTTTTCAACCGTCATTTGTGTCAAAAAGATTTCTCTTTTTTTATTTTACATGTCAATCAAAATAAATATTTTTGACATCTCACTATCGCATACTTGAATGTCAATCAGTATTACTTTACCTTAGATTCAAGGCGCAACAAACTCTTATTGTCAGAGGACTTGCTAATGAACTTAGGTCGAGCAGATAAGAAAAGGGAACTTTTTTTCGTATCAAAATTAATTTTTTTCAGAGGATGCTGAAGAAGTTTTATCAAGGGAGTGTGATACTCTGGGCATCCGCTTATTTGAATCAGTACACATATAAATATCTATCTATACATATATATCTTAGTGAAATAAAAATGAATAATCTTTTTCTATTTTGTAGAGCTAAAATTTCCTGTTGGTGGGAGTAATGGATTTTAAATTCATCGTAAAAACTAAAGTTTAGTAAATGCATTGCCATATTTTTTCTAGCCAATTCAAAAATCATCACCCAAAAGGCTTTCACCTATTAAAGTTTGAATGAAAACTTTAAAAATTTTCCTCTCTTGTCACTTATATTCCTAAATAATGTGATGTTGAATCTAATTTCAAAGCTGTGATAATTGTTGGTGGACAGAATTATACCGCAATTCAAACCAATGGGGTAACTACGCCGCCGTATGGGGCATTTGCCTTTAGCCAGATTAAACAAAAAATTTTATAATATAATGAAAAATTTATAACTTCTTAAAATAAGGCAGAATATACAATGAAAAAGACTTTTTACTTTTAGGAAGATAGAAGAACTCTTTGAGAATATTCAAGAAAAACTTACTATCACCTTTTGCTCTAATTAATATAATTTACGGTTTTCGCATTAAATATGAAAAATAAAATTAATATGTAGAAGTAAATCCAAGTAGATAAAATTTGGTTTAAAGATTACTCATTTTATTCTGTGCACTAATTTCTTTCCTTGATTTACCTTTTGTTTCAAAGTAAAATTCTTGAAAGTTGGCATCGATGAAATGTAAATCAGTATAAAATCTTTTGTGTTATGCTCCACCCCCCGTAGAAAGATTTCTCGTTGCAATCTTGTTTCAGACAATAAAGTCTAAGTATAAACCTCTATACCTCCTTAAGTTATAAAAAGTTTGGGTATAGGAAACAAACGATGAGTGCTTAGATAACATATAAAACAACAAGGAGCAATATAATTATTCTTTTCTGCTATTATTTAGTCATGGCTGGTTAAAATACTTGAAGTTTTACAACTCTAACCAAAATTCTATTTGAGAAAGCAGTAGAAAAGAATGTTTGAATGAATTGTGTAAGTTCTTCAAAGGGTCTCCAATGAGAACTCGCCCCCTATCTTCAAAAGTTTTGTAACATTTGCAATGATTCAGAAAGATATTGTTTATCAAATTTTGGACAAATCGAATTTTTAAAAATATTAAAATTTATTTTTTAATGTAGAATTATTTGTATATTTACCCTTTATCGAATTGTGCACATATATGGAGTCTAATCGCAAACTCCAAGAATTTAAACTTATTGTAATTTTAATAATTTAGCTGGCAAAATCATTCTTTAGAAATCGATTGATAGCAAAAAATTGAAAAACTATCTAAACCATGTAGCTTTTATAAAAATCTCTCAGTTAGTAGTTTTAGATAAAATAATTTTATCTTATCTATTCCTTCTTGGGATCAAATGAGTTTATTAAACTTTCAATTTTCACAAGAAACTAATGAGATTCAGAGGATTGCAGAATATAGAAAAAGAAGAAAATGAAAACATTTGAACTTTTTCTTTTTGAATTAGTACAATTTTTGTAAATTTTTATAAAAGTTATTAAAACTTGAAAATTTTTTAAGTTTTTTTTAGTTCTAAAGTTCTAAAACTTTTGCAATACATTGCAGCAGCCTGTAAAACATTACGAAAAGAATGAAGCCTCTTGTGGTGAACAAACCTTTTCATAATCATTATTTTGATATTTGTAGTAGTTTTTTTTATTAATTCTAAGGCTGTTAACACCCTATAGACAACAGCAAACTCCTCATTGTCATGTAACAAAACAGAAATAGAATTAAACAAACAGTTACCGTTTGGAGAAGTAGCTAAAGGAATAATTTTCCCCAAATTGTAGGCTTCAATAATGGCGATAGAATTAGTATCAATTGGCGATGTATATAGAGTAATACTCGAAGTAGAATCCAGAACTCTCAATATCTCAAGATCATTAACATAGCCTTGCAATTTCTCCAGTGAACCCTTAAACATATTAAAATTAAAAATATTATTAATATAGAAGGATAAATTATTTAAAATTATATAAAAATGCATAAATATGTCTTTAAAACTTTCATTTATTCTTTTAAATATAGTAGATGAAGAGCTAAAAAAATAATAACATGCAAGTAAAAATAGATAAGAAATCAAATTTAAGAAACTCAACTTACATGACTTGTTTAAAAAAGTGTTCCAGGAATTAAAGTGGAGTATCTTAAGAAATCAAATGGGTAAAAGAGTTACAGTAGAGAAAAAGACTCTTACTAAAAATACTAAATTACTAAGAAAGGGAAAGGAAGTGAGCGTATCTTAAGAAATCAAATGAATAAAAGAGTTACAGTAGAGAAAAAAAAAAAATTTACTAAAACGGAAAGGAAGTGAGCGTATCTTAAGAAATCAAATGGATAAAAGAGTTACATTAGAGAAAAAGAAGAAAAAAACTCTTACTAAAAGGGAAAGGAAGTGAGCGTATCATAAGAAATCAAATGGATAAAAGAGTTACAGTAGAGAAAAAAAAAATTTACTAAAAGGGAAAGGAAGTGAGCGTATCATAAGAAATCAAATGGATAAAAGAGTTACAGTAGAGAAAAAAAAATTTACTAAAAGGGAAAGGAAGTGAGCGTATCTTAAGAAATCAAATGGATAAAAGGGTTACAGTAGAGAAAAAATAAAGAAAGACACTTACTAAAAGGGAAAGGAAGTGAGCGTATCTTAAGAAATCAAATGGATAAAAGGGTTACAGTAGAGAAAAAGAAGAAAAAGACTCTTACTAAAAGGGAAAGGAAGTGAGCGTATCTTAAGAAATCAAATGGATAAAAGAGTTACAGTAGAGAAAAATAAGAAAAAACTCTTACTAAAAGGGAAAGGAAGTGAGCGTATCTTAAGAAATCAAATGGATAAAAGAGTTACAGTAGAGAAAAAAAAATTTACTAAAAGGGAAAGGAAGTGAGCGTATCTTAAGAAATCAAATGGATAAAAGGGTTAGAGTAGAGAAAAAGACACTTACTAAAATGGAAAGAAAGTGAGCGTATCTTAAGAAATCAAATGGATAAAAGAGTTACAGTAGAGAAAAAAAATTTACTAAAAGGGAAAGGAAGTGAGCGTATCTTAAGAAATCAAAAGGATAAAAGGGTTACAGTAGAGAAAAAGACTCTTACTAAAACGGAAAGGAAGTGAGCGTATCTTAAGAAATCAAATGGATAAAAGAGTTACAGTAGAGAAAAAGAAGAAAAAAACTCTTACTAAAAGGGAAAGGAAGTGAGCGTATCTTAAGAAATCAAATGGATAAAAGAGTTACAGTAGAGAAAAAGACACTTAATAAAATGGAAAGAAAGTGAGCGTATCTTAAGAAATCAAATGGATAAAAGAGTTACATTAGAGAAAAAGAAGAAAAAACTCTTACTAAAAGGGAAAGAAAGTGAGCGTATCTTAAGAAATCAAATGGATAAAAGAGTTACATTAGAGAAAAAGAAGAAAAAACTCTTACTAAAAGGGAAAGAAAGTGAGCGTATCTTAAGAAATCAAATGGATAAAAGAGTTACGGTAGAGAAAAAAAAATTTACTAAAAGGGAAAGGAAGTGAGCGTATCTTAAGAAATCAAATGGATAAAAGAGTTACAGTAGAGAAAAAGGAAGAAAAAAATTTACTAAAAAGGAAAGGAAGTGAGCGTATCTTAAGAAATCAAATGGATAAAATACTAACAGTAGAGAAAAAAGAATAAAAAAAATTACTAAAAAGGAAAGGAAGTAAGTGTATCTTAAAAAATAAAATGGATAAAATAGTTACAGTAGAGGAAATAATTAAAAAATTTACTAAAAGCAGAAAGGTAGGAGTCAAAATATCTAAATAAATATAACAAGGTAGAAATTCTTATAAAATAAAATACATTATAAAATAAAGAAAACACTGTTAAAGAAGAGAAGATATATTATATATAAGTGATAATGACAAATATTGATATATGGAAGGCGATATAATAAAGAAATATATAAAAATAAACCAACTTATCAATTCGAAAGATAATTTAAAAAGATTCCATTTTTAAAGTACCCATAAAATGGCTAAAAAATGGCCTCCAGAAAATTTTATTTTTGCAGCTTACTTTAGACCTATTAGAGAATAAAATGGCCGACCTCAATATTTGATGCCTCATAACTAATAAAATATATAAAGAAAAGATCTGAAACTTAAAACAATAAGAGAATATACCTTAAAAAATATATAAATAAAATTTCATTTTATTTTAAAGTATATTAACGAAGTTATGAAGGTTTCTTTTTGCAGCTTACTTGTGCAGCTTATTTTAGACTAACCGTTTTAAAATAATTAAAAATTTAAACTTGAATGAATAAGTTATTTTAAATACAAAAAATAATAATTAATTTTAAATAATAAAAATAATGAACAATTTTAAATTTAACAAGTTTAGGATAAAATTATACTTTACACACTAAATGTGGATTATGGATGATAAGCAAAAGATCAAATGAAAATAATTTGCGAAATGGGACAAAATATTGATAATAAAAAAAAATTACTGGAAAAAGCTAAAGAATTTAAAGCATATAAAATTTTTTATATTTAAAAATATTCAATTTAACACTCTTCTATGGCACTTTTCTTTATGACACTTTTAAAGATGTTTTCTGAGGTCAGGAAATAATAATGTTTCATGCAAGCAGACGAAACTTACGTACCTCTTTAACAGCCTCAGCTATAAATAAAATAATAATGACTTTATTCATTAACATTTCATTGTTTATATAATGGAATATGAAATACCTTGGTGAAAAATGCAGGCCGAAATTATAACACGGGTTCCAGTAGATGCCTTATAAGACAGACCATTTATAGCGCGGGTTGGTGACTTGGACACATCGTTGCGGGTTATAAAGGATCTACTGTGTAATTAGTTAGTTAAAAGTGTTGTTGTTTTTCTAGTAATTTATCTTATTATTTTTTCGCCTCAAAATGCTGTCAAATCTCGGCATGTACTCTATTGACATTATTTCCTTCAAGACTTGATCATTTAAAATTATGATTATTTTTAACAACCAAGATTTAATAATATTTCTAGGTATTTTACATTACTTTTTATGTCAAGAAAAAAGAGAAATCTCTTTCTTTTTGTTTTATATATCGAATACATTGCTTTTTGTTTTTAAATATAACATTATTTATATTCTATCTTGTTATATTAATGATCTATATTTAATTTTAATAGAATATCATTAAAAGAAACACCTTGTGCAATAAAGTGAAATATATTTTGTAAAGATGATTTATAAAAAAAATTAGTAACAAATCTTTCAAAAATTTCTGCCTGAAACTACATGGACTAACGTGGGAATAACCAAGTGCAGATGTATCTCATTTTTTTAAAAAGAAGATTTATTTTGCAAAAAATATAAAGGAAAAATATATATAATAAAAGAGAGATGATAAGAATATATAAGAAATATAGCCAACTGAATTATTTTTTTCGGGATATTCAAAAGGCGAGAAAGCCGCTTATATGAAATAACCATATACGTAAATAATTGAAATAAAATATATTAGTAACGAAAAATAAATTAAAAGATTAAGAACGATATATATAATACATAGAGAAGAATATTTAAGCAAAGAATTAATAAGCACAAGTAGAATGTTAGATTTGTTAATGTAATATAAACATACAAAAAAGTATCAGAGATATTTCAAGTTATGTATGAGTAGCAATTTTTTATATAACAATTAGACTTGTTTCATTGTTTTTTTTTGAAAAGACTGATGGATATAAATATATTGGATGTTTTGGAAAGAAGAGGGTTCCTGAAACGTGGTATTTCATAGATTTAATAGCAAATTTATTTTTATAGAAAGGCACAGACGCCATGTTATTATTGCGTAATATATACCTAGTATTTTCAAAGTTAAAACTCAGGTAAGAGTCAAATATTGAAGGCAAACGACCATTCAAAAGCCTGTAGTTGAGAAATGCTAAATTATAAGAATAAAGGTCATTAATTTACAAAATTTTTGACTTATAGAAAAGTTGTATTGTATGTGAGATAGATTTGACATTAAAGATATAAGAATTCCCTTTCGAGACTTATAAGATAAAGAAATATTTTGATGACATATCAGTATACAATAAATATAAGATAGATAAAAAGAATTATACAACAAAAGTTTAATATCTAAAGAGGTTTTTGAAGTGTTTTAATATACCTACAATTAATAATTATGGTGGCGCATAAAACCAACTTTCAAACTTACAATTTTACATAGTTTAGTGTTGGTATATGAAATGTGTTGATTCCAGCTAAGTGTATCATCTATAATCACACCTAGCCAATTATAAGTTTTTACTAATTCAAACATAAAATTGCCGAAATCGGGTTTAAATGATTTACTTTTATTGAACAGAATAGTTTTAGATTTAATATAATTAATAATCATACAATTACCATTACACCACTTTAGGAGTTTATCAATTTTAACAGAAAAAAATCGAAGATAAAAATCTAAACTTGTTCTAACGCTTTGAGCATCAGAGTGACATCGGTGTATGAAGAAATGAAAATCGTACTCTTAAAATATATAAAATTCGATTGAAAAAGAAAGCACACAATGGTCTTCAAAATTCTGGTCATGAAAAGTTAAAAAGCTAAAAAATGTGTACTTTAAAAGCAAATATTTTAGAAATTGATTGTTTAGGAGCTGTAAAAGTTTTTGGATTCCGTCATCTTTTTCTTTTTTAATAACATGATCTTAAAAATTTGTTGGTTATCGCCATTGGCGCCTATAGAATTTACAATTAATCAAGTTAACAATTTTTAACATAGAAATTAGTGTTATTTTGTACAAATGCAATCTTAAATTTAAATTTGCAATTATAACAACTTTTTTTGTGAATTTTTGTTTTTCACTACTAGATATTCAACCTCAGTTTATTTATTATCAATATTTTTTGCTACTGTTCACAAAACTATGTTCAGTGTGCCAAAAAATGTATGCATTATCTTATTAGGATTTTACCTCCTACATATAATGTAAGTTATTTTACTCAAGTATTAAAACACTTTTGATTCTTAAATAAAAAGTGTCTACCTTATCATTTTATTTCGTGCTGTGATTTATAGAAAAAAATGTGGTTCGCCCTTAACAAAAGGAGAAGAATTCGTTACTCCACATCCAAAATTATCCTTGAATCTTACTTTATCTCCGGGATCTCCTATTGCGCCATTTTTTCCAATTTTACCTTGATGTCCGTTTTTTCCAGGGTTGCCAGGAGATCCTCGAGTTCCAGGAAATCCGCTATGCCCAGGTTTTCCTCGTGATCCAGGGTGACCATGTTTGCCAGTATAACCACGTTTGCCTCTCACACCAGTTGAACCCTTAAATGTGATTAAATTCAAATGCCAAATATTCTTAATTCATTTCAATGCAAATAAACTTCGCTACAGCAACCTAACTCTTCTTTAATAGTACTAAACAAGGTTCTCAGCTTGTCTTAAAATGTGAGGAGAAGAAATCAATTTTAAGATTTTCTTAAAGAACATTTTCCGCTTATAAGAGGTATTTTATTTTCCACTCTTTTCTCAAAATTAATTTTCTTTTCGAAAAAAGCTCCGGCTTTACTTCAGTAGAAAGTTTATAAAATTAACAAAAATGTTAATTATATTTTAAAATAGAAATAAGATGATTGCGATGTTTATATTTAAAAAACTTTCCAAATAAATTTAAAAATTATTTGAAAATTTCTTTAGGAAGGAAGAAGTCTTTAAAAAGTGGATAGGAAAAATATAGTATGTCTCCTCCAAATAAAAATGTTAGGGTGAATTGTCCTCTTGCCTCCCCCCACCCCCTTAAATGAAGTCCATGTTACTACAGAAGAGATTTTGGTATAATAGATTTGGTTCTTCCAAGGTTTTATTTTCAAATGCAAGTGAAAACAAAAAAAAGTGAATTTATAAAAAGTTTTTTATAAATAAAAAATCTTGACTCAATTTTGATCTAAGATAACTTATCGAGCAAAAAATAGATTTTGCATTGGACTCAATGATACATGGGTGTTTTTGACGATGCTTGCAATACATTTATAAAAATATTAACTCGAAAAATAAGTCAATAATATTTTAGTGGGGTTCAATGACCCCTTGAATTGAAATAAAGTATGGGTTAAGTAGGTTTATAAGAGCGCCTCTATGAAGTCTCAAGTTAGACACTTTACAGGTTTTGGTTCAATAAACAATCAAATCAATGAATTTCTAGGCTTAGGGTTAGGGTTATATAATGTCGATTTTAAAATATATTTTCAAAAACTGAAACATTTTTATTTTGTTGGTTCCGGCATTACCTGCAAAAAATAAAAAATTTAGTAGATTCAAATAAAACTCTTATTTGTTTTTACTAAATTGATATAAACAAAAATTAAAAATTTTCTTATTGTTTTTTCAGAATTTTGCAAATATCAACAATAAGTATTTTCTTTTTGAAGATATTTTCAATTCTCAACTTGGCTACTTCAAAATCCCAAAGTAAAAAAGTGCGCCTGAATGATAAAACAAAAAGTTTTCCATCCATTCATAAACTAGGCATAATGATGTTAATGATAAAATAACACAATCAATCCTACTTTACTTCCCTTGTGGCCATACTTTCCAATTTTGCCAGGATGTCCAGGTTTGCCCAGTGGCCCCTCTTTGCCGGGAACTCCTCTTTTTCCGACATGCCCATTTTTGCCATTTTTACCTATTAGGAGAAAAATAGAACCATATTGACTTCATAAATGTGTAGAATAATAAAACGAAGAAAAGATGAAACATTTGGTTTGAACAATGAAAAAAAAACTCTTTATAAAAATAAATTTGAAACATTAATTTTAAAAACTAAATAAACGTATTGAAGAATGTTATTTTTGTTTTAAAATATCGTACATAAATAGATTTATAGTAAGATAGAATCTAGTTAAATCATGGCGTTGATAATCGATTGAAGCGATTTTTTATGAAAGAATGACCTTCCTGCGGCCAACCATTTTGTTTTCAGGTTTGGAAACCTTTTTCTTAATTTTGAGACAAAGAATCATTACCACAGACCTCCCCTCTTTGGGAACAAAGAGTAATAAAGGAAGAAGAAATGAAAATAATACTGAAACATAATGTCATAAATATTGCATTTTTTAAGTTTAAGCAAAAAAATATTATGAGCTAAGGTTAAGCAAAGAAATTAAATATATGAGAAAAATTTATTGAACTTCTTCATTTTTTCATCTTCACAAACATTAAAATTGGAAAATATGTGCTATATATTAAAATATATGTTAAAAATTTAAACCATATATATTAGCTAATTTTTTCTTTTAATAAAATAGAATAAAAATGCTTTTCCATATTATATAAAATGTCAAAGCATCCTGTAGTAAAAAGTGACATGCATTAAAGTTCCAAAACTTACAAATGTTAGCAAACAATTCACTTAATCTAAAAAAAGTGCATAAATATATATAACCATCGGGTTATGATGTTTTTTTAAAGTCCCTCTTTTGCTGAAATTTTTAAAAGCACCCTCCTCCCCTAAAATAATTTTCTGGATACACCACTGTAAACGGGTATGATTTAGAATTGATTTTTTAAACATATTATTTAGTTTTTTTATAATTTTGATAAAATGTTTTTTTATAAATTGCTACGTGAAAAAGAAAGATTAATCAACATTGCTATGACGAAGACAAATCCTTCTCTTGGAAGTGAGACGTGCAATGCTAATATTTCTTTCACTTGAAGAACTCTAGTTCAACTAAGTTATTTTACCTTCATCAAAATTTGTTTCAATAAAATATACACCAAGATAAGCTGAACTTTGTTTTGATGAATGTTTTCATCGTTTAAAAAATCTATCACTATTTTATTGGGTTGAAAATTCAATTTCACATTTACGCTTAATTTCCTCTTGACTTTAATAACGCATTCCATTTTTTATATAAAATAGGAAAGCGTCAACACATCTTAAACACTAGCTTTGCTTTCATTGTTATACAAATTGTTATGCCATACATTTCTGAGAAACGATTTTAATACAACCCAGCTTTAAGCCTTTTAAGGCCAGAGGCATATCAGTGTCCCATAAAATATATATCATAAAAAAGGATGCAGAAGAATATTCTTAAAAATCTGGGCCTTAACCAAAAAAGAGCCAACCATTTGGTCATCTTTACAATTTGAGGAGCAGAATTTCTAAGACTAACCGTTTGCTTTAATTTTCAATTGAATGTTTCTATAATTTAAGAAGATGATTATTATTTTTTGCTACACGGGTGTCAGAATGGTTCTCAAAGGGGTAGAAAGAGGAAAGTTGAGAAATAATGAGAAATAGCCATGATTAAATAAACATTTTTTCTAGATAAATAACTCGATAGACAAACTATAAATAGTTAATATAATATCATTCAAAGCGCGCATCTTTTTTCAAATAAAACTCTCTTGAACCCGCTGAAGGGCTGAGCTGGCTCTAGGTAAATTTACCTCATCCGTACACTAAATGTGAGTGATGGAAGTTTTTTGTGTGAAAAATTGGACGATAACGTAAAAAAGAGTAAGAATTCCTGTTTAAAAATTGCATAAACTTTCTTGAATTTTTTGTGCGAATCCAAGCTATTAGAATGAGCCAATCTACGACTGGCCAACATGGGGCTTGCGGGTGGGCCTAAGTGTCCCCCTTGTTTTATTTTATTGCTCTATAGCCTTACACAAGCAAAAAATATAATAAAAAGTCGAAATTGCTATTTATGAGTAAAGTATATAAACAGCCCTTAAATATTTTACTTGGATCAAATAATCACGAGTTCTCCAAAATAAAAAATTTCCACAATCCTCGAACACATGGGCTTTTTAAAAAGATCAAAACTTTTCGTCACCTGTAATTCCATTTTTCCCATCCTTGCCCTGTTTTCCTTTGTTTCCAGGAAATCCTCTAGAACCTTTAGGACCGGGACTTCCTGTTTTTCCAGGAATCCCAACTTTTCCATGAATACCCGTCACTCCAACTTCTCCCTGTGCGCCAATTTCGCCGTTATGTCCATCTTTCCCATGCTTACCATGTGCTCCTCGTTTACCGACCCGTCCTTTGAATCCTTTTCTTCCAGTTAAGCCTGGCTTTCCATGAAATCCTTTGTGTCCCTGTGAGAAATGAATAACAGCAAATGCATTCATAATAATTTATTTCTAAATTTTCAACTTTTTCTCTCTGCCATTTTATTACCTCATTCAATCATTTATGGTCTAAAACAGAAGTGCGCAACATTTTTATTCAATGATCGACTTTTTACATTACATCCTAAGAAGATCGAGACCTTCTAAATAAAAATTTTCTTAAAGCATCATAAAAGACTTATTTTAAACTGAAGAAGAAGAAATTTATTTGGCAAAATAAACGATACTAAATTAAAGAAAAAAAAAATTAGTTTAAGCTGTTCATTAATTCGACAAAAAAAACTAAATATAATAAATCTTAAAATGCAAGGATATTCAAAAGGCATTAAGCCGCTGAGATGAAAAGCCTATAAAATTTTCATTTACTTATAATTAAAATTAAAATTTTAAATCATTACTAGAACATAATTAAACAATATTTATTCAAATAATATATTAATATATTGATTCGCGATCGACTGGTTGGGTAATCCTGATCTAAAGTGTAGAAAGAAAAATTCTTACAGATAAAAGGCTGACAACCCACAAAGTGTAGCAAAACGTCGACAATAAATACAAGAAAAAATGAAATATGTAGGTATTTAATTAATCAGTTTCAAAGGCGGATTTAGATACGACGGGGTTTTAATCTTTAGTCAAACTAGATTAGCTAAATTGTCTATTTAAAATCTTATAATAACAGCATACTTGAAGAAATGTTTAGAATTATATTTGTAGACAACTTGTACAAAAACTAATCTGAATGTATATGTGTGTGTGATTTATTTTTTTTATTTGATGTCGTTACATTGACTACGCATTAATGCATGATAGAGAATTTATAATAAATTGAATTGTAGTCACCTTAAAAAACAAAAAATAAAAAAATTTTACTCAAATATCTCCTGATTTAATTTAATAAAAATATCAAAATAAAACACCGAGCAAATTTTCTTATATATAAAGAAAGCAAATTTTTTACAATATTCTCTCGTCTTTTATTCTACTGATTTGACAAAAATCTCTACAAATTCGGATTAGAAACTCTGGCTATAGGTAAAGAAAGGTTTGAGAAAGGGTTAGGGTCATGCTTGTAAAAGCGAGGAGCAATCAGTAAAAAGAGTTACCGATTAATTTAAACTGAAAGTTTTGCTTTACCTTTTCGCCATTTGGTCCGATCAATCCAGGGTATCCATCCTTACCCCGCTTGCCAGGATGACCAGATTTGCCAGGAACACCATCTTTTCCTGGAATGCCATTTTTACCACTTTTTCCAGGTAGACCCTAGAACAGATGTGATTGTATATGTTAAAGGCAGGAAATTTTTCAGGATATCGTATGTTTTTAGCAACCATATCCGCGTTACACACAGGTTAGTCTATGTGAGACGCATCTGGGTTGAGGACAGAGCTGCAGAGTCAAACATTTTGATCCAAATCTTAAGATATCTCAACTATGCATCGAATTTCCACTCCGACTCTGACTTTAGAGGATACATAAAAGATATTACTTTACGTTACAAAGATATTATATTATACTTGTGAAAAAAATTCATTTTTATTTAAACATGAAATATTTTAAGGAATATAAATCTACTTTTTATACGAAATTATTTATATAAAACTAAAAAATGAAAGTAATGTAAAGAATTAATATACCTGGACTCCCTAATGAATTTGAAAGTTGTCTGGAGGTGGAGTGAAAATGGAGTTGTAAATTTTTATTTTAATCACGTCTCTGCCTCCGACTCCAGTTGGTCAAAAATTGATAAACTCGCATTTTGAACTCCTGCCAAACTCGGACTCCGTCTAGACTTATACGATATCAAAGTTTATAGGAAAAGGATTTTTCCAAATGTGTTAAAATTAAGATAGTTTTGTGTCTTAATTATGAATTTAGTGCTATATCATGTATCTATCCCATATTTTCTTATGTGCTAGGTGAAGTCATACTTAGAAAACTGGCTCTGGAAAAATTAGTTTTGGAATACTCAATCTCAAATATAATTAAAGTCTGAAATTGTGAAAAAATGATTATGTCTTCTAAAAAAGTTTAAGAAAGGCTAAAATGTTTAATTGCTTAATTTAGATCAATTGAATCATAATATCTAAAATAAGTACACAAAATTAGTAGAGGATTTTCATAAGGAAAAATAGGAAAACGCAGTCTTAGAAAATTTGCTATCATGATTACTGGGTCTATCAGTTGATGACTATATTGCTCGCTGAAACTATTTGTATTTGAGTAGCTATAAAAGGATTATATTTGAATTGAATTTGAACAGTCATATAATACTGTCATATTTATTTAACTATTGTAAAGAATTAACTAACGGATTAATGAACTAACAAACTAATTAATAACAACTGGACTTTTCTGAGACTAAATTATCCCTTCCCGTTTTTCTGAGAATCAGTTTTCTGAGAGTGAATTTGCTATTATATGAAAAGTTTTATGTTTACAAATTCTATACATTACTGAAGAATTCTAGATGATAGGAGATATCTTGTTTCTGAAATTAGATAAAATGTGCTATATGCGGAACCGAAATAAATGCACTTGATCCTTGTTAATCTGAACTTCAATAATCCCAATCTTCCATAATACGTCTTCAGGAAAGTCTTTTTTTAGATTTTTTAGTTGTCAGTATCGCATCCAATGGAAGAATATTATTTCATAGAAGACAAGATGATAGGTATCGTTGACATTTAAAATCGAACCCAGACCGTCTAAAATCCTGCACTTTTACCAGTAAGAAAAGTTAAAATAAATTTTTTTCCACCACTAAAAAACTAGAAATATTTTTTTCCTCTAATATTACTAGAAGTGCTTCTGACAACTTTATGGGATAAAAGAGAGATTCAATACAGGATACGGTAGATGCAGAATTGCAAAGATCATAATAATAGAAAAAAAATACATCATAGATAAATTGTGATAATCTTGGATAATCAAAAGGCGATTAAGCCGCTAGCATGACTAACCAGTAAAAGTCAGCAAACAAATATAGCGAGAAAATAAAGATGCCATGCAATTAAAAGAAGCAAAGTTGAATTTACAAATAGTGAGTGTAGAAGCATATTGAAATATGTACATAAAATGCAATGTGAAATACATAATGAAAGAGATATGTCAACACTTGTTACATACGAAACATTTGGACAAAGAGCACTGTGCATGATATTGGGAAATGTAATAACTTTTGCATAAGGATTTTATTTTTTTTATCGAGAATTCTAAAAATTCACAAAAAGTTGAATATTCTCATTAAAAAAAGAGGCTAGTTTATATCTTATAGATTGTTTAGAATTTGTTAATCTTAGGAGAGGGAGTTGTAGAATCCAAGGAAATCTCGGAGATGTTCTAAATTTTTCTTTTCTGAAAACAAGCATACCATCGAAAACGATTGGTAAAGAAAATGTCAAGTATTTTTGTGTAAAAATAACTAACTTAAATTTATACATATCGGGTAATTTGAGTAAAGAGCGTGATTGTGTATGTGCATTGTTTTTTTGAAAGTCAATCGTTCTTAAAGCATTTTTTTGTAGTTTAAGCAACATTGATAGGCCTTTTTTGTTAAAAAAAATTGATTAAAGCCTTTTTTGTAGTTTAAGCAACATAACTATCGGATTGGATAAAAATATGTCGAATAAGATTCCGATTCAAAATTTATCGTAAATAACAGTAATAAATTTACACTAAACTTTTTTTCTTTTTTGTTTTTACTATAACGCAGTCTTCTATTTTTTAATTAAAAAAAATGGTATAACGAAAAGCTCATTTTTTATAGTTTAGTACAAAAAATACGCCATATTGAATTTAATAAAGTCAGACTCGAAGCCAGAGCAACAAAATTAGTATGACAGTTTTAGTTGCATACAGTTGAGTAATAGAGTATTTGATGAGTGTGCAAATCATCATTCGATACAGTAGAATTACCTTTTCATATCCAGGTAAGCCATATTTGCCATTTTTTCCTGGGTAACCATCTTTTCCAATTCTTGCCCTTTTTCCGGGCTTTCCTTCTAAGCCAGGATACCCAATTTTGCCAGCAACTCCACGTTGTCCCTACCAAAAGATCAAAGGCATTGAAATTCGTATTTTACAAAAAGAAAGTTTAAACTTACTTGTAACCCAGTATGTCCTCTTTTACCTTTTTTTCCTGGTGTACCATAAGTGCCTAGCTTTCCAACTTTACCATGTGCCCCTGTTTTTCCTACAATTCCAATTTTTCCATTTTTCCCAGGCAAACCCTTCAAAATTTTTATAGATTTTGTCATGACCCTTGTCATAAATTTAAAAGAAGTTAGAGTAAACAGGGAAGTATCCAGAAAAAAACAAATGAAATAAAATTCTTTATTTTAAGACCTTTTTTATTTTCCATAATTTGGAATTATTAAACTAAATAATATTTTTGAAAAGTGATATGTGATTTTAAAGTTTATTTAAATAAAAAAAATGAATGTTTAGTTGATAAAAAAACTTTTCATAAAATATTAAAGATTTGAGAAGACTATTTAAAGAAAATACTTGAACATTTTTATATCTATTTATTCATTTCATAATATCTGGTATGGCTGTTTTCTCGGGTGATTTCTGCTACACTCAAACACTACTTCATCAATATTAATTTCAATATCTTTACGTATACTTTTTAAATCAGTGATGACAATCTTGTTTTACAACTTGTTTTACATTCATGAGATGTCACAGAAATAACATTTGTAATAGAAAGTATAGTAGGAATATTTGAATACAGTTGCTTTCAAAACATTCTGAAAAGGTCTTTTCCCTTCAAAGATGCCTTTCATAGGTTAAGAATGAGGAGCTCAAAATTTTGCATAGTTACTAAGAAATCTTTAAAGTATTCAGGAATTACTTTCATTCGCAAAATAATTTAGTTCCCAAAATCTAAGCTAGACTTAATTTTTTAACCCTTTGTGGGCCGTGTGGCACCTATGTAGGAAGAAATAATAATTGGCTGCTTAAAATATATAAAAATCCATTGAAAGATAATCCCATTAAATTTTCATTTTTTTTATTTTTTTTGGAAACTACCGCAATAAGCCAGGTTTTCCAGTTTCTTTGACATCACCTATCAAAATCTTAAGAATTATTTTAAATGAAACACCACTTTAGTCATGATCAAAAAGATTCAATCAAAATACTCTTGATAAAAGTCGATTTTCTTTTTTTAAACTTCAATAAAATTTTGGCTTTATTGATCTAACAAAAACATTTTTGGGAAAAAGATTAATCAATCTAAATTTAAGGACATATTTGGATTTATTGACTTTTGGCTGCCTAATTTAAAATCCCATATTTCATTTGTGATGTATTTCTTTGATTACAAAATATCAACAAATGGCATATATCTAGTCATTTACGTATATCATACTAAAAACTCTCAGAAATATGAGTCCACTTTATATTCGATTTATCATAACGTTTTCACAAATTCATGTCTGCTCAATTGCAATTTATTCAAAACACGAAAAAGATACCCTATTCCCGGTACTTCCATGAATTCCAATTTTCCCACTTTTCCCATTTCTTCCTGGTTTTCCCGGAGATCCAGACTTTCCGTTTATTCCACCATACCCCGGCTTTCCAGGCCTGCCCGGTATGCCCTAAATACATAAATGCGTTTATTAAACCCTTGCATCCAATATTTTTTGTATATAGTGCTTAATGATGATTTACTCGGGCACCATTTGCTCCTGGCCTTCCAGGATTTCCTTTTTTGCCGTCTTTTCCCTGATGTCCTCTTTTCCCATTTTCGCCATTCTTTCCAGGCTTACCATTAGGGCCAGGATAGCCTGGATTTCCCTTTTCACCATTTTCGCAGTATTCACAGTTATC
>JAUIRK010000029.1:0-286927 GCA_030549495.1 Nectonema munidae | reverse complement strand
TTGTAAGTTAGATTTCTATAAATTGATACCTACTATTGATAATTTTTAAATAACTTAAGTTTTATTAATAGAAATTCTTTAAAATCTAAAAAATATCTTTAATCTAAATTATTTAGTTTATAAATTTTATTTTTCTAAACTCTATTACTTTAAAATTTTTAATTTTAAGTAAGGGATTTCAATAGATTTAAATCTATTTTATATTTAAATAAATAGATTTTTCTTCTTTTGATTAAGGTTTTTTAGATTTTATATAGATTACATATAATTTATTTGTATTGTCTGTTTAATTTATTTTTAATGATAATCTAATTTGCTAATTCTATAGATTTAGTATACGAATCTATTTTTAATTTAAATAAATAGATCTTTCTTCTTTTGATCAATGTTTTTTAGATTTTATATAGTAAAAATAAATTATTATTATATACTTTGTTTATATTGTCTGCTTTTGTTAATGATAATCTAATTTCCTAATTGTTATTCTAAATTTTATATAATAAATTATTATAATCCCCTTTTTTTTTTATATTTTTTCCTTTAATTTATTTTTAATGATAATCTAATTTGCTAATTCCTTTCTTTATTTTATTTTAAAATAAGTAAAGATCTCTTAAATTTTATATACTAAATTTTCATATCTTTTTATATAATTCAGGGGAATAACAATGTACGGGCGTACAAATGATCTTTACGGCGGGTACCAAATGATCTTTAGGGCGGGTACCAAATGATCCCTACGGCGGGTACCAAATGATCTTTACGGGGGTACCAATGATCTTTACGGGGGTACCAATGATCTTTTATGTGGGTACCAATGATCTTTTATGTGGGTACCAATGATCTTTTATGTGGGTACCAATGATCTTTTATGTGGGTACCAATGATCTTTTATGTGGGTACCAATGATCTTTTATGTGGGTACCAATGATCTTTTATGTGGGTACCAATGATCCTTTATGTGGGTACCAATGATCCTTTATGTGGGTACCAATGATCCTTTATGTGGGTACCAATGATCCTTTATGTGGGTACCAATGATCCTTTATGTGGGTACCAATGATCCTTTATGTAGGTACCAATGATCCTTTATGTGGGTACCAATGATCCTTTATGTGGGTACCAATGATCCTTTATGTGGGTACCAATGATCCTTTATGTGGGTACCAATGATCCTTTATGTGAGTACCAATGATCCTTTATGTGAGTACCAATGATCTTTTATGTGAGTACCAATGATCTTTTATGTGGGTACCAATGATCTTTACGGGTACTTATGATCTTTACAGCGGTACCAATGATCTTTACGGGTTCATTGAGGGTATCTATAATCCAGGTACCAATGATTTTTTGAGTGTACTTAGAATTCCGGTACCAATGATATTTAATGGAACCTAAAATCACAGGGGTAACAATGATCTTTCACAGGACCTAGAATCACGGGGGTACCAATGATCTTTAACAGGATCTAGAATCACGGGGGTACCAATGATCTTTAACGGGACCTAGAATCACAGTACCAATGATTTTTAACAGGACCTAGAATCATGGGGTACCAATGATCTTTTACAGTACTATGTAAATTTCACTTTATTTTCAAGTCTTTTAAAAGTGGTATTTATATTATTTTCATAACATGCATTCAAGCATGAGATTAAAAATATTTTAAAAAAATGAAAACTTTTTGTATAGATGGCGTTAAATTTTTTTAAATTATGATAAAAAATTTTTATAACCAAAAAATAGAGTGGCAATTGAAAGGAAGTATTAGAAAGCAAATAAAAGCAGAACATATAAGCAGGAATTGCAAGTGAAGTTTGAATGGGCTTTGCAAATAAACTTGGAACAAGTTTTGCATTTTCTAGTAGATCGAATCTTTTTAAGAAGACAATTGAAGCAAAATCCTCTACGGTTAGATGATGATGCAACATCTACAGAATTAAATCCAAAAAATGAAAGAAGTGATTTTGTTTTCAAGTTGATTTGAGATGTTGAAGCTCTCACTTACATTGACTCTTCACTCAGGCACCTGGCAAGTTTTTTCAGAAAAAGCTTTCTTGCGTTGTTCATTTTTGTTGGATAATCTTCAGGTGAATTATGTTTAGATTACATAAGCATTTAGACAAGACGGATCAAGATAGTTAGAAAAAGCCACAACAGTCCATCTTCGACATGGCTTGTAAGATCTGTACTGTTTGACCATTAGGTTTCCCATGTCAACACCACTTTTATGTTTATTGTACTCCAACAAAGAACCAGGTTTACCATCTCTGTTTGAAGTGATGATTTGCTTTCTGTGTTGTGATCAGGGCTGCGGAGTCGGGATCTCAATCCTCCGACTCTTTTTACAATTTTTTTTAGGCGACTCCAACTTCGACTCCGACTATGAAACTTTTTTTATTTTCGATATTATCTAGTAAAAACAAATACAACTTCTTACATATTGTTTTTAGTCAATTAATGAAGTTCAATTATTTAGGAACATTTAACATATTTATTTATATGAAGTGTGACTCAATTAAAAGTGTATGTCTTT
Source organism: Nectonema munidae (assembly GCA_030549495.1). Taxonomy (NCBI): domain Eukaryota; kingdom Metazoa; phylum Nematomorpha; class Nectonematoida; family Nectonematidae; genus Nectonema; species Nectonema munidae. The sequence continues at coordinate 284,391 of JAUIRK010000029.1, read as the reverse complement.
AAAAAAAGCATAGCCTCCAAAAGGTCTTCCTTCATTGATGCTCTATTATCGCTTTTCATGAGCTTTAGTATGGAAAATAGCCTTTCTACGCTTACTTGAGTAGGAGGAATGGCGCTTATAGCATAGGCTGCTTCTTGTATTATTTCAGGATAAGCATCAATCATTTCCAGCAAGTGTGTGCCACTTTTACGACTTTGATCAATTTTTTCTATTTCTGCTAGTGCGCTCATGCACTCTTCTTTGAATTTTATCAATCTTGTTTCCATAGGTTGAGAAAAAAACATCCCTTCTTTTACTTTCCTTTTCTTAGCTGAGATTTTATTCAGATAATTTTCAAAGTTATCAGAATCATTAAAGAAGATGAATCTTTCTGAGGAAGCAAATTAAGTGTATCATCTGGGCTATTCAAAAAACTATTCATTTTTATTGCAAGTTCACAGAGTGCATTTTTGGCATACTTGCACTACTCTTCAAGTAATATTCTATATTTTGGATCAACAAAAACAGCTGCAAGTAAAATGTCATTTTCAGTTAGCTGAGCTTTTCTTCTTCTTAATGAGTTCACAATTTCTTGAGCTATAAGATCTTCTTTTTAGAGAGATCAAAAATTAACTTTTTCCACTCAAATAAGAATTCTCCTGTTGTTAAATCTTCAGTCTGTAGTTTTTTAGTAACATTATAAGAAGGTCTGAGTAGTTCTTCAAACTCTACTGCTGAATTCCAATCGTTGTCACTAAGATACAAAGACTTGTTGTCTATATCTTCTAAAACATCTTAAATCAAGCAGTCTTTTAAACATTAAGTATGTGCTTCCCCAGCGTGTAGCTTGATCAAGTACAGCTCCCTTACCAGCTCTTCTAATAATTGCATCTATTTTTGGTGTTCTTGCTGCTATTGACACATGTCTTATTTTTTCTATTAGAGATGCAGCTTTGAGACCGTCTTTAATGGCCAACTGTAACGTATGCACAGCACATCTCATGTGTCTTATTATTTTAGAGAACTTCAAAGCATGTTCAACTAGATCATCAAGCGGGCTAAACTCAGATTGTTGGGAGTAACAGTCAGATGAAAGTTGTGTTTCTGTGGGAAAAGCGCTTGTGTCATCAGTGATATCATCAACAGGAGTATTTTGAACTTCATTAAGTTTTTCTAATGTTTTAATCATATTAGAAGCGATGTCAGTAATAATGCTAATAACTTTATCTTTTTCAATGTTGTATTCTTTCAAAACTTTTTCAATCAAACCTTGAAGAAAACTACTATCATGCTGTGCTTTGGTGTCTTTTACAGCTAAAGTCTTTGTTATTATTTTTCGATCTACAGTGCAATATCTGACATTAATTGCAAAATAATTAGTTCTGTGTCTCGTAGCTGCATCCATTTTTAAAAAGATATATCGCCCTGAAAGAGCATTGCGTAGTTCTTCTTTCTTCTTTGTCGCTTCGTTAATGGTAATTCTTCTAATATTTTCTCTTTCCAGAGATAAATTGAACTTTCTAGCCATTTCACCGTTAAGCTGTTGAAAAGCTGGTTGAGAAAAAAAGGTAAGAGGTAAGCAATTTTGAACGACTAAATCAATTATACTTTCTTGAAATATTTCTTTTGTCATGCTAATGATAATTTTATCGGATACTAAAAACTTTTTTAGATTGGTTTGTTGTTTAGCTAGTTTTTCTCCATGTAATGAAGTACAAGGTTTAGAAAGGTTAGCGATGTTGTCTGCCTCTTTTATTTTTGCAAATATATCAGGATGGTGGCGTTCTAAATGTCGCTTTAAGTTTGAAGCCCTTGTTGGAGCATTTTTACCAACACCACAAAAAGCACTAATTTTAGCTTTACAAAGTTTTTCTTCTTCACTTAAATTTTTATTTCCATATATATTCATTGTACACAAACACTGATAAAATTTTTGATCTTCAGAAAGTTCAAAATATTGAAAGGCACTTGATTTTGTAGATGTTTTTTAGCCATTTAAAATTCAAATAAAATGAAATCAATAAAATCATGAATATGGAAAACTTTCAAATCTCTCGCAGTACTTATCCCAAATTACAAAATTGTCAAGTTTTAACTTTAGAACTAGAAAGATCTTTTTATAAACTAGAAAAACTGCAAGAAAATGATGGAATTTTAAATTAGAAAATGTCATTAATTATATGTTGTTGTATTACAAAGTCATGGATTCTTTGAAATAATTTTCAATACTTTCTCTAAAGTGTTCATAGTTGTTCAATTCAATGAAACATTAAAAAGTCAATTTTTTGGGTCAATTTTTCCTCACCCTGCTGATCAGGTATGATAACAAGACGTGTTGTATCCTCGATGGGTGAGATATTAAGTTTGCGCGAAATGAATCATCAGGCTGTGCTGTTGACGCAGTGCTCCAGGACGAAATCTCCAAACTTTCTGGAGGTAAACAAACAAGGCGTCTCTTTCCAATGTCCACCCACCCCTTTTCATTCACATGAACAACCACACCAATTGGGAACTTCTCTTTAGAAACAGTTTTTCTTTTGAAGATGAGAATTGGCTTCAACTTGGTACCATCTGCGTACACACACAAAACCACGGTAAAATGATATTTTTCATTACCTATGGTTTTGATAAGGACTGTTTTGTCACTAACTGGATGCACAGTTATGTTGCCTGGAAGGTCGATGAAAATTTGGGGTTACGTTCATGTTGGCAATACACGAAAGGGGATAAACATGAAGATTCTTTAGTTTGATGAAATGGCTCTGAAATTGGGTGATTTTATGATCCAACTTATCCGGGAGTTTCTGGGTGATATTTGTGCAAAAGCAAAAAGAAGGTTCATGTCTGTTCATAAAATTTATGCACCCTCCAGGAAAAGCCTTAAAGTTTGGATCACTGTTTATTCTCTGGGCATGAACACAAATTGCAGATCTTGTGATAAAAAATCCTTCGTGTGAGTGGTTCACTATCGAGTCTCGAAGAACAGCTTCATCGTTTGCATGAGACGTTGAAAGTGCACAATAGGCCTTCCACCCTTTCAGCTTGAAATCTGCATGCATCATAGGCAGAACGTTTTTGCTTTTGACCAGGTATCATTATGAGTCAAGGCTGAGTTTTGCTTTTGAATGTCTGTGTTTCTCTCTCTTCACTACTATACACATACACACACATACAAATTGAAGACCAGTATTATGGACAATACAGGCATAGTGCAACATGGACGAGATATTTAAAAAGAGGAAGACAATATTAAATTTGTGCTGAAATTTTAATCAAGAGTTATTGAATTTTCAAGACGCAATAACATTTGTGAAATACCCTCTCCTTCACTGTTGTTATAACTCAAGTGTGTATGATGAATCTAAAAAGATTTGTGTTGGTAAGTCATTTAGTATAAGAGAGCGTCCCTGTCTCATACATCTCATCATCTCTTCATCACAGCATTATGCATAGTTACATCCCACTATATGTGTATCATGTAGATATACTCGTATTATGGAGGCAGGCATAGACTGTATTTGCTACAATGCACGTATAGTGCGATACTCAAACTATAAGCGCATTTTAAAGAAAAGATTTACATATGAAAGCATTATATCATTGGACAACTTCTTTCCAATTAAAATTGCTTTTCATCAATGCACGGATAGTGCAACATTACCGAAAGTTCTTCCTATGTTTTCTACAACTTGAATTAAATACTGTTTTTGATCTTCTTGATCAATCAAAATGCTGTTAAAATTCTTAATAAGAGCTATTCCACGTTCTGCAGCATCATTAACAACTTTAAGATTGCACACAACTTGTTTTGCAATATTAAAATTCTTGTCGCTTTCCCATGTGTCTGGGTCTTTTTTCAAAAAATTTGATGATAATTTTAAAATATCAAAAAATTTCATTGTGTTTTCTGTGATAAAGCTTGACAGTGTACTTTTTTCAATATCTTTTTCTTTCAAAATTGGATTACCGAAATGGTTTAAAGGATGATAAAGATTTCGTGGTTTTTGGATTGATTGGACTATGTTAAGTTTTTCTTGTTTGTTTATTCTTGAATCGAATAAAGCCAAGGGAACAAGAACTTCGTTTAAATACCAAAGATGCCTACCAAAAACCTTTAAAGCTGTTGTTGCTACTTTGTTACTTACTTTTTTATATTTTATGAAACTTTGAAGTAGTTGAAGATCATTTAATGGTGCAAAGCTAGAACAAGAGCTCATGAACCATTTTTTTAAATTTATTTTGACTATGAATATATTGAATTTCTTTAAGGCCTCACTATGATTTAAGTTTATGTTTAGTTGTGATTTAAACAAATATATCTTCAAGCAATATATTAACTTTGACATCCATCTTGCCCTGTGATGAGCACCAGGGGCATAGATTTTAACATCTGTTCTTTGTTCTCCAAGAAATATTAAACTAAGATTGAGAAGTTCTTTATAGTCATCTCTTGGTTGAAATCTGGACAACTGTTCTTTGATGAAGTGATCAGATTTTCATATTCATCAGAATCAAAAACTTCCCACTTTTCTTCAGTTGGTAAGCACTCTAAGGATGACTTATCAATCTTTTTCCAAGACTCACGAAACTCTTCGAAGAGCTTGATGTTTGGACTAGATGATTTTTCTTCTAGTAAAGCGTCAAAAACATGTTTAACACTAGTTCATGTACATGATGTCTGCAAGCTAGAGGTAACAATTTTTTGCCGATTTTTTTCTGCAAAATCATACAAGCTCCCAGGTTTTTACCCGTGTTGCTGCTTGTAGTGTCGAATGACATGCTTGTAACTTTATCAAGCAAATTCCATTTCAGTAAAGTTTCTAAAACAGCTTTAGCTTGAGAAAAACCACTACTGTTTTCAATTAAAGGAACAGCAAGAAGCTTTGTAATGCATATACCAGAAACGATAACAGCAATGCGGTCCACTTTTTCCTTCAAGGTCAAAGATGGTAACAACTTACCATCCCAATGAACTGTAAGAGGTACTCACGGATTGAAAATTTCCTTGATTGTCTTACTTGAACTTTCTCGATTTGATCTTCTAGCTTGCCTCAAAGACTCTCTATTGAGAGTGTATTGGTTGGGTTCATGATTAAAAGCCTTTAGAGTAGCAAAAAGTATGTGCATAGCATTTCTGTAACTAACACCTGTTCGATCCAAAGCCGATTATGTCATTATGTTCCTGGTTTTTACTACTCTGTTTTGACTTTTGAATAGTTTTACTGTAGTAGTATCATCATTTTCATTTTCCTCAACAGTGAAATCCGAATTAGTTTCATTTTGCAAAACACGATCTGTTTCTTCTCTTCTTTTCACTTCTTTTTCTTTCCTTTATTCTTCATCTTCTACTCTTTTCTTTCTTCTTTTTTCTAAACCCGCAAGCTTTCTATCAACTTTATCCATCGATCCTCTCCTACCTTTTTCCCTTTGAGCAAGCAAAAACTCTTTGTCTTCTTTACAAAGTATTAATTTCAAAGCATCTTGATGTGCAACATCAAATAAATCATCAAGAATGTTCAAAAACTTTTCTTCTTTCTTTTTTTGAGTTTCAGATTTTCTGTTCACGCTTTTTCCAAGATTTTGCAACCGCGAATAAAACTCTTTTAGCTTTTTAATAATTTTATAGCTTTGTTTAGTGGGTATTCTTGCTTTATTCCAATTCGAAAGAAGTTCCTCAACAGTTATTTTTGCACTTTCTGTGAGTGTTTTTCCTTCGATTCGATGAAGATGCAAAAATCTACCTAATAAAATTCTATTGGATGGCAGCTTGCTTGCAGAAACCGATTCGTATGTTTGGCCGACTAACCATACAATTTTTGTTCTTTCAGTGAACAAATTCATTTCTAGAGCATTAAAAAATTGAATTCAAACAGAAAAAAAAAATGGTAATGTTGCACTATCCGTGCATTGATGAAAAGCAATTTTAATTGGAAAGAAGTTGTTCAATGATATAATGCTTTCATATGTCAATCTTTTCTATAATGCGATTATAGTTTGAGTATCGCACTATACGTGCATTGTAGCAAATACAGTCTATGCCTGCCTCCATAATACGAGTATATTCTACATACACATCCTACCAAATAGAGCAACACAGTCTGTGTTTCTCTCCCTTCACTACTATACACATACACACACATACAAATTGAAGACCAGTATTATGGACAATACAGGCATAGTGCAACATGGACGAGATATTTAAAAAGAGGAAGACAATATTAAATGGTTCTAGGAGAAGCATTGAATGTGGAGAAGAATTGAACATTTTTCTTTTTTTTGATCTTGCCGCATTTGATGCATATGGTTTGCTTTCTACGCAAGAAGCATTTATTTTCCTCATCACTTCACTGCCACACATCGCATAATCACTTCTCACATCACATTTTCACACTTATTCACTTCGCAACAATCACTTATTATTCACTCATTTTCTTCACTATCACAGAATGATAAATATTATATTATGTTGTAATGAATTATTATATTGTGTTGAAAATATTGTGATAAATATTATATTGTGTTGAAAAACTACAAAATAATTAGTGTGGAAGGGGAAAGGCAGACAATTTTTAAGTTGAACATTAATTACTTTTAGAAATAATTATTTAGTAAATAAACTAATATTTATATTTTTTACCGTATGATTAAAATATTTAATTTTGAGAATAATTTTAATTGTAAAAATTTTATATACTTATTTTAGTTAATTATAATACCAATATTGTAGATGTTTTCAAGTATTTAATTTTTATTTTATTTTATCATGTTATGTCTATGAAACAAAAGTAAAAGGACTTAAGTTAAAAAACTCACCAAACGCCAGTTGCCAAAAAACGAATTTTTGTTATTTTTTGGTTAAACTTTTTTCATTTAACATAAATAGTTTTAAATTCATTTCAACCTATATATTGAATATAGGTTATAAATATTTTAAAAAATAATTAGTTTGTTTTTTTTAAAAATAAATTAAAATATTTTATACTAATTTTTCATTTTTTTAAAATAATATTATAAAAAGTATTTGTTTGGCTAAAAAATGTAAAAAAATTATTTTATTTTAATAAAAAAATATAAATATAAACACGAATATAAAACATAATATAACATAAAAAAACAAAAATAGATATAAACATAAATATAAAATAGTATTAGTTTAAAATAGTTGACATTCTAAAGCTAGGTCTTCTATTTAAAATAGAAAAATCTAAAATATATGTATCTTGAATTTCTTCCAAATCAAGATTTTTAGCCGGACAAACATATGAAGAAATTCTGTTGAGAAAAAGATACACATTTTTGTCATCATTGTATTCTTCATATATTCTCTCAAGTTGCTTTTCTTTTTCCTCTTTTTTTTCTTACTTCCGCCACTCCAACAATATCCAGAGTCAACAGCTTCAATTTCTGTCATATCTTTCCACAATTTTTCTTCACAATTTATAAAAAAGGAAAAAACTTCCCAAACATTTGTTCTTTCTTGAGGTAAGCAAGATTTCATACTAAAAATTTTAAAGATAAAAGTAAAAATCTAAAACAAATCAAAATTTATTCAACCTGTTGTGAAAACCTTCACAGTGGTTATTAGTTCTCACTTTCCTTTTATACACGTTCCAACTTTTCAAATCATTTAAATTAAACCACGTGGTTTCAAAATATAGGAAAAATTCTTCGATATTAAAAACATTCATTAAACTTTTGATTTTTCTATACACTACTTTAACCTAAAATTTAAAAAAATATATAAAGATTACAATTATAAATAAAATTAAAAAAATTATTCTTGTATAGTTAAAAAAAATATCTGAACATATAATATGAATTAAAATAAAAAGTACTTCAGGAGGTGGAAGAAAAGCAAGAGCAAGTAAAAATTTGATACACTTGCGAAATGATTCGCTTGTTGAGTATAATCTTCCATAACCTAAGGCTTTGACTTTTCTATAAATACTTTGGGAAAAATGAAAATAGCAGCCTGTAAATTGTGCATTTGGAAATTTCTAAAAAAAAATTTTATATTATAGTTTTAGTAAAAATTTTATGTAAAAAAACTTTTTTATTAGCAGATAAAATAGCACTTTCATAATCGGATGTAATAGTCTTTACTTGAGAAACATTAACATGTAACTTTAAAACTTTATAAATTTCTCTTAAATAAAATGCAACAATGTTAAACCAAAAAATTAGAAATGATAAATAAAACCTGTAAGTTTCTTCTTTTTTATCACAAGCCAGTGAATACAAAATAGGTAGCTGTACCATCAATATAAATATTTTCGATTGTTGTAACTTGATTTAAATAATTAAAAATTTTGCCATGAAATACTATGAGCCTTTTATTTGATGGAACATATTTGTCCAGTTGTAAAAATGGTACCCCATTTATTGTTTGGTATTTTTCGGGGATTGTAAAGGTAATCAATTTTGGGGGATTTAATCTTTTTTTTATTGTATCGAATTCTTCGGAGAATTGTTTGTCTTGATGATGTACTTTCTCTATCATCCTGAGTTAAGATTGACAAGTTATCTCTAAAAAAATTTTTTTAATTAAAAGTTATATTTCTTCAAAAAAGATCTTTGATTTTTCTATTGAATTCAGCCACTCTTTCATTTATTTTATCATGATTGTGTGATACAATTTTGAGTGGTGTCATGGCTGCATTTTTTTGTAGATAATTCTTCCTTAAATTTGTAATAAATTAAAAAAATCCCTCATAATAAAACTTATATAATAACAATGTGTTATTGATCACTACTCTCATAAACCTATAATTTTTAGAAGTAAAAATACAAAAAAATTAGAAAAATAAAATTTAAATAAGCAAAAAACCAATCTATCTAATAATTATTTATAAAGTAAGATTACATTATTTAAAAAAAATTAATTATTTTTTAACATTTTAATAAAAAAACTATCATATATTTTATTGAGTTTATAAAAAAAATTGTTTAATTGCAAAGTATCTAACGTTTTCAGATGTAAAAATAGTTATATTAAACTTTCAAACTGTTCTAAACGTAATTCTAAGCATGTATTCAAATAGAATTTAAAAAAATCAAAAAACTATTTATTTAATTAGTGCTAGAGTAAATATGAAAATTTTATTAAAGTTAATATAAAAATAGCTTCAAAAATTAACTTGAAATAAAAAAGTTTACCTGGACACCACGGTCTTGTACAATAATAATGTAAAGTACTAAAAAACTCTTTTTTTTTTAAATATAAGTAACCTTCAATAAGCATCTTCAAATAAAACAAATTAAGAAAGAAAAAAATAAAGCAATAAAGAGTTATGAAAATAATGATAGTGAGGTATAGTAAAACATGTGTGGTAGTGAAGTGATGAGGAAAATAAATGCTTCTTTTATTAGTAGCAAACCATATGCTTCAAATGCGGCAAAATCAAAAAAAAGAAAAATGTTCAGTTCAGACACTTAAAAATTGTCTGCCTTTCCCCTTCCACACTAATTATTGTGAATAAGTGTGAAAATGTGATGTGAGAAGTGATTATGCGATGTGTGGCTGTGAAGTGATGAGGAAAGTGATTATGCGATGTGTGGCAGTGAAGTGATGAGGAAAATAAATGCTTCTTGCGTAGAAAGCAAACCATATGCATCAAATGCGGCAAGATCAAAAAAAAGAAAAATGTTCAATTCTTCTCCACATTCAATGCTTCTCCGTTTACCTATTAAATTTGTGCTGAAATTTTAATCAAGAGTTATTGAATTTTCAAGACGCAATAACATTTGTGAAATACCCTCTCTTTCACTGTTGTTATAACTCAAGTGTGTATGATGAATCTAAAAAGATTTGTGTTGGTAACCCATATAGTATAAGAGAGCGTCCCTGTCTCATACATCTCATCATCTCTTCATCACAGCATTATGCATAGACACGTTACATCGCACTATATGTGTATCATGTAGATATACTCGTATAATGGAGGCAGGCATAGACTGTATTTGCTACAATGCACGTATAGTGCGATACTCAAACTATAAGCGCATTCAAGAAAAGATTGACATATGAAAGCATTATATCATTGGACAACTTCTTTCCAATTAAAATTGCTTTTCATCAATGCACGGATAGTGCAACATTACCAAAAAAATTTTAATGAAAAAATTGAAATGGAAATTCTACTGCCCTATTTTATTGAGCGTGCGCAACCCTTTAATCATAGCAAATCAAAAAGTTTTTTTGCATGGAAGTTTAAAGACCTAAAAGGAAAAAAATAAGAGGCTAAGAAAGTGAATTTTCTATTTTTAAATTTTTACCATACATTTTTTGTCACCCTAATATATACCCATTTTCAAATATGCTGAATTCAGTGGTGATATTCATTTTTTATGAAAATCAATCAAACCTGTCAAAAAAGTGATTTACATATGACAGCTTATCTCAAAAATAAACTTTTTATCTAAGTAATAATATAAAGTTTTTTACACATATATACCCATTTTTAAGCATGCGTAATTCAGTGGTGACATTCATTTTTTTATGAAAATCAATCAAAACTGTCAAAAAATTGATTTATCCCAAAAAAAGGATCTCTCAAAGCATTCTGATTAGAGAATCTTCCTGATGATCTTAGACTTTTTTTATCAGGCCTGAATATTTGTCAACCAATCTCATTTCAAAGGTTTTTTTCTGATGAATCATTTGTGATGTTCAATTACAAAAAGTTGTCCACGTTCTTCATTTAAAAAATTATCTCTTTGAAGAAAAAGGAAAAATTTGGACAAATTCAATTTAAATTAAAAATATTTTGATAGTGACTAAATTCTCACATATTGGCATCTGTGCCATTTTTGATAAATCTGATATATTCTAAATTTTCAGATTTCCTACCCATCTTAGCTAAATGTTAATTGTAATCCTAGATGATAAGCTATAGATTTAAATATTTTTCATTTGTAAAAGAGAAACTTCTTTTTCACAGTCAAAATCTTTTTTGAAGCATCTAATATTATATAATTAAACCACTTCCTAGTTCATTAGAACATGGTAGATCTTCCATTTAGTCAAGATACATATTTTTTTAATTATTTGTTTTGATCACATGTTGTTTTTTCAATTAGTTTTCAACTTAGTTCCTTCTCTCATACAAATTTTCAAAAGATTTTATAATACGTTTTGTTTTTTTAATAAATATTTCATACTCAAGATGATTGTAGAAAGTATTATAAGGCAAAATATACAAAAAAAAAAGTATATATTTACTATATACCTAATATGCAGCCATTTTTTGAGAATTTTTTATAAAACTGATTTTCAAGCATACATTACTAATTCAATTGCCACTTCGAGATATTTTTTAACTGTATTATCCAAAATCCAGTACAGAAATAAAATAAGCATAGTCGATTTGGTATAAAACAGATATAATTTTTGAGACGCAATTCTGGAAAATTAAAAAAAATTTTCTGAAATTTTTTTGGCAATTAATATTAATACATATGACTACTTTAATAACACATAAAAAAATTTTATAAAAAAAAGTCCTAACACGAAAATCGCAAAATTTCATTCTCTGACTCGTGTCATTGACCTCAATTTCGGGTCACGCCACTATCACCATCAAACTCAGAATCCAAAATAAGGTAGATGTGGATAAAAATAAATTTCAAAACCCCCTTTCAGCATACAAAAATTTTAGTGTTTTTTCAACATTTTAAAAAACAAATTTAAGCAAAACCTCAAATTTAGTTTTTTTTATCAAATTTTATGTTGAAATATAACTTTAAATAACACGTGCATTTCGAAATTTTGTGTGTAAAACGAATCTAAAATTTTTTTGCAAATAACTCTCAACATTCCTTCAGTAAAATAATTTGAATCGTATTTGCAGTACTGTAGTAATATCTTTTTTTACTATTTATGTAAAGTTGGGCTGAGATTTAATTCAACTAAATTTTACCTGTAAAAGAGGCAATGATAAGAATAATGTTGGGAGCTCCATTTACAGTGGTTGATATAACATATTTAAAGTTAAATATTGATATCATTAAAATAAATCTCAATAATCTTATGAATATCATTCCCTTTTATGAATGTAATCAGTGGTTGACGGAATAAAATTACTTCTATAAACTTCAAGATTTAAATGAAACTTTGCAGAAAGTAAAAGTAAAGACATCATTAAAGTTATTTTTCGTCAATAAATGTTTTGTTATTAATTTTCCATTTATTATCCTATACTCATGATATAAAGAAGACATTGAAGGTTTTTAAGAACGAAGTACAGGAGCTTGAGACACAGTTTTTGAGAACGATTTTTCCAGGCCAATGTTTGAGACCCAATTTTTTGAGACAAAAATGTTCTTTCTGCGTTTTCTGAGATCTAGTTTTCTGGCCACCAGAACTATTCACAGAAATATGTAAAAAAAAAACCCTATTTTGATCTTCAACCGGTAACCATGCATTTCTTTTTACGCGTCCAATAAAATTTTATTCTCACAAGCTCGTTTTTTGGTATTTTACCTGTAGGCATGTAAGATCTTTCCTCAGCTGCTGCCCAAGTTGAGTTTGAGAATCTATTCTCCCTTCTAGAGTTATGACGTTTTATAAAATACCATTTATATTTATATTTTGTTCTTTTTCAATTCTATTTCTTTAACTTTTTTTAAATGTAATTTTTCTTTTGTTATATTTATATCACTTTGACATTTACTATTTTTAATTTTTTGACTATTTACAAGACGAAATTTTTTTGATTCTTTGCCGAATATTAGAAACTAAATCATTTCTATTTTTAATAATTTCCCAATTCATAAAAAGAATAATCTTTATAAAAATATGAAAAAAGTAAAAATCTATAAATTATAGAAATAATTTAGTTTCTGATCTTCTTCAAAAATAAAAAATTTCGCGTGTAAATAATCGAAATATATAAAGAGTACATGTCAAAATAATATAAATATAACAAATATAAATTTAATTTTAAAAAATTGAAAGCCAGCTGTTTTCCACACCACCATTGAGGTACAGCATATAAGCGCATTAACTTTTTTTTAAGTGGAAGTTTCCCCAGTAGGTATATCGTAACCACTGTTTAAATGTATACTGTTTTTAAACCTCTTTTGTGTTTTTGCAATTTTATTTTGTCGTTTTGTAATTCTCTTTTAGTTATTTTTTGCACTTGTAATTGTAATTGTGTCTTTTTTCTGAATTCTTTCATATATCAATTGCCTTGTTAAAATATTGTTACATAAATTTTTTAGTTCCTCCTTTATAAAAATGTACAAATGATTGGTAAATAATTTTTTTTCTTTCTTTCTTTATTATTTTGTAATTCTAATTGGTTTCCAAATTAATAGAGATATTCTATTGCAAAAAAATAATATAGAACTGCAAAAAGACAAAATACAAATGCAAAAAGACAAAATAGAATTAAAAAGAAACAAAATAGAATTGCAAAAGAAAATAGGATTACAAAAAGAAAAAATAAGATAAAATAAGACAAAATACAGAAGCAAAAGGAAACAATAGAATTGGAAAATGATACAATAGAATTGGAAAAGGACAAAATAGAACTAAAATGGTATATATTAAATAATTATTTTTTAACTCGTTTCTGCATTCTAAGGGAATTTGACTCTGCAACTTTTTGCTTTCATCCCTTTCTACTTGGACTCTCATTTTTTTTCTCTTCTTTTTATTCTTGATCGACTCTTTCTTCTCCAATTTGCGTGTGCCTTCTTTCTCAATCTTCTTGCATTTGTATTCGAACTCTAAAGACTTCATTTCATTATTTGCCATGCTTTCTTTTTCGAGATTTTCACATTTCATTTCTTTGAGCCCATCTTTTCTAGCTTCGGAGTTGACTAAGAAAGAGTTCATATTTTCAACATCTTCAACGAAATTAGTCAAATACTCAAACCTGTTATTAGGCTTGTTTTCTTTTTTATCCTGTTTAGGCTTATTCTCTTTTTTCTCCTTTTTAGGCGTATTCTCTTTTTTCTCGAGTTGCGATAATCTTTTTTGTTTTTCTTTTTCTAAATTTACAATTTCAGCATTTTCATGTGTTACAAGTTGATCAATAATTGCTGTTTCAATGTTATTTTCAAACTCTTCATTAGCTATTTTCTTCATCTCTTCCTTTTTGTAGGGATGAGGTTTTATGAAAGTTGGTGTGGGTTTCTTTTCAAAAATCTTGCTCATTCCATCAACATCATCTAGACTGGAAACAAATTCCTCATTTCTCTTGACATCCTCAAGAGGTTTATATACATTTGAAGTCTTTATTTCTTTGCAAACAAAATTCGCGTTTTTGTTAAGTTCATTTCCTTTAATTTCATGCTTTTCTTCATTGACCTTTCTTAAATTTTCCCCTTTGATTTCAGGTTGGACTTCTACACATGAGCAATCGTCGGGCTTTGAAAAAATAGCTGTGCAAGCTTTTTTTATCATTTCTTCGCACAACAAAGCGCAAGCCTCAATTATTATGTTTCCGAACGTGGCCATTAGCATAGAGTGCTTTTTATAAAAGTGACAGTAACGCACTTTCTATAGTCATTAGAATACTCATCGTAATTTCATTGGTCATACAATTAAATACATTTCATTGGTTATACGTATGTGATGTATGAATGTCTTTTATCGTTCGGAATATTACGCGTAGTGTGTAAAGATGCGTTATGTTATCATACGCTATTTATAACACAATTTTGTATATCCTTACGTGCTACAAATGAAATGTATTCGTCTACAGAGCACAAGGTTCACGCTCATAACTGCATTCGGACCTTAAAATATATTTATGCTATATTTTTGTATGTTATAGAGATTTTTAATAACCTTTTAGAGATTTTGTAATAACATTGATGTTGATTTAATTTTTTTGGCGATCCTAGCAACAACAAAGAGGGAAAAGTTTCAGGAATTCCTCGTTATCCAGGTACAATCGGTTAACCTGGATATCCTGGAATGGATGGTAGACTTTTTAGTATCTTTTTTGGATGAGTCAATAAGTTGGTAAAAATTAGGGAGCAAAGTTGGTACTTTAAAAACACTTTTAAGTGGTTTAATTTTTTAAAATTAAAATTAGCGATATACTGTCAATTGAGACGAATCTATCTATCTGTTGAATAATAGCTCTTTGAAAAAGTTCTTTACATTTTTTGAAATCTGGTGACTTAATTTCTTATCAAAGTTTGATAACTTTTATCAATCTATTTTCCGTGTCAATAATACTAGGAAAACTAATGAAACAGCGAAAAGTGTCAATTGACGAAATTACATATTGAAGGTTTGTCAATAGAATAGCCAATTATATCCAAAAATTCTAAAGACAATTTAATATTCAAAACAAAATTAAGTTGCAATAAATTTAATTAAAATTATTTCCGCATATTTTGGAAGTCGTTAATAGAGATTGACAACTGGCCTCATTGCAGGAATCACAATTCATTTCGGTTCTCTTTTATGATCAATATGTGGCATAACACATATGAAAAGCTTGCAGATCGATAAATAAAGAGAAACAGATAGGGAATGCAAAAAATTGTTATGATACCCTCTATATTCGAATATTGGTCAAGTGATCTTCCAATAAAAGATACAAAATAATTTAAATTGCAAGTCATTGAAAAATCGATATTCTTTGATAAGTTAAAGGAGTGATTATCACTTCTTTTTTTTAATTTGTGGACCTTTAATTTTTATTCCTCACAATTTTATATTTTAAAAAATATGAGAATAAGTAAATCGTATTTTTTATTTGTTTACTTTAATTTTTTGTAGTATATATTTTAACACTGTTTATCTATTGAGGTGGCGTTGATTTAATTAGAGATAGTGGAATGGAGACTAAATAGTTTCATTTAGGGTTGAAAGGGGAATCAGAATAGCCTGGATATCCTGAAATTTCTAGTCAAGATGGGGTACCTGGAACGCTGCGGAAAGCTTTGAAAGGTTATATTTGCTGAAGACTTCGGCTAGATCGGCAACTTCCGGTAGATTCAATGACCGATATTTTCTCTAGCTTTAGTCAGTTGTTTTGTGTTGATAAATGCGTTGTAGTTAATATTTATTTGTTACAAATCTTTTAATTCACTTACATTTTCATTTTTCAGAAAGTTAATATTCTTTAGTAAATATGTCATCAAAACAAACAGACAATGACATCGAAAGTGAGAATGTGGCTGCAGACAAAGATCTTGATAAAATTGTGCTGGTAGAAAATGAGCCTGAAAAAGATGTAGCTGCAGAAAATGAGTATGGGAAAGATGTGGACGCAGAAAGTGAGTTTCAGAAAGAAGCTTTTTCAAACCTTTGAGCCACAGAGAAACACTCAACTGTAGAGTTTGTGAGAAGCAAATCAAACGCAAAAACTACAACATGAATTTAGAAAGATTGCATCCACAGAAAACAGCAAAGATTTGCGGGGAAAAGAACAATCAAAAATCACAATCACTCACTTTTTCAGTATAAAGGGAAATAGCTCTTCAAATGTCTCTACTGAATCAGGAGAAACAATTGACCTTTCCGTGGGTGGTGTGATATGATTGAAGACACACTACCAAATAAATCTTTTGATGATAATTCAAATGTCAGATCCATTCCTAAAGATAAATATATAATGAATCTTTAAATGTCTCAAATATTTCGCAAGAAAGTGCCTCATGCTATATACAAGAAGGAAATAAGTCTTCTTTCGGACAGGATAGAGGAGTTGCGCCAAACTATCTTGAAGACATTTCTTTAGAAGTGTCTCGCTTAAAATTACAAGTTGAAGATTTAGAGAACTTTGTTTCAGAGAAAAAGTTCACACGCCACCTTCATCTAAAGAAACTTCTCTTTGGGATAATACTTTTAAAATGACAAATGCACCTAATTCTGAACCTGATGAAGTTGATTACAAGCAAAGTTTAGAATAGTCACTGAGAAAATGCATAAATGTCAATGATCACATTGAAACATTTTGTTTGCAATATAATGAAACAGATGGCATACTAATTTGTCACGAATGCATTCCGGTTCCCAAGGGAGAAACTTTTAATTCTAAAGTTAGTCACAGTGGCGTCTTTTTGTATAATAAGTATCAAAATACTGATTCGAATGCGCCCCTCTCTGTAGCCTTCATGAATCTTTTGAATAAGTGATGTAAAGAAATCTTTCAAACCTAGATATATGTGTTGAAATAAAGACTTAAAAGTACATATTTAGTATTCACATATTTTATATAGCTCATGCGGTGATATTTGATTTGTGATTGTAACATTTTTATATAAAATAAAGGTAGTTATTTATAAGTGGTCGTATTTCAATGAAAAATTCTTTTTGTGGAGGGGTTGATTGTTTTGAAAGCTTCTATAGCTTCTAGCGGAAAGGTCTTCCTCCAAAAAGCTTCGGTTGCAGTAAGGTTTAAAAAAATATATATCATGACGTGGAGAGAGAGAGAGGACTCAATGGATATGACGGAGCAGCAGGCTGGCCAGGTTAATCCTTTATCAGTTAAAACTGCCGCTGTGCACTTAAAAATACTTATGTGCACAAAAATATTTCCGAAAATTGAGTCAAGAGTTGTTTGTTACTTATTGACATCAAGATTACTCTATCTCATTATTATCAGCGTAATCTATCATTCAAAGAAAAGTTTTTTTTTTTAACCTAAGTGAGTATTTTTCTTTCAGGGAAGTGGTCAAAGGAGACGCTTAGAATTCATAAGCAACAATAAATAAGTCATAATTTATTTTTTAAAAAAATTAACCGTGTAAGCCGCTTCTAGGATATTAAGCAAAGATTTTTTAACAAGATTTTTTAAACAGGAGATGTATTTTACTCAAGATTATGGAGACGAAGGCAAAAAAAATGTTATAATCTAGAGTAATAGCTATAGATATGCGATTTAGCCATCTATAAAAGATTTTTCCTTGACTGCTAAGATATTTAACTCACTAATATATTTTACCTAAGGATTTAATGGATATATGATAAAAATTAAATTAAAAGAATTTTATCGTCAAGTCTATTTCTTATTTGTGATTTGGAATACTCCATTTAAGGAAAAACTCTTTGGATTAGATGTTGGATTTATGTTTTTTATAAAAAAAATAAAAAGTTTCTCTGAAATATATGTATAAGTTTACCACGATCAATTCCCTAAACTAATGTTAACAAATGTACTTATTTTTATTAGCAATGGAAAAAAAAGTTATGAACAATTAGTTTCAAAAATAAAATCATTAAATTCAACTATAATACCAGAAATAATATTAATGTAGTTTAAAAGTTTTTATAATGCAATTTCGAAAGGTTGTTTTTTTCACTTTTTAAAGTGAGTTTCTCGCTTCATTCAAGGTCATTATAGTTTGCAGCAAAAGTAGGAGCAAGACTTTGACTTTGCTTTAAAACTGCGCATGGTTCCAGTTCTTGCGTGTGTTCCTCCTTGTTCAATATTTTAGAGAATTATACGAACGAAATAATTTACAGAAGTTCAACCAGTTTATGACTACGTAGAATATGCTAGGATTGGGCGACCAAGTCATCGTAAGTTTTAGGCAGCTTCGATATAGGTTTTGGAATTTTTGCGAATAAGCTAAAGAAACTTCTTTCAAAACAAATAGTGCATGTGTACACTGTAAATAATGTGTTTAGAATTTCATTACTTAGGCTGCTTAAACGCGTTTCAGCTGTAAACACAACAGTTTACAAGTTACTAAAAATGGCAAATATCTTAACAACTAACATGTGGCAGATGCGATTAGAACGAGTCTAATTTGTACACAATATGATTGAGAGATGTATTGAATGTATATAAGATATATAATCTCACCCAACTCAACTCTGAGAAGTGAAAGTTGAGGCGTTTCTCTCGTTCTTCTTGCTTTCTCTCATTCGATTGTTGGTGAAAGAAAACAAAAAGAAATCTTTTAAGAAAACCTTCTTTTTCTTTCACCCGTTTATATTTGTATATGCATATATGAAGAGGAGAAGAGGTGGGGGTGGAGGATAAATAAGGACATCTGGCTGCTATTATATGGTTTGCGTCAGTATACCAACTAAACTCAAAAACTTACAGAAGTTCGTTCTTGAAGTTTGTCACTATTTTCAAGTTTAAAGAAGTGCCCTTACGTTTCTCTTATTAGAGATGTACTAGAATTTGCTTTTGTTTTTGCACTGCTTCCGAAATCAAGTTCGATCATTATTCCCCTTCTCACAGGTTTATTATTATAATTATTCAAAAAATAGGTTTAGTATTATATTAATATACAAATTTTTAATAACCCCAATGCATAAATGTAAAATTTGTACTTTTTTTTTGCCAAACCACAGTGATTTTTTGTTTCCCTTAGTTTATCGTCATAGAAATATCCTAACTTTATTGTAAATTGTTCTTTTAAAGGGTGTGGTATTTCTTTCAGGAATTATAATGTTTTTAGGAAACATTGTAATCGCAAACATTTAGGTATATCAGACAGCTATGATCATCACGATTCGCTTTACGATGATAGTGATGACTTAAATGTTGAATGTTCAAGGTTAGAAACAGGAAATGATTATGATTCAGCATTTATAGTTGAACTTAAGTCAGTCTTCTATTGGACATCTTAAAAAACTTGACATGCTAGTTTCATATGGTAAAAGTAAAAATTTGAATACTTCAAATGGCATTTCCAAAATTTCCATAAATGAAATTTCATCAAATTCTGCTTCTTTATTAAAAAACTTGACTAACGAAAAACATACAGAAAATATTACAGCAAAAAATTTGCCTAAACTATCTCAGTACATAGAAAATTATTTGAGAAAAGGGTAAGTTTTGAAAATTTTTGATAAAATGATCGAAGAAATATCATTTGATGCTTTGAGCGACGATTGTTTGAGGACAAAAGAAGATTACAACACATTCGGACAATTGATGCATCAAAAATATCCATGTATAGGTTTTTCACATGGGAAAAATTCTTGGGTAATTTTATATTTATTCATGAAAATATAAATGTTTGTCTTTCAGTCTTTTTTTACAGCGAAGTTGTCTCAAAAAGTAAGAAATTTGCGGTGGAAGTGGAAAAATTCACCATCGACAAAAAAGAAAAATTCCAAAAGAACAGCGAAAGAATATTTTAATTGTGATCAAAATGGTATGATAATAACTTTTCCTTGTTCTTCGGGAATTATATTTGTTTTTTTAGAAGAATTTAGCGAATGTTCATTGAATGATGCGCAAAAGTGTTATATTCTTTTGAAAACATTGAAAATAGGGATAGGGAAAATTATTGTTCAGCTCTTAAAATAACTTTTCCAAGAAGAAACACAGTAGAAGCTATGATTGGAAAAAATGTATACTCTATAATTAAAAAATTTAAATTTTTAAGAAGTTTGAAAAACGTAAGCTTTTTTTGAAATTTTGTAATTTTATATATTTTCTTTATTTCTATTTAGATCGAGGAAGAATTTTACTTGTTGAAGCCTGAGTTGAAAGAAGAAGCAATAAAAGAAAACTGGACTGTTTTGTTACAAAGACTGAAATATTATTTAGAAATAAATTAGATGTAAGAGTTTTTTGTTTCTTTTGAAATGTAAATATACATTAAGTATTTTTACAGGAGTTCCAAAGTTTAGAAGAATTCATGATTTTGAAAGTTTTAGAAAATAAGTTTAAAGTCAAGAAAAATCAAAACAAAGTTTTTTTAATGGAAGAGATAAAAGTATATATTTTAATTTTTATAAGTATTCCATTATATTCTAATATTTTAGGAGTCTTTTGAAGAACAGTCAGAAAAAACTTCTAACATAAACTCGTCACCCAAGCTCTTAATTTTTCTGGAAAGCAATCAAGTTTCAAAAATCAAAATAGTTGGCGATGGATTGATTTACACCTGTGATAATGATATCAAGATGGCAATAACCTAGCTACTACAGATTTATTTTGTGTTTGACTTACACTATTCAAAAAGTTTTCAACTTTTGGGTTTTCTGCAAAAAGAAATTTTGGAGGATTCGAGTCCGTTTTATAAGGGATCAAACCTTATAAAATTTGAAAAATGTTATAAAGAATTTTGATGTAAAAACCGATTTTTTTCTCTATATATTGAAAGTAGTTTGAATAAAGTTTTTAGACTCACTTTTTTATAACATTTTTAAGCTTAAATTTGTCCAAATAGTTTAGTAGCAATTTAAACGTATAAACGGTAAACATAAATCATATTTAAAATGATTACGTCAGAAGTGTTTAAATCTATACGCCTCAAATTATGTTTTAGTATAAACGCGTTATATGTAAACGCGTTTAAAAGTCGAGACAAATTTGACGTTTAGAATTGTGTTTAGATTCTAAACACATTATTTACAGTGTAGTTCGCTTTTAACTTTTTATTGGATAATTGGCTGATTGGCCTTTGACGCTTACCTTCAAAAGTACCTGAGTTTTTTTTTTTTGAATTTAACTTATTTTAGTGTGTGTTTTGTTTTATTTTACAGTTGTTTGTCTACATATGTGCTCATATTTTTCTTTGTGAACTTTTGTGAAATAAATGCTTACTTACTTGGAGCTTTTGATCGAAATTTATAAATATGTTAAAAAAAAAGAACAGATTAGAGTTGAAGTAGGAGTTCAAATGGTTTTGTCTGGCACTGAATCTTTTGTTTTAAGAAAAAAATATGAAGGTTCTGCTCTAAGAATTCAATGAGTTGTAAATAACTTTGGAAAATTAGGTAATCTTGAATATTTAAGAGCAATAAATCATCATTTAACTTTCGAACACTTTCAATAAAAATAAATATAAATCAATATAAATTTTATGTTTTAAGATCTCTTTTTTATTTAAAATTTTAAAGATGACTTTTTGTAACAATTTTTGTATCTGTGCATGTGTTTGTGCGTGCGCGCATGTAATAATATTGATCATCGACCAATTCACCCAACAATGAATTTACCATTGGACAATGAATTTACAGGATTTAGGACAAAGGACAATTTGGCTTTTGGACATTTCGGCCTCAAAGCAATGTATCAATATATTCAGAGGCTGAATTGTCCAGAGGTCTTATTGTCCAGTTCCATAGAGATAAGCCTCATTTTATTTGTTCTTGACATGAAAGATATATACCGTAAACACTTGTGTTTAATCCGTATTAAAATTATAAGCTTTTATTTTCAGGAACATGGCTACTATGTGTGAATAATCCGTTCCATCTTGACAAGGAATTTTAGAATATCCAGGCTATTCTGATTCTCCTTTCAACCCTAAATGAAACTATTTAGTCTCCATTCCACTCTCTCTAATTAAATCAACGCCACCTCAATAGATAAACAGTGTTAAAATATATACTACAAAAAATTAAAGTAAACAAATAAAAAATACGATTTACTTATTCTCATATTTTTTAAAATATAAAATTGTGAGAAATAAAAATTAAAGGTCCACAAATTTAAAAAAAAAAGTTGATAATCACTCCTTTAACTTATCAAAGAATATCGATTTTTCTATCACTTGCAATTTAAATTATTTTGTATCTTTTATTGGAAGAACACTTGACCAATATTCGAATATAGAGGGTATCATAACATTTTTTTGCATTCCTTATCTGTTTCTCTTTATTTATCGATCTGCAAGCTTTTCATATGTGTTATGCCACAAATTGATCATAAAAGAGACCTAAATGAATTGTGATTCCTGCAAAATGACGCGAGTTGTCATCTTAGGACTTCCAAAATATGCGAAAATAATTTTAATTAAATTTATTGCAACTTAATTTTGTTTTGAATATTAAATTGTCTTTATAATTGTTGGATATAATTGGCTATTCTATTGACAAACATTCAATATGTAATTTCGTCAATTGACACTTTTCGATGTTTCATTAGTTTTTCTAGTATTATTGACACGGAAAATAGATTGATAAAAGTTATCAAACTTTAATAAGAAATTAAGTTACCAGATTTCAAATAATGTAAAGAACTTTTTTAAAGAGCTATTATTCAACAGATGGATAGATCTCCAAAAAATTTAAATCAACATCAATGTTATTACAAAATCTCTAAAAGGTTATTAAAAATCTCTATAACATACAAAAATATAGCATAGATATATTTTAAGGTCCGAATGCAGTTATGAGCGTGAACCTTGTGCTCTGTAGACGAATACATTTCATTTGTAGCACGTAAGATATACAAAATTGTGTTATAAATAGCGTATGATAACATACGCATCTTTACACACTACGCGTAATATTCCGAACGATAAATGACATGCATGCATCGCAAACGTATAACCAAATGAAATGTATTTAATTGTATGACCAATGAAATTACGATGAGTATTCTAATGACTATAGAAAGTGCGTTACTGTCACTTTTATAAAAAGCACTCTATGATAATGGCCACGTTCGGAAACATAATAATTGAGGCTTGCGCTTTGTTGTGCGAAGAAATGATAAGAAAAGCTTGCACAGCTATTTTTTCAAAGCCCGACGAATGCTCATGCGTAGAAGTCCAACCTGAAATCAAAGGGAAAAATATAAGAAAGGTCAATGAAGAAAAGCATGAAATTGAAGGAAATAAACTTCACAAAAACGCGAATTCTGTTTGCAAAGAAATAAAGACTTCACATGTATATAAACCTCTTGAGGATGTCAAGAGAAATGAGGAATTTGTTTCCAGTCTAGATGATGTTGAAGGAATGAGCAAGATTTTTGAAAAGAAACCCACACCAACTTTCGTAAAACCTCATCCCTACAAAAAGGAAGAGATGAAGAAAATAGCTAATGAAGAGTTTGAAAATAACATTGAAACACAAATTATTGATAAACGTGTAACACATGAAAATGCTGAAATTGTAAATTTAGAAAAAGAAAAACAAAAAAGTTTATCGCAACTCGAGAAAAAAGAGAATAAGCCTAAAAAGGAGAAAAAAGAGAATAAGCCTAAACAAGATAAAAAAGAAAACAAGCCTAAACAGGATAAAAAAGAAAACAAGCCCAATAATAGGTTTGAGTATTTGACTAATTTCGTTGAAGATGTCGAAAATATGAACTCTTTCTTAATCAACTCCGAAGCTAGAAAAGATGGGCTCAAAGAAATGAAATGTGAAAATCTCGAAAAAGAAAGCAAGGCAAATAATGAAATGAAGTCTTTAGAGTTCGAATACAAATGCAAGAAGATTGAGAAAGAAGGCACACGCAAATTGGAGAAGAATGAGTCGATCAAGAATAAAAAGAAGAGAAAAAAAATGAGAGTCCAAGTAGAAAGGAATGAAAGCAAGAAGTTGCAGAGTCAAATTCCCTTAGAATGCAGAAACGAGTTAAAAAATAATTATTTAATATATACCATTTTAGTTCTATTTTGTCCTTTTCCAATTCTATTGTATCACTTTCCAATTCTATTTTTTCCTTTTGCTTCTGTACTTTGTCATATTTTATTCTATTTTCTTCTTTTAATTTTCTGTTTTGTTTCTTTTTAATTCTATTTTGTTTTTTTGCATTTCTATTTTGTTTTTTTGCAGTTCTATATTATTTTTTTGCAATAGAATATCTCTCTTAGTTTGGAAACCAATTAGAATTACAAAATAATAAAGAAAGAAAGAAAAAAAATTATTTACCAATCATTTGTACATTTTTATAAAGGAGGAACTAAAAAATTTATGTAACAATATTTTAACAAGGCAATTGATATATGAAAGAATTCAAAAAAAGACACAATTACAATTACAAGTGAAAAAAATTACTAAAAGAGAATTACAAAACGACAAAATAAAATTACAAAAACACAAAAGAGGTTTAAAAACAGTATACATTTAAACAGTGGTTACGATATACCTACTGGGGAAACTTCCACTTAAAAAAAAGTTAATGCGCTTATATGCTGTACCTCAATGGTGGTGTGGAAAACAGCTGACCTTCAATTTTTTAAAATTAAATTTTTATTTGTTATATTTATATTATTTTGACATGTACTCTTTACATATTTCGATTATTTACACGCGAAATTTTTTATTTTTGCAGAAGATCATAAACTAAATTATTTCTATAATTTATAGATTTTTACTTTTTTCATATTTTTATAAAGATTATTTTTTTTATGAATTGGGAAATTATTAAAAATAGAAATGATTTAGTTTCTAATATTCTGCAAAGAATCAAAAAAATTTCGTCTTGCAAATAGTCAAAAAATTAAAAATAGTAAATGTCAAAGAGATATAAATATAACAAAAGAATATTTACATTTAAAAAAAGTTAAAGAAATAGAATTGCAAAAGAATAAAATAGAATTAAAAATGGTGTTTTATAAAAGGTCCTAACTCTAGAAGGGAGAAGAGATTCTCAAAACTCAACTCAGACAACAGCTGAGGAAAGATCTTACATGCCTGCAGGTAAAACACCAAAAAACGAGCTTGTGAGAAAAAAAATTTATTGGACGCATAAAAAGAAAGGCATGGTTACCGGTTGAAGATCAAAATAGGATTTTTTTTTACCTATTTCTGTGAATAGTTCTGGTGGCCAGAAAACTAGGTCTCAGAAAGAACATTTCTCTCTCAAAAACTGTGTCTCAAACATAGGCATGGAAAATCGGTTTCAAAAACTGGGTTTCAAGCTCCTGTACTTCGATCTTAAAAACCTTCAATGTCTTCTTTATATCATGAGTATAGGATAATAAATGGAAAATTAATAACAAAACATTTATTGACGAAAAATAACTTTAATGATGCCTTTACTTTTACTTTCTGCAAAGTTTCATTAAATCTTGAAGTTTATAGAAGTAATTTTATTCCGTCAACCACTGATTACATTCATAAAAGGGAATGATATTTATAAGATTATTGAGACTTCTTTTGATGATATCAATATTTAACTTTAAATATGTTATATCAACCACTGTAAATGGAGCTACAAACTTTATTCATTTTATTGCATCTTTTACAGGTAAAATTTGGTTGAATTAAATCTCAGCCCAACATTAAATAAATAGTAAAAAAAGATATTACTACAGTACTGTAAAGATGGTTCAAATTATTTTACTGAAGGAATATTCAGAGTTATTTGCAAAAAAATTTTAGATTAGTTTTACACACAAAATTTCGATAGATTAATGCACGTGTTATTTATAGTTATATTTCAACATCAAATTTGATGAAAAAAACTAAATTTGAGGTTTTGGTTAAATTTGTTTTTTTTCAAGATGTTGAAAGAACAACACATTGATATTTACTTTATATGATATAATTTAAAATTTAATTTTTTGAATATTAAAATTTTAGTTGAATGAAATAAAACTCTTATTTATTCTAAAATTTTTAGTTTTATTTTTACATTGGCATACTTGAAAGTTCTAGTTCATGAAAAAACTTAATCTAGCAAATATATTACTTTTTATTATGTTTTAACTTTTCAAGATAAAAAAGTAAATATATTTTTGACAAAATATAAAATCGTTATATATACCATTTTTAGTCATATTTTATCTTTTTAAAATTCTATTTTGTCCTTTTGCAATTCTATTTTGTCTTTTTGCAATTTTGTTTTCTTCAAGTTTTTTTGAATTTTAATAGGCAGTAAAATTTTATTCATGAAAAAAGGAACGTAAACTCTTTTAAGGATAAATTTTGGACCACTATGGTCATCAACAAAATGATTGTTTGATATTTTCTGCAAAAATAAAAGAAATTTTATCGTGTAAATAGTCAAAATTTCAAAAAATTAAAAATAGTTCATGTCAAAGTAATATAATATAACAAATGAAAAATCGAAATTTTAAAAAAGTTGAAGGAAATAAAATTTCAAAAAGACAAAATAGAATTACAAAAAGACAAAATAGAATTGCAAAAGGACAAAATGGGACTAAAAATTGTATATAATTACATATATAAATTAAAAATATTAAAATTAATATTTTATACAAAAAATAATATCTTAGCTATAAGCTTGAATCATCATCATCTTAATTTCACGTAAGTCATAGAATTTATTAGTTCGTATTTAACTAAAAGTAGATTTTAAAACATGAGCTCTCTCTGACTTCAAAGGTACACAGGTAACATGTTACGCCAAATTAAGTGGAATAATTAAAGAAATTAAATCTTTATTACGCATATTCGAATTGTATATTAATTACTTTCAAAATTAAAAATTTAATCATTAAAAATAGTAAAACACTTTTTTACAAAATTACATATTAATGAAAACGCCTCTCAATAATGAAATATATAGACACACGTGCTGGAAATCAGGACCTTGAGTGCCACCTTTTTTTGCGTTTCATCTTTTCTTCATCCCTGATATATCTCAATAGGAGCTTCATTACTTTGGATAAAACTTCGTTTTAGTTTGTGGTCTGTACGTTATTTCTATTATATTTTATATGGTGTCTAATTAGGCTCTTCATTCTATAATGATCCTTACTTTGTATCTCTACTTTTATCAGTGTTTGAAAGATATCTTATTCTAATTATTCTAATTTAAAACACATTTTTATTATTTTAAATATTTAATTTATATTCTTTAATTTTTATAATTTTCTTATTCATATTATATATTTTTAATTTTGTATGGCTTTTATTGATCAACTAAAGGATCTTTTAGATAGAATTGATAATTCTACCAAAAAAGATATTAAGTATTGTTTATCAAAAATAATTGATGAATATGATACAAATGAGTGTATTGATACTAAACTTTCTTTACTAATAATATTGAAAAAATCCAATCTGAAATATAATCAATTAGGAATGAGAAATCTATTATGCACAATCCTAATAGGTTATCTTGTAATAATTGCTAGTTAATTCCATATCTAAGACTATTTCATATTCAGATATTGTTAAAAAATCTCCAGAATTTCTTAAAATGAAATTTAATGAACCTGACGAACTTATTTCTTTTAAGGAAAATTCTAGTGAAGCATTATCTGAAGTTAAAGTTAATAATCTAATAACTACTAAGAATACCCTTAAATTTTATTTCCCTGATTCTGCCTCTTTAGAAAATGCAAGAAAATCCTTCATGGAAAAAATTAAAGATAAAAAATCTATTCATTAAAAATCCTATATTTAATCCAAAAATTATTATAAAAAATCTTAATAATGATATGAAAGCTGAAGAAATTTTTAACCTAATTTTGGCTAAAAATGAATACATAAAAAAGTTTACTGAAGTTGGGGAAACTTTTAACCCTATATAAGGTAGGGTAAAATGATGTGCTTAACTGGCAGGGGGCAGATTTTGCCCGCTATAAAATTACTCAAAACTAAAAAAAATTATGATATTTTATAACTTGTTTAGCATATCTAATTTTCAAATGATCTAAATCTAGCGCTGAGCTTTTTTTCAAACCTCAGGCTAAACATGATTTTCATCAATCAAAACTGACAGATGCTTTCAATTGATATTTTATTATTATACATGGTTTTTGAGTATATTTAGAGCATCAAACTATTGTTCATATTTATTTTTATATTTATTTGTTTTTAAATTATTTTATTTATTCATTTTTATTATGTATTATAAAGATATATATGCCAAATAGACAAAATATATAAACAATGTTTTAATAACCTACTAAACTACATATGTAGAAAACACAATTTTGAATGGTCATATGTGTAAAACACGAAAAATGTCAAATTTGAAAAGATGAAGTAAATATATCAGAAGAAGCCCTTATCACGATGAAAACAAAATTTGCATTCTTATTTCAAAAATATTAGTCAAAAAACTACATATGTAGTTAAGCAGGCGTGTGAGTTTAAGATCAAAATCAATAAGGGTGCGAATCTATAAAAAGGTTAAGAAATCTTGCAATATATTTACTATATGTGTTCTAAATCAGTGTTTTCATGTTTGTTGGCTTTCGAAGACATTTTTTATGTAAGTTTATAAAAAATACTTTGTTCATTAATTTAATGTAATTATATATATTTTTTGATACTTACTAATTAGTTTATATCGATTTTTACATGTTTTGTTGCTAAATTTTGAAAAAACTCCAACAGACGCATTCATCCACCTTGAACAATTGTGTTTGAAAATTTCAAAAATACTTCGAAAGGCCGCAAACCGATCAGACGTCCACCTTTGAGGCCACGACAAAATGTCACCAAAACAAAGATGTTTATTCAAAAAATAATATCTCTTCAAACTCATTATAGAAGCAAACAAAGGACATCCAAATTCTGACCACAAAAAAGATGCTCTTAAAAAGTTTTGCCGGAGCAAAGCCCGAAGATAAGTGATACCGATATAAGCTTTTATTTCTTCAACGTTCGTTAACTTTATATGAGGATATTTTGCATCCTGTAAATAATCAGTATTTCTTTTTTTAATATAGACATTAGTTTTTTCAACTACTTCGAAAATGATTTCTTTACATATGAACAAATGAAAACACTCAAGATGATTGCTTGCTGTAACATTACTTTTAACACCAATGTGGTTTCTTATTATGTTTTCTTTACTTTGCCTCCCTATATTTGATGGCTTTCTTGTCGACCAAGTTAAATTTAAATCTTTAAAACCTTCTTCTTTTTCTTTTGGAGTAGCTTTTAAAACGTAGTTACATCCCAAAAACATTTTCATCTAAAATATCAACGTTTTCTTCATTGAGAGCCTCTTCAATGCAGTGTATCACTCTTGTTTTAGAAGATTTGTTTTGGACAAAATGTCTTACTTTGCTGTCATTGCCACCACCATCTGAAGAAACAGAATCACTTGAAAAATCTTCACTAGAAGAAAAATTCAGAGATTCTGATTCTTCGCTTTCACTAGATGTTTGAGAGATAGTTGCAAAAGATTCATGATCTTATGTATAATTCAAATAGAAAATATTTTGTAAAGTATCTGAGGTTTCAAAAATACTCTGTTTTGAAGTTTGTGCTTTGTAAAATTTGAGAAATTTAATAAAAAATTTACGTAATATATTTATGTTTTGTGAGCTTCAAAATGATAGATATTTTGGTATGTCAATTTTTACTTAGTTTTTTTCAAGATAAATTTTGTTTCTAATTATGAAAAATCCGGATTCAATTTTTATATCAATATGTTCTTTAAAATTTTAATTTTTTTAAAAAATTTTTAGTTTAATTTTGATCCTTACTGATACAAACATACTGAACACACAATCATAATTTTTTATATGAAACAAGATAATGCTGAAAAAATTTTAAAACCACAATATACAGTTATAGACAGCATAGAGAAATCAAATGTGTTCTTGTGTTTTAGTTGCCAAAAATCATATAAATTTTTATGTAGACATAAATTAATTTTTTAATGAATAATTGATTTCAAAAATATATCTGATTAATCATATGATAAAAACACAAGCTAATGAGATAAAAAGCCAACATAAGATGTTAATAAGAATAACTTGAATAGCTCTAAAATCATCTTCATAAGTCTAAACTTTTTCATTGATGAATACTATCTCATTGTTATGGTATGACAGAAAATTAACAATACTGTTAATATGAACTTTTAGAATTTGTATAAATATTTAAGAAGGGTCACAAGATTTCAAAATAATATCTAAAGTACTTTTTCCAAAACAGCGCACTGAAATTTACGCGGGCAGATTCCGCCCCTCTTGCCTCAGATAGTGTTAAAATCCTTTTTCTAAACTTAATAATAATACGAATAATTTTGTTGTGTTCACTATAGATCCTTTAATTAGAAATCTGATTAAAAAAATGGTGATATTTTATTCATTGATATGAAATGTCACAATGTTTTTGATTTTTATTCATGCAAACAATGTACAATATGTTGTAAGTTTGGACACAACCCTTCATCTTGTAAGAACATTTCTTCTCCGGTTTGTAAATTTTGCAGTGGTAATCATAAATCTAATTTATGTGATGTTTCTGAAAATAAAGAACTTTTAAAATGTTGTAAATGTGAGTGAAAAAATATTAATGATAGCAACCATACTGCTTTTCATTTAAAATGTCCAATAAGGAAAAATAATCTTGATTATGTGAAGCTTAATACTATTTATAACATAAAAACAAATGAAAATGGATCTTAATACTAAAATAGATCACTATAATCCTTGTATAATGCAACTAATTCAAACAAATGAAATTGATCTATATAATTTATATGAAGATGAATTACCTTTATCTCGCCAAATAATAGTTTCTGACACTTTATCGATCATCCATTTGAATATTAGAAGCCTATTCGCAAATTTTTCAAATTTTTTGGTTTTTTTTCAAATCGCCTTGCCTTTCTTCCAGACTTTATAGTTTTTACTGAAATCTGGAACTCAAATAATTATATAAGTTTCAGACTAGATGGTTATAAGTGTCTTTTCAAAGAAAGAAAAAAGACTGGAGGAGGAGGAGTTGGTATTTTTTATAGGAGTTTATTTCAATTAACTTATAGTAATGATACAGAATACATTGAATCGTCTACTAAATTCCTTTTCGTTAAATTTTCACTGTCTGGAGTAATCGTTTCTGTATTAGCTATATATAGGCCACCTAATACTTTGATTAAATTTTTTTTATCCCTGGAGATTTTAATATAAATATTTTGAACATTCACACAAACAAACAATCTTTTAACTTTCTCTCTTTAATGCTAACTAATGGATTACTTCAAACCATCTCGATTATCCAAATCTAAAACTTTAATTGATAATATCTTTACAAATCAATGACATAATATTATACTTTTAAAAGATGCCCACATTAGTGATCATTGTGCTAACCTGCTACTTTTATCCTTTTCTAAAAGAAAAAGTAAATACACAAAAACATTTAAGAGAACATTTTCAGATCATGCATATACTTCTTTTTTATCTAATTTGTCAATAGCCAATTTACAATATTGTTACTCTTCAAAAAATATTAATGACACATATGAAAGTTTTCACAATATTTCCGTGAATTGTTTCCAGAAATCCTTTCCCTTAATAGCTATTAAAAAGAAAAAAACTACCCTGCCTTGGAACACGAAAGAAATGGCTACATTGAATCGCCTTAAAATAAAGCGTTATAAAAAATGTCGCAAAGATCCTACACATGGTAATCAAATTAACAAAAGTATATTCTAAAAAAATATAAAACTACGATAAAATATGCTAAATCGCAATATTTTTTATCAAAACATTCTACATGTAATAATAAATCAATATGGCCGACTTTAAACACCTTATTGAAAAAGAAAACCCAACACCTAAAGTTCAGCTCATTGAAATTTGATCATGTATCAAATGTACTCGTGCCTTGAAATATCATTTGAATACATTGACTCTTTTCTACCACCACAATCTTCTTCTTTCTTTTTTAGTGATGTTTCAATTGATGATATATATATATATCGCTGTAAATATGTTAAAAAATAAGAAATCTTTTGGACATGGTGAAATAAGTCTAAAATTACTCACTCTTAGTTTACCAGTTATAGGCACATTGATGGCCAATATGCTCAATTCTTCAGTAAAGCAAGGTATCTTTCTTGGTAAGGTAAAAATTAATAAGATTTTACCGGTTCTAAAACCTAAATATAATTCAACTAGTCCTTATTTATTTTTTTAGCTAGACATTCGATTTTTTTTCTCTTCTCTCTTTGTGACAAATCTTATAAGCGGTTTACACAAATCTTTGGGTTACACAAAAATTGTTAATTTTTGTATCATTTCAAATGTTTTAATATGTCTCCTTTGTTTTTTTTTCACTTTTCCAATTTTTCTATCTTTAATATGACAATAAACTTACTTACTAACTTACTAATAACAACCTACTACTTATGATTCTTATAGACCTATTTCTCTCTTATCCAGTTTTACCAAGGTTTTTGAAAAAATTATCTTTACCCAATTGGTTAATTATCTAGAAAATATTGATTTTTTTTACAAACATCAGTTTAGCTTTCGCCCCAATAAATCTACCAATGATGCTCTATTTGAACTTTCATTATCAGTATAGCTTCAGCATATGAGCAAGATGAACACTTAATTTGTTTTTTCTTGGACTTCTTCAAGGCCTTTGATTGCGTGAACCATAAAATTTTACTTTATAAAATTAACAAATTAGGTATAAGAGGAAATTTTTATAGATTAATGAAAAACTACTTAACCGCTAGAAGCAATTTCATTCCATATAATAATCGAACTTCTGATACTTATTATACTAAATCAGGAGTGCCTCAAGGCTCTATATTGGGTCTCTTTTTGTTCTTAATTTTTATTAATGATATTTATAAAAGTCTGAAAAGCAAAGCCAAAATGATCATGTATGCGGATGATATCACCCCCATGTTCAATAAAATTAACTTGAATGATTTAAGCAACATACATGATTCATTATTAACTATTTCGGAATGGTGCTATCACAACAAAGTAAAAATTAATTATGATAAGAGTAATTTTATGATAATTTCAAAGAGACCTAAAAAGCAACTTACTCCTATTTTCCACTTAAACAGTGTTGTCCTGAAAAGAGTGCACACGTTTAAATATGTAGGAGTAACTCTTTCGGAAAGTTTTCCTTTCAAAACCCATATCAATAATATATGTCTGAAAATCTTAAGATTTTTAGTTTGCCTAAAAAATTAAGCGTTTACTTACCCTTTAAAACAAAAAAACTTCTATATCATACTCATGTCTATCCACTGCTAACTTATTATGGGGTTGTAGCCATCAAAGGCAGTTGACAAAATTATTTAACATAATTTCATAAACAATAAACAAAAAATTGAAAGCAAATTTTTGAATTTAGAAGAAATAAATATTATATCAAGTCTAACATTTTATTACAAGAATTATGTCAAATCAAGACAATATAAGGATCTTTTTGTCCCAAACTACGCATTACACGACTATTTAACTCGTCAACATAATAAATGACATATTCCAGGATTGAATAAGAAATCTAATTTTAGGAGAATGCTTCTACTCACTCTGAATAGAGCTAATAAATTTATTGACAAGCTTGATACTTCCAATATATTAAACTTTAAAAAATCAATTAAAAATGTCTTTTTAGCTAAAGCATAAGCTTCTTTTTTCTTTTTTTTATAAACTCAGAGAATGTGCAGACTTGAATATATGTTTTCGTTTATTTAATTTTTTTTATGTAAATACTAGGATAAGCCTGTTTGTCTCTCGCTTCGCTCGAGACGTAGGATTCTAAGTCCTTCTGATTCTAGGTCCAGTTTAAGATCATTGGTACAGTGATTCTAGGTCCTGTTAAAGATAATTGGTACTGTGATTCTAGGTCCTAATAACGATCATTGATACCCTAATATTCATTAAATCATTCGCAAAAAGATCATTAGTACAAATAAAGATCATTAGAACCCCTAATAATAATCATTGATATCGCCCGCAAAGAAATCCCCATTTTAAGAAATTTTAAAAAAATAATAATTTTTTTTTCTAAACTATTAAAAATAATTGAATAAAATATTGAAATTATTAAATAGGATGATGAGAGGATTCTAAAAATGTATAATACTTGTTGATTTGTTGTGTATATGTGAAGTCATAATTTTGAGCCCGCTGAAAAGGCCTGAAAAAATCCAAAATTTAAAAAATAAAAATTTTAAAGGGTATTCTGATAGGGTTTGATACGCTGATTCCAAATACATAATTTTTTTGAAATGAATCGAATGATTTTTTAATTTTTTTGAGGTCAAAGTTGGAATTTTTGTCATTTTATCAAGTTCAAAGGCTAAAAAAATTATTTAAAAAAATAATAATTTAAAATATTTATACATTTTCATAATCAGTATAAAATTTCCTTTAAAATAAGATGTTAACATCGAAAATTGGATAAGTTTGAAATTTTTCGAAAATTTTGTAGGGGGAGGACACCTTAAAATTTTTCAAAAAAATAATTTTTTTTTCAAATTTTTTCACCATAGTATGTTTAATGGAAATATAATTATGATAAAAAGTATGGCTTATGACAAAAAAAAATTTTTATTAATTTTTACGAAATTTTTCATACGGATCGATTTAGACTATTTACCGTATATACGTGAATAGAAGTCGATATTGAGTAAAAATCGAGGATAAATTTCAGTCAAAATTCTATAAAAATCGATGAACTCGAACTAAAATTCTTTCTTTTTGACAGCAAAATTTTCAACCGATTTCTCGCCCCAAAATTGG
The DNA here is from genome assembly GCA_030549495.1 of Nectonema munidae. Classification (NCBI taxonomy): domain Eukaryota; kingdom Metazoa; phylum Nematomorpha; class Nectonematoida; family Nectonematidae; genus Nectonema; species Nectonema munidae. The sequence continues at coordinate 249,357 of JAUIRK010000029.1, read as the reverse complement.
GTGAAACAAAAACAAACAAGGCGCGATTTGATTTATTTCAACTACAAAAATACTTTAAATAAACTTCTTTATCTCTGGATTCGTTGAACAGCTGTTGTTCTTGTTTCTCAGTAATGATATCATTAAGGAGGTCGTCCTCATCCAACACATCTTGAGAGTCTTGTTCCTGGTCGTGCCAAAGAATTTCATCTTCTGTTGAATGGTTTATTTAAGCCCAACATGTAATGGTTGCAAAAGAGATGTAAACTGTCAGCAGGGCGAGTAAAGTCAATAAAGTCAACTTTTATTTCCGTTTAGCAAAACTCTTTGAAGAAGATCTTTACTTGTTTAGCCTAAAAAATTTTGAACTAATTTCAAATTTTTAAGTCAATTAAAGACAATTTTTCGAGTTTAGGTCAATAAAGTCAATTTTATATTTAACACTTTTTGATTCAATGTGCCTAAAATTGTTATAAGCGATACATAAAAGATTTCTTCTTTATATCAACACTTCCGAAGTAGTTGGGCTTTTTTTCATCTAATAAAAGGTTTTACTGTAAAGTTTGCCTGACTGAGGTTAAACATGAAGAAGTTTTTTGTAAGACAAATTTTTTTTGTTGACAAACGCGGTTACATATGATATACCCGCTGCAGAAGTTATGGAATTTTATTCCCAAACTTTTTTATCATTGCATGTTTTTCACATCTTTTACACAAGTTTACATTAAAAGTTAAGTTATACTGCAAACTTGTAGATTCCCGGCATTAAATCATTCATAATTAGTAATAGAAAAAGACGTTCTCTTTTCAAACCTATCGGCAACACTTCAGTTCCAATTGTAACGAAATTGACAAATTGGTTGCAAGCCGCAAAATATTTTCATTAAAATTTTCCAGCAATGAAGAAATTAATGATGAAGATGATGGAATTTTATTGCCAAATATCAAGAAATTGTTAAAAAAAGAAAATAAAACTTGTTAACAATAATAATTCGAGAATATTTACGATTCATTGATTTAGTAGGAAAAGGTCAACATAGAGACTTTTTCAGTTGAAGATGCCTTCACTTGTTTCAACATTATTTCATTTAAGACGAATGTGGCGTTAAAAGTTATCTTGAAAATAGATTCAAATAAAATGAAATCAATAAAATCATGAATATGGAAAACTTTCAAATCTCTCGCAGTACTTATCCCAAATTACAAAATTGTCAAGTTTTAACTTTAGAACTAGAAAGATCTTTTTATAAACTGGAAAAACTGCTAGAAAATGATCGAATTTTAAATCAGAAAATGTCATTAATTATATGTTGTTGTATTACAAAGTCATGGATTCTTTGAAATAATTTTCAATACTTTCTCTAAAGTGTTCATAGTTGTTCAATTCAATGAAACATTAAAAAGTCAATTTTTTGGGTCAATTTTTCCTCACCCTGCTGATCAGGTATGATAGCAAGACGTGTTGTATCCTCGATGGGTGAGATATTAAGTTTGCGCGAAATGAATCATCAGGCTGTGCTGTTGACGCAGTGCTCCAGGACGAAATCTCCAAACTTTCTGGAGGTAAACAAACAAGGCGTCTCTTTCCAATGTCCACCCACCCCTTTTCATTCACATGAACAACCACACCAATTGGGAACTTCTCTTTATAAACAGTTTTTCTTTTGAAGATGAGAATTGGCTTCAACTTGGTACCATCTGCGTACACACACAAAACCACGGTAAAATGATATTTTTCATTACCTATGGTTCTGATAAGGACTGTTTTGTCACTAACTGGATGCACAGTTATGTTGCCGGGAAGGTCGATGAAAATTTGGGGTTACGTTCATGTTGGCAATACACGAAAGGGGATAAACATGAAGATTCTTTAGTTTGATGAAATGGCTCTGAAATTGGGTGATTTTATGATCCAACTTATCCGGGAGTTTCTGGGTGATATTTGCACAAAAGCAAAAAGAAGGTTCATGTCTGTTCATAAAATTTATGCACCCTCCAGGAAAAGCCTTAAAGTTTGGATCACTGTTTATTCTCTGGGCATGAACACAAATTGCAGATCTTGTGATAAAAAATCCTTCGTGTGAGTGGTTCACTATCGAGTCTCGAAGAACAGCTTCATCGTTTGCATGAGACGTTGAAAGTGCACAATAGGCCTTCCACCCTTTCAGCTTGAAATCTGCATGCATCATAGGCAGAAAGTTTTTGCTTTTGACCAGGTATCATTATGAGTCAAGGCTGAGTTTTGCTTTTGAATATACAAATGTTCACTAAATCAATAAAACATCAATTAAAACTGACATGTGAACTACTCAATTTGAACTCTGTATGCTCTCTATTATTGTATTCACAACTGATTCAGCTGTAATATATATGATAGCTTCGTCATCATTATACTGTTTTTTCAATAAAAAGATAGTTAGTAAAAAAAAAACTTTATTTTAATTGAAATAATTATTATGAAAGACTTTTAAAAAGATTTTTGTATGTATGATATTTTATAAAACAATCTACTCTAATTGAACACAAACTTAACATTTAACGCCCAAAGTGGACTCAATTTATGGCATATCCCGCTTTGAGCTTTTCCTTTAATTCCTCAATCCACACTTTTTTTGCTCTGAATCACACCACAACTGCATAGATTTTATGAAGTCAAATTACCTTTTTTGTAATTCTGATTGGATCAATCTTCTAAATCAGTGGTTTTCAAACTGGATTTCACCTGCTGCGAAGAAGTTCAATGGGGATCGAGAAGGTGACATTGAGTAAATCGTTTTTTTCCCAAAATATTGCACCCATATTGGGTCATTTGCCATTTTTGCCAATAAATCACATTTAAAAAGAATAAATAAATTAGTCTTTGAATTGAGTACTATTTTTTTCTTTCATTGCTTTTCATTCCTAATTTGTAAATGTCCATTTTCTTAATGGCCTAAAAATGAAATATGACGACTCACACTTGAAATTTTGTTTTACTGGATTAACGTCTAGTGGGGAAGAGGAACAAAAATGTCCTTTGTGTTCTGAAATGTTTGCATCCACTATTTAAAGCCCGTCATGGTGGTGTGGAAAACAGCTTGCCTTCAATTTTTTTCATTTTTATTTATATTATTTGGACATGTACTATTTACATATTTTGATTATTTACACGACGACATTTTTTTATTTTTTGCAGATCAGAAACTAAATTATTTCTATTTTTAATCATTATTTATTCTTAAAAACCTTCAATGTCTTCTTTATATCATGAGTATAAGATAAAAAATGGAAAATTAATAACAAAACATTTATTGACGAAAATTATTTACTTTAAAATATTTACTTATTTTTTATTAAAGAGAAAATAGATTTCAATAAATAATTTATGATTTTAAGTTCTCTAATGCAACCTTTCCATATGGTCTTTAGAAGACAAAGTAATGTTTGATCTTCGAACACCAAATATAAAATCGGTTCAACTAAAATTTCAGCTCCCTAAATATTTACAAAAGCGATCATTTTTAGTCATGTTATAAAACCTTCACTTGGTTAGAGTATATCATATCTTATAGACTACACAGGTAGACTATGACCATCCGACTGGTAAATGGCAATAATAATGTGGGGTAAATACTTAATTACATCTGATGAGTAGTGATCTATCATATATGAATGTTTTTGTTCCCTTGTTGAGCTTGAAGTGTTGTTCTCAATCTTTCTAAAAAATGTTGGCGTAGCGGTCTAACTAAAATTTTTTAATAGCTCGGAGTCTCATTTAAAAAAAATTAATCAACATATAAACAACTGTACTAAAAAATCGACACCATTGTTTATCCAAAAATTGTCTGGACAATCCAAATCTCAATGGCATCTGCTTTTCCTAAACCAGTTTGTCTAAATTTGGCTGTTTGGGCCAATGCAACCTTTATATCATTATCCACTTCCAAACTGTTTCGAGATTTGGTTTCAATGGTAAGTAGCATGGAAAAAGCTTGCTCACACTCATATGTATAGTGGCAAATCGAATCAATCATTGCAAGCTGACTCTCCCATTTCAATCCAAAAATCGCAATGTGATATTTCAGAAAAACCTGTTTTGAAACTCTTCAATCATTAAACAAATCAATAAACTGTTCATTAATTAAGAAGTGTTCTGAGGCCACATTACTAAGCGAGATTATAAACAGATTTTTGATTTGTAAATTTTTTTAGATTAAGAAAATAAAGAGGATTTTCTTGGCATGCTACACGGTGTTTTATGGCCTCCAGGGTATTTTTATTAATGAAAATCTTATTTTCATCAACAAATATGTTCGAAAATCGAGCAAAATTTTTCTTGACAAAGAATGCAATTATCCAAAAGCTGTAATTTTTTATTACAATGGAGCACTCTGATCTCTTTTCCTTGCAGCGCAAAGTTAAAGGAATTCATATATTCAAATATGTTCACTAAAAATGATAGAAATATGGGAACACCGAGATCAGAAAATTCTAAATTCACATCTAGTTTGCCTTCGAGAAATTTTTTGCCTTTTTTCCACATATCGGTTGGAAAATTTTCCTTTGGAAAGTCACTTCACGTTTGAGTGCAGCAAGAGTTTTTCAAATTGAAAAAAACAAGATTTGAAGCATTTGCTTTAATGAAATACTTCATTGAAAACATTTTTCAACTCATCGGGTATAGTTTTATGGATCGTCGCAACTAATTATATCTGGAGATTTTTCCTTAGCCACATTCCGTCTTAATACATTGTGCTGTAAAAACATTTGTTATATTGCTGAGTTTTGCAAAATAAAAATTTATCTACCAGGTTCTTATCATATACATATCGTACGTAAACGCAAAGCTGAGACAAGTTGCAAGGATCCATCATTTCATATGTCTGAGAAAAAAGTTGAAAATCGAATTCTGAACCAATAAAACCACTTCTGACATGTCATCAGACATCTCTCCTATTAGTCTTCTAACGGTATCGTTTAACATGAAGATGTGTTCCAACTTTACAACTTCAGAACTTCTTAGCACATTCAATATATCTTTGCAGCAAGGTAATATCAATGTTCTTCTGTGGGACTTATTGACAACAAATATTTTTTGAAACTTTTCAAGGCAATATTTTGCAAAAACTTTCAGATGTTATTTATCAAACATGAATTTGTGCAATCGTTCAACCAATAGTTTTGTTTACAGAACTCGAGTGCTTCACTACAAGAACAAGCTTCACTTGACGGGCTTTAAAATAGTGGACGCAAACATTTCACAAAACAAAGGACATTTATGTTCCTCTTCCCCACCAGACATTAATCCAGTAAAACGAAATTTCAAGTGTGAGTCGTCATATTTCATTTTTTTTAGCCATTAAGAAAAATTGACATTTACAAATTAGGCATGAAAGAAAAAAATAGTACTCAATTCAAAGACTAACTTATTTATTCTTTTTAATATGATTTATTGGCAAAAATGGCAAATGACCCAATATGGGTGCAATATTTTGCGAAAAAACGATTCACTCAATGTCACCTTCTGGATCCCCATTGAACTTCTTCGCAGCAGGTGGACTCCAGTTTGAAAACCACTGAGTTAGAAGATTGATCCAATCAGAATTACAAAAAGGTAATTTGACTTCATAAAATCTATGCAGTTGTGTTGGGATTGAGAGCAAAAAAGTGTGGATTGAGGAATTAAAGGAAAGGCTCAAAGCGGGATATGCCATAAATTGACTCAACTTTGGGAGTTAAATGTTAAGTTTGTGTTCAAGTAGAGTAAATTGTTTTATAAAATATCATACATACAAAAATCTTTTTAAAAGTCTTTCATAATAACATAACATAATTTATTAAGGGAATAGAAAGGCAAATTTGCCTGTAATGATCGCATCGGAAAAGAATAACTAAACTGATCGAGAATAATATAAATGACAATTATGGAAAAAAGATTATAAGAAAACTAGGGTATTCCAAGTTACTAAGCTAGGAAGGAGTATACATCTTATCTTTCCAGAAGTGGTCAAGGCGTTGCTTGAAAATGTTTAAAGTGGGAGAGTTCACTACATACGCAGGAAGGCTGTTCCAGTCGTTGATAATTCTGTTAGAAAAGAAGTTTTTGCGGAAGTGCTTTTTGTGTCGGCTTTTTATAAATTTGTACTGATGAGTTCTTCGAAATCTTGAAGAAAATGGGGGTAGGATATCACGATTAACATGAATGTTTTTATTTATGATGTTAAATACTGTTATTGTGAACGACCCCTTATATTCTTTCATAAACTCTCCGCAATTCTCCTTGTAAATACAAATCTTACTTCTTTCTTCCTTTTTTCCACATTTTACATTTCATGTAACTACTTTTCGAATTACATGATAATAATAATCAATATGATTGGCGGGACAATTCATCACGCGATATTTCATCACTTGACACTTCATTTTAACGAACTCGTCATTTCATCACGCGACACAATCACAAAGATATTTCACCACTCGACGTTTCATCACTCATTATACTGCAGGTATGGAGTAGATATTAGAAATAATAATAATTTTTGACACATGCATCATCTGTTTCCTCACTTGAATAATTATTTTTGTATGCGCCTAACTTCCGCACTTCTCTTTGCTTCTGATCATGCCTTTCTAATAATTATTTTTAACAGATATTTTTTAGAATATGGAACACTTTTGTGAGTTCGGAAGACTTGTAAAGGCAAAGAAGCAGTTTTTTTCAATAATCAAGAGACATTCATAAAGACACCTCCTCTATACGTTGGCGATGTAGAGAGTATCAGAAAAAAAATGTAATACATTTATTACAACTTTGGGTGATCGTGCGATTTCACTCCCTAAATCAGACCACTCAAACGTTTCAGATGGGAAAAATATTGAAGCAAGAAAAGCAGTAGCAAAAATGAAAAGTTCAATGATTGAAATAAGGGCAAAGCCAAACATTGTTGAATGAAACTCTGATGAGATTACCAAAAAATACAGTCTTCATCGAACTACTCTACAACGTGCTAAAAAAAAGCTTCGATGTTGCTCCTAGCTATTCAATAGATTTTCAACTTCCTGATAAATATCGGGCAATCCTTTTGTACAATTCTGGTATTCTGACTCTGAGAGATCTCTTTTATTTGGTAATGGTGAAATTATAGCTGCACTATGGTTTGAAGATGGAACATTCAAAGTTGTAGCCTATATATTTTGTCAATTATATACATTACATTTTAATTTTGGAGAAGATCCCTAATCCAGCTGCAAAATACGCGCTTTTAAAAAAATAAAAACAGAAATACTCATAGAAGAATGATAGCTGCTATTCAAGAAAGTTTCTGAAGCAAATCCTCTTAGATTTTGAAATGGCATCAATGATTGAGTTTCAATGCGCATATCCAAACACAGAAATCAAAGGCTGCTTTTTCATCTTTCTCAAAGCGTGTGCAAATAAGCTATAGAATTGGCAATGAAAACCACGATGGAATGCAATCAAGAACTAAACACATTAATACTCTGTTTACCCGCTCTACCCTTAATTTCTATCAGTTCTGTAGAAGCTTTTGCGCTAATTTTAAGATACATATATTCGAAGATGTAGATAACAAATGTAGTAGACGGAATTGCTCGAACTACAAACGCTGTAGAAGGTTGGCACTGTGCTGCTCTTCAATCCTTATTTCAATGTAGTCATGCGACAATATGGACATTTTAGATGGGTTAATCAAAGATATCTTGCTAACAAATTAGGGGTCGTTCACAATTGACGTCAACTAAAACTGGGGGGGGGGGTAACCAAAGTTGACATAAGTCGATTTTGTTAAGTGATGATATATCTAAAAGTTGACATGAGGGGAAGGGGTTGAAATTTTTCAAAAAAAAAGGTTGACGTCAATTGTGAACTACCCCTTACTAGCCAGTTGGGTCAATTTGATGTTATTTCATACATCTAATACTAGGATGTGTGCAGCCCTGGTTTACCCGCTCCCTTCCTGTAACAACGGGGCTTAATTAAACTACCCCAATTTTTTAGAAAAATTAATTAATATTTACCATTTTAATAAGTATGCTCTTAAGAATATTGAGTAATGACCCTTCTATTGCCTTTGTTAGAATGAAAGTAAACATTGATAAAAATATTTTTATTAAATAAATTTCATAGTAAAAAATATATATAAAAAAAATATTGCATGTATGTACATCTTTTCATCCAATGGAATCACTTATTTCTTTTTGGAAGATGCTGCTTTTTTAACTACTTTCTTGGATTTGGAAGGAGGTGTAACTTTTTTACTAACTTTCTTCTTGCTAGACTCAGATTTACTCTTTGAAGAAGGCTTCTTCTTTACGGGAGACTTTGGCTTCGAAACTTTTTTTGCTTTCTCCTTTTTCTCTGGTTTGGGTTTGCTTTCTTTTTCAGATAACTTTGGAGATTTTGCATCAGTCACCAATTTGAATGATCCAGTAGCACCAACACCTTTTATCTAAAAATTTATTTGGAAAATAGAATGCTATAATCAAGGTATACATATAACTTCGGTTTAGGGATAATTCGTCCTCTAATTCAATATTATTTACAGGCCAAATTGAAATGATCCTATAACTTTAAGTTATATCTTTGAACCTAATACCAAAACACAAGTTATCCTACTTTTTAAGAAATTTAAAAAAATTATCACACCCTTCAAGTTTGTGAAGTTTCAAAATTAAACCGATTTTATAAGAAAATTCTGAATGATCTAGAACTAATCTTATACATGATATCGAATATATATTCAATAAAGTATCCTAACTGATAATGCTACATAATCTACATTTGTAAAATTTTGAATATCCAAAATATTAGTTTAAAAAATGGACTACATTTTAGATAGAAGGGTGTAATTTACCTGTTTCAATTTTCCAAGTTTAACGCCACTTTTCAAAGCCTTTTTCAGGTGGGCATTGATCATGATTTTGTTGTCTCCAACGTCGTACTTGGCAGATATATATTTCAATAGGGCAATTCTTGATGAACCTCCTCTTTCTCCTAGGGTTCGAATGCCATCAGCGATCATTTCATTGAAAGGAGGGTGAGAGGCAGGCGCCTTTTTAATGGTTGACTTCTTAACTTTGGGCACGCTTTTCTTGGGACTCGATTGAGCAGCAGGATTGGACATATTTGCAGGAATGCGTAGGAAATCAGAAGGGTACACCACGAACAAAGGAAAGAGAGAGAGAAAATGAAGAAGGAAAAATAATTGCGCGAGTATTTATACTTTCATGAGAGAACCGATACGAATACACAAAGCGTTCGAAGAAGAATTTTCTATTTTTGCGCATTTTGCCCTTTTTCGTGCAAGTTTTGCTGCTTTAATGTCTGATTTCACCAAGTGTTTCCCATTTTTTCCGCAAATTCAATACACAATGACTTCACATTTCGTGTAAATATATAGTAAACGGTTTTAATTTTTTAAAAAGATTGAGTATTATAGAAAATAATGGCCTTTTTTCCAAAATTCTACAATTTTTTCATCGAAATTTATGATATTTTCTTCAAGTATGGAGACAAAACTTAAAATTTTTGATTCAAAAGTCTCCAATATATAAAATTTTATATATTTTCTTTCTTTATACAAAATTTCACTTCTATATTTGTGATATTTATTACATTTTTTAGGGTTTTTGTTTGGACCACAAGCACAACCACTTTATCATCATTTTAAATGCGTCTCTAGTTACACTTTGTCTCCAAGTTGAGATAATTTCAATTTTTCTTTGTTTCTTCTGTAAATCCTTATTTATAATCTTTTTTATCATATCTTAAATAAAATTCTATATTTTTTTCTCATGATTTTACTCTTCTAAATGTTTGTTTAGGGATCAAACATATATAACATCCTTATCGGGGAAGCAAACAAATTTTAGAAGTTCTGTATTAAAAAATAGAACAGAAGGGGTAAAAATCACTACAGGGAGGGGAGGAAGAAGAGAAGGTAGGGGGAGGGAGGGTCAAAAACTTAAAAAGGTACTTATGGGTTATCTCCCGCCCCCCCCCCCACTCTAAAAATTTTTTTTAAAAATTTTATTTGAATTTAAATGATGAGTAAAAATAATAAATGACTAAATATAAAAATATTTTATATATAAAAAAACTTACTAAAAAATATTATATAGTGTAACTAATGAAAATTATACAGCAAAAAAGTAATAATTAGTTTAATTTATTTTCATAAATTAAATATATATATTTAATTATATATTTAAAATTATTAATCAATTAGTATTTTAAAATTATTAAGTTGGAAAAAATTTTTTAGAGTAGGGGGGGGGGGGAGATAACCCATAAGTACCCTTAAATATTTTGAGGGACGTCATTTATGTAGGTTCCCATATTTTCAATACAACTATGACCTAAAACGATTCTAACTCAGATGATAAATGCAAAATTTCATAAAAATTGCCTCCTTTTCAAAAATTTTTAAAGAGTACTAATACAAATTTTTTATCTGGGATAAATATTTTATGTTCGTGGAAAATCTTCCGGTGCGAGTTGACCATACCACATTCACTTGCTACAATTGTTATCTTTTGATTAGATTTAGTTTAAAAGTTATACTTTGACGTTTTTAACCTAGTTTTTTTTGACTAATCTGAATATTAAAACAAGTAAACATATGTCTAAATAAATGGACGCAGGTCAATTCGGGCTCAAGACATTTCCGTCTTTGATCAATTTAACTTCTGGGCAAATCGGCCTCGAAATAATAATTTTTTTTGGGACCAAATTTTATTCACGTCAAATTGTGTTGAACAGAAATTAAATATCACTTAATTGGCTAGAAAAATTAAAAGTGCTTGCCAAAAACGACGACATTTGCACGAATAAAACTATACTTTCAAGAACATTAAAAAATTTTTTTATTGAAAATAAGAAAATTAAAGCTTTTATTATATACATTGTGTGAAAATCAAGAACTAATTTCCTATTTCACATATTTCCTTTGAAAAATACTTTCTACCCGAAAATGCCAAATCAAAAACCGAAAGATAATATATATTAAAATATCAATTTGGCCCTGTTTGCCGTGCCGAATCTAAATATGTCATTTGTTTTAACTAAGTGATTTAGAAAATCTAGATCTCTTAAATCTAAGAAAGTTAGATTTCGACTTTGTTCGCTTTTAGTTTCGTTTTGAATTAGATTCTTGACTTATATAAATTGGACAAAATTATTAACATGTTCTTTTCTTTGAGTTGAGCTTAAATCTTCTTATTAAAGTTACTAAAAGTAAAAATCACTTTATATTTTTCGAAAATTCAGATTAAAGTATGAGTAGAAGTTTCAGAATTTTTGAATTTTTTATTAAATCAGTGCGATTTAAGGTCTACAATACGAATCTGAAAATAATTTCAATTATATTAACTTTTGGTATCTTATAATATCTTCCTGAAAAAAAATCTGTCCCATTCTGAACAGTGTACTTTTGAGAGATGCTATTTTCAAATATTCCTATAATTAAATTTTTTTATTCGTTTAGAATTTTAGTTTTTGTAGAGAATTAGAAAAGTGTGAATTAAGTGTGTTTTCTATAAAAATAACATAGATAGAAATTATAGAGAGATTCGATGTTAAAAGGTGTAGATTCGCGGATCGAGATATGAAAATGGACATCAATATGTTACTTAATTTTGAAATCCAGGATCTCATAAATTTTATTAGTTAGACCTTTATTATATAAAAATGATCTTAAAATTACTATTTTTATCACTTAGTGCAAATTTAACGGTGGCCAGACAACGCGATCTCAGAAAACTGCCTCTTTGAATACTCGGAATGGAAAATTAGTTAGTCAATTACTCTCTTACTTAATTAGTTAACTCTTGATTAACCTTGACCTCTTGATTTGAGTTCGTTATTATAGAAACTAGAAATAAAAATATGACACTGTTAAAGCTATTCAGATTCAATCCAAATAAAATAATTTCGCAAGCTGTATAGTAGAGAACTGAGAGACCACCCAGTTTTAGTTGAACAAATTTTTAGACCAAGTTTTCCTATTTTTTTTCTACTAAAAACCCTTTCTCTACTTATCATCGATATTATGTCGAAATTAATCTTAAGTAAGCGATTCTACATTTTATTTGCCTTTCCCAAGTTTTTTTATAGGGCTTGATCATTTTAATGCAATTTCAGATTTGAAAGAATCTAAAACTAAGATTCCCAAAGGGGAAGTATTCAGAATCCGAATATTTTTAATTAATTTAATTTAAGTGGGCTGAATTTTTTGTTAAATCCACTTGATTCCTTCATTTTAATCAGGATTTTCTGATATTAAGCAATTTATAAAGATAAGCTATCTTGTTCTTTAAAACTAGATTTTATTGTTATTAGTTAGTTGAATAGTTTTAAGATGGTAGGTTATTTATTCACTCAAAAGAGTTTTGAAAAAAAAATTTTTACAGAAACCTCAAGCCAAGTCCAAACTTTTAAATCTTCGAGAATATTTAGAAGAATTTGAGTTGGCTTATTAAAAAAGATTGTTTTAAGACTATTTAACTATAAAACCGTAAAATTGAAAGTTTTTTTAAAACAATACTTAAAAAACAAGATACTTTATCATGATAAAACGCATAAAATGAAAAATCATGATTAAAATGAAGGATTCAAGTGCATTCAACTAAAAACTATACCGCTATACTCAAAATGTCAAAAGATGAAATTAAAAAAAGCAGTGTTTGTTATTGTTTCCAAAAATATGAATATAAACTTAGAATACAGTTAAATTTATTGGCATTCACAGATAAAAAAACACTTTTGCTTCAAATCTCAATGATCAAATGCACAGAGCTTGAAATGATAAAGAAAACTCCTTTTGTGTTTGCTTAATTTTCATTGATTTCCAAGACCATAACAAATTATAAATTCAAAAAATGTCTAGAACGCAAAAAACAGAAGGTTTTATATTCTTCTCATAAAATGAGTGAGGATTGTGTAAAGGAGTAAATTGCATGATACTATAAAAGTGGCGAATCAGTAGGCTTCCAATGCTTAGTTCTAGATTTAACTTGGTTATATCCTTTTCGCTATAATTATGAAAATATTATTCGTAATCGTTCGTAACTTCTCGGCAATTTTTGACAAATTATGTCTTATTATTATTACGTCACTTACACACAGCAATGGTTGGAATAGCGTACAACAGCAGTGGATGCTAAGAACTTTTCAACTTACTAAGAACATAATATAAAAAGTAAAAGTGTGCTTAAATTAAAAATTAGCTAATTATGAGGCAGAATACATAAATATTGATGTTATTTGTGAAGCACATTTTTATTTCATCTACTCCTTTGGGAGTCCTTCGGAACTAACACTGATAAACTTAAGGAATGAATGAAATTGTAAAAAAAAGTAAGTTGGATTTCTGAGACAATTAAATCTAAATTGAAAAGATGTAATGAAAATCCAGACTTGTTTGCTTCAAATCAGTTGTCAATTAAATATCCTGAAATAGTTTACAGATCTTGCTGGGAAACTTTTTTTGTGTATTTGATGACATGTCAGACTTGATAACAGAATAAACAAATAAATATGCTATAAAAGTTCATAATTTTGAAAAAATTTTCTTTTCAAAAGAAGAAATATTCAATTTTGTACGCTTTGTTTTTTAACAGGATATAACATTAGAACATCTGAAAGAGATTACTGGAGCCGTCAAAAACACATAGAGTGTCCAATATATTTTTCTACAATGTATAGAAATCGATTTCAGGAAATGCAAAAATGTTTTCCTTGCGCAGATAACTTGCTTAAAAAATCGCGATAAACTTGAAATATATGAAGGCAAAGGTAAATGCTCTAACTAAAGAAGAACTCAATACACAAGTATAGTTAAAAATGGTTTTTAATTGCCCTAATCCAACTAAACTTCGCTTTATTTTGATAAATTTTTTACTTTTTTTATTTTTATAAATGAATATTAGAACAACAGAAACTGTAAAAGAAAACAGAACATGCAGATGTCTATTTCTAAAAAAAAATTTAAATAAGAAAGAAGTTTTATTTGAACATTTTGCTAGTGAACGTGTAGAAATAAGAAATGGAAAGATGGTTCTCTAGTTACTATATCTTTATAGTAATTCTGAAAGCACTTTTCTTTTAGCTAAAATTGAAGGATAGAAAAAAGAAGTTGGTAAATTAAAATCAGTCGGCCACATAATATCAAGCCTTATAAAAAAGGAATGATAGGTGTACAGCTTTATGAAAGGTCAGAAATAACAGCAAGAAATGGTATTGGCCTTTGATAATAAACGTAAATAATATAGCTTATGTTTATTCTTGGAGACTTTCCAGATAACAATTAACTCCAATATATGTAATAAAGATTTGAGAAGAGAAGTTGTGCAAATCTTTCTTAAAAAATCCAAACCCTTTTAAAATTTGGGTTTGGGTCGAAGAGGAGGAAGAAGCGAATCAAGCTATATGAAATTAGAGTTGATATAACACATCCTATCAACCACAACCTTTGTAAAACTTGAAGATGTTTTTATGCAAAAAAAATACAAAATCCAATTTAATCTATTTTTGTTTATAAATAAAAAAGAGGCAGTTTTTGCAATATTTTTTTTATTATCCCAATGACTCCCTTAGGAGTCATAAATTTTTTTTCTATTAAAAAGTTTCTTTTTATAATTTTATAACTAATATATATTTAAAAGAAGATATATTCTTTGTAGTAAAGGTTGTGTTTGAGAAAAGAATTATGTTTTTGGGATTGATTTAATGGGTTAACTTGTTGTTAAATATCCTTTCGCGAGCTGTATATTAGTCAACTGAGAGACCCACTTTTAGGCGAACGAATTTTTTTAGACCACGTCTAATGTAGATGCAATTTAATTGGTTAAAGAAACGGATATCATATCTAAGGTCAATATTCTTTTCGGTTTACAATCAACTCGCTCCAAAAACATCTTGACTACGTGTTAACGTGAATCTAGAAAAATTGACTATTATCTGGATGATTTTATAAATTTTTTTATGATAAATTTTTTCTGAAAATATCCCAAGACAAAATATATAAATGAATTTATAAAATATGAACAAAAATCTATTTTAAATCACAAAGCATTCTAAAATAATTTAAGGATGTAATAAAATGTTGATTAAAGTGAAATAAATTAATTTAATAATAAAAAATTTGATTTTACAATAAAAATATTTTTTTGGAGAAATAATATAAAGAAATTTTAAAATTCATTTTTGTCTTGAATCTATTTGTCTTTTTCTTCAATTGCAAACACTGTGATAAAAAAAGATACTCAAATGAAATATTTTTTGTGTATTGTAGGTTTCTTGAAAGATTTAATAAATATCAAGGTTGGGTCAAGGTAAAACGGTTGATACGCTCTCATCTAGACTTGCGGACGCAATATTAGTTCATTCATCTCACCGATCTGAAGTTGAACTCTTTTTTCAAAAAATCATATTAAATCTCATTGAGCTTAAAATTGTATGGAGGTAAATGGGGCAATGGGAGGATCTGTGTGGTGGGAGGGAGGATCTTAAATATCAATCACCCCATCATTATGATACTGGATAAATCATAGTGAACAAAATAAAATATTGTATTATACTAGAATGATTTATCATGTGACGCTTCAATGAGTTGGGAATTATGTGTGGCAGAGAAAGGAATAGAGAACGAATAGCCCATATGTTAGAGACATGTGATAGCATTCTGTCCAAAATCAAGTTTTTTTGCCAGTACCAATATTTGCTATGTCCTCGATTGAATTTCTACGTGATACTTCAAAGCGAGACTCTGAACTTTCCTCACACTGCACTTAGATTGAAAAGATCATAAAGATACAACGTTGTAAAACTAAGACGAGTTTCAATATTATTTATATGTATCGCTCAATCATTCTGCTAGATCCGTGGAAATGCAATGAATTACTGTTTGTCTCGTTCAACCACACCTCCATACCAACCCAAATGAGGGTGTTTTATAATTGCAGCCCACAAAAATAGGAAAGAATTTTCTTGGATAAGCAATTTTTATTGTGTAACAAACATGAAACGTTCATCCAAGGCCAAATAACCCATATACTTAATGCTATAGATTCAATTTATACAAAAAGCAAAATTGCCTTTTAGGACTCTTTCTTTCTTTTTTAATATTTGGTGTAACAGATTGGTTTATCCAAGACATACTAGCTATGAAGTCGTGTGATAAGAAGTAATCCTTTCCCCTAATTGTATTGCAAACAAGCTGTGTTAGACGTTAGTTAGTCTATTAGTTCAAAATTCAATAAACCTTTTCATTTTTTGTAAAAGAAATGTCAGCTTTCTCTTCAATCGCAACTCGTAAGGCAGTTATTTACATATATAATTAATATATATAGTGAAAAAGGAGAGATTTGTTTTTGCAATGTTATCTATAATTCAAAAGAAGGTTAAAAAAATAATTATTAATTAATTTTTTAAACACACAAAATGTGCATAATTTACCTAACTTATTTATCAAGCATTTCTTTTAATAAAATCTACTTCTATTGATGCACAAATTTTAGTGCTGATTTTTTTGTAACTAAAATTCTTTGTTTCCTTCCTTTCGAAGGGTCAGATTTTTTACCAGACAGGAAGATATCAAAACTCTAATGATATAGAAATTTTTAGTAAAGAGCTTCAAAAAACCGTTAAAAATCTTTAAAAACAATAAATCTTTCAAATCTGCATTGAAAATTATTAAAAAAAACTATTGAATGATAAAAACTTATAGCGAAAAAAAATTAATATACCTTGGATATCTTTCGGTATATCTCTCTGTTGCCTACGGTAAGTTTTTTTCTTTCAATAGTTTTTTTATATAATTTTTCCTGGAGATTTCACAGATTTATAGTGTTTAAAGGCTTTTAAAATGATTTTGATATGGTTTTTACTAAAAATCTCGATATATTTCTTTTTTATCTCTAAAGCTTTCTTGCGGTAAATATTCTGTTTCTTTTTGAAGCATTACGAGCTAGTAGTTTCCTTCAGAATTATTTCAAGAAGCAAATTTGAACGTAGATAATAGCATATTTTAACTTATTTTTTAGAACCTATACATAATTTATAGTGCCTAATAATGACTTACTTTTAATTTTCTACCATTTAATATTATTTAGAGAAGTCATAGAAACGCCCATTTTAAGTTGAATTAATTTAATAACTATATATAGTCAATTTTTTAAATATGTAAAATTATGAAAAAAGCTATATGTAAAATATGTAAAAAAAAAATGTAAAATATGTAAAAAAAAATTATGTAAAAAGTTATATGTAAAATTATG
This sequence comes from Nectonema munidae, assembly GCA_030549495.1. Lineage (NCBI taxonomy): Eukaryota > Metazoa > Nematomorpha > Nectonematoida > Nectonematidae > Nectonema > Nectonema munidae. Next base: position 232,104 of record JAUIRK010000029.1, on the reverse strand, counting down.
AAAATTATTAAACAAAATAATTTTTAAGAAGAAAAATAAATCTTCGTATTTGTTTTTGAAATCCAAATTTAGTTATTTTAATTAAATCGCTCAAATCGAATTTGCTCGACAGAAATATTATGAGAAATTATATGCAATTTGTCAAATCGAAAAAGGAACATAGCAAGGAATTAAAATTTCAAAGCAAAAATAATAAGAATCAGCATGTTCCGTTTAAAAGTGTAGCAAGTTTCTTTGAAAAGATGTGTATAAACTCTTATATAGATTTGTATATAAATAAGATGCTCATCTTCGAGAATCTAAGAGGATTATATTATAATTATTTATATTTATAATTTGACTTTTTTCTTTTTTCAAGTAAATCGTTTATTTTTTTTTTTGATTATTTGATCAATGAATTCTTATAAATATAGTCTCTGAAATATTTATTTTTCTATATAGGGGACGTGAGTACGGTTGGTTAGATACTGGGTTTCGATAACTCCAGGTCTTGGCTTCGATTCCGTATCAAGCTTACTTCCTTCATAGTTCGATACAAGGGGCACAATTGTGCCTTCTCGATGAAAACACCCTACTGTACCGTTACCTATATATTCTTTCTTCGTTTTTTGAAATCATGTAGCTAGATTTTGCATATAAGCTAAGCATTGATACATACACACGTTTATAAAAGAGGAATCTTATAAACAAGATTTTCGTGACTGAATATGCCCAAATCTGTCATTGGATATACTTTTCTCATTAACACTAGAAAAGTCAAGGCGTCGAATTCGAACCTTGTGTAAAAGCTTGGGTAAAAAATTTCTAAAAATAAGTTTAAGTTTTTGAAATATTTTTTGACTTATGATAGTTATTTTTTGTATTAAATTAATTCTTCTTATAACAAAAATGTTTTCATTTCGTAAATTTCAATATTATAAATTTTAGGAGGCTGTTTTGCACCCCTTTCGCAATATATGTACAGAAAAATATTTAGTTTAAGTAATTTGAGCTAAAATCTTTTTCGATATGAACCATTTTTACATATTAAAATAAAATATCCATTAAAATGTTTTACATGCGTCTCCTATAAGCATCCAATCAAATAAAATACAAAAGGTGATTGACAGCAATGAGTTATCTTGATTAACCATTATGAAAATTCTGTTAAAAAAGAAGTATCAAATATTTATTCAAGCAAAACACATTTCTTATATGAGGTAGATAGAGAAGTCCACTGATTATTATTATCGACACGAAATTTTTAAATATTCTTCCACACCATGTAAAGGATGGCTAAAAACACGATCAAGCCCATGAGCAAGACAAACAATGCGAGATTTATGATGTTGCTGCTCTCTTTCGGCTTCAACAGGGCGCCAGTCACAAAGCTTTGCCTCGAAATATTCACACTCGGCTTTCTCATTCCATGCATTTTTCAACCTTTTTTTTCTTTCTAAAATTTTATACCAAAAATCTGAATAACTATTTTCAATGAATTTGAATATATAAAGATAAGAAATGTAATTGCTCGCGTAAGAAATCACCTTTTCAATTGATCATGTACACTTTTACATATTATTAATGGCCAAACTCCGTATGGGCCCTGCAAGTGTTTTTATGCGGGTCGTTGAGATAAAAATTTTTCAGCTGATTACTCATTCATTTGCTACCATTGATTCAAAAAATTTTTATTGACTGTAAAACTTTAAATATTAAAACTATACGATCATAATACCATTCAAACAACTTTCACGATAATTGCTTACTTTTTCTTTCTCCTGTTTTAATCTTGACAGTGAGTTTTAATATTTAAAATTTTAGAGAATGAAATTACTTTTCATTTAAAATATTTATTCTTTCAAGTGCATAATAAAGGTAAATGTGTTAATTATTTTTAAAACAAAATTTTTAATTTACTTACAGGTGTTTAAAAAATTTACCTTTAAAATGATAGGCTACAAGGCTGAATCAATAATTTTTCAATAAAATTTAATATTTATTTTTTTTAAATATGAACAAAGAACATATTGTTCTGTTCTTTAAAATTGTTTGCTATTTTAAGAATGGCCCATTATACTATACCACGCGACCTCTTAAGGGTGTAAAGTTTGGCCAACCTAGCTCTAACAAGACCACGAAAGAAGATAAAATATCAATAAATAGTATATAAAATAGATCAGCAATACCCGAAACATACTTTCTCTTGCCAGACTAATATATATCTTATTTTCAATAGTTTACTTTCAGTCAGCATTGTTGAATGAAATTTTAAAATTTTCCTACATAAAAACAAAGCATATTTCAAAGCTATTTCATACTCTTGCATTTTGCGATTTTATATAAATTAAATATATGTTTTATTATTTTGTAGCAATAAATATTCAAAAAATGATTACAAAAATTGTGAAGTTAACGATAACGAAAACTAGTTGAATTATAGTAGAGTAAGTGTGCTTACATACCTTAGAATTAAAATAACGATATTTCGGTTTATTTTTTGTTATCGTTATCGTTATGATAAACTAAAAAAAACGATAAAAAAGTGCTGTAAAAGCAGTAACGATTCAACTCTATTAAACATTTAAAGAAAAATTTGACGAGTATATATAATCTAGCATTGAGGCTGTTATATATGGGAAAGGATTCAACTATAGGTACTAGGACAAAAGATTTCATTTTTAAGCCCATGACTTTTATCTTTAATGTCGTGTCATTTTTTAGAGTGACAGAAGTCAAGGTATCCAACTGTCATCGTGAAACATTTATTCATGGTGGAGTATTAAGTTTAATATGGAGCGCCGAAAAAGCTTAGCCGAAACACTGATTTATCCATGTGGAGTATTAGTTTAGTTAATCAGTTATTACTTTTATTGACTTATATTGATTTGAAAAAAACGAAATAAATGGAAATTGTTTAAAAAAATTTCGATATATTAATTTTTTAAGTAACTTTTATTTCAATGTTTTTAAGTAATTAGAATTTAAAATCAAAAAATTCATTTGGAAAAAATCAAAAATAAAAAACTTTATTTTCCATTTTAAATATAGCTTAAAACATTGAAATACATCCTATTATTTTTAATTTATATACAAAATAATTAAGATTTTGGAAAGTTATGACAAGATTTTTTGTTGATTTCGGGTTATTTCGCTTAATTTCGGTAAAAAACCACACATAAACAAAGGGTATTAATAAAATACAGTCAAACCTTCTTAATCCGAACACAATATTGAAAAAAATTATTCTGATAAGGAAATTATTCAGATTATGAAAAAAACGATGATTTTGATGTCAAATTATAACGAGTTAATATAATCATATTACTGAAAAGCTACAAATATAACTGAAATATTTTACCAAAAACATTTAATGCTCAATTATTTTTACTAAAAAAATGTTTATGTTTCTCATTCAAAGCTGAAAAGAGAAGAAAAAACTTTTAGATAAAAAGGTTTATTTGTTTACGGATACAGAAGGATGCAGATTAACGAAACCGGGTTTAACGAATAGTTAAAAAGAACATTGCCTTGTGAAAAAATCAAAATGACGAAATTTATGAATAGTTTATGTATTATTTGTTTGATAAAATATTTGTAAAAAAACATAATTTATATAAATTCACCTTAACTTAATCCAAAATTGAAAAAATTTAGTTCTTCATTAAAGAGCTGCATTTTTTAAATTGTGTGAACAAATATTGCAACGTTACTGAGTGAACTATGAGTAATGAAGATACTGGATTCGAACCCATTATTTTGGAAAGACAGACATCTAGACAAGCATCCTTACTCACACTTCAATTTATATAAAGAGTAACGCTATACATTAAATTAAAATACGATAGGTAAGATTATTTTTATAAGTTTACATTTGTATAAAAAATGGATTTAATAACATTCCTTGTTTTTATCTTGAAGCTTGTAAATTTAATAAAAGTTACGTGAGCGAATTGAAGTGATAAAATGAAGTGTATAAAAGAAGATAGACCTGATTCGTTTGACAAGTATATGTGCAAATCATAGGGATCAATATCTTCTACATCTTTACCATATTTTATCTCTACCATATGGTTTGGATTAAAAGGAAATACCAATTTTTACAGTTTACATAAGCCAATTTAATTTTACTGGTTTTCTGAATTTCATCATTACTTTTATAATCCGCAACTCTCATCATTATCATCATCATCCTCATTTATCATCATCATCTTCTTCTTCATCATCATCCACTCCCAATCATCACATCATCATCATGATTATCATCTATTTTATAATTATGATCAATTATATTTCTCTTCAATATTATCACAATCATGATAAGTTGTGTATAAATAAATATATATTGAAAATAAATTAGTTTTCAGTGTATGCAAAGGAGGTTCCCAAACTTTTTCTAATCGTTACCCACTTTTCATACATGACCCTTGTCTATGGCCCCCGCAACAATCATAGCGGGTGAATACCGTGACTGTCTACTAGTATCTAACAATTATAATCATAAGATTAATTAAAAAGGGCATTTGCTAAAAGGTGTTTCAAGAATAAGCAAAAAAAGAAGGAAACATAGAAAATCCAGTGGATGGAAAAAGTTTATTAATCCTACGCTCTGTGATTTAATCTTTGAATCTTACAAATTTGATAACATTGTAAGCTCTAGTGTACAAGAGACAATTCTACTCGGTGTGAAGGGTGATGTTGCAGATTAACGACAAGCTTCTTGATTCTTGGTTTTGTTTCACTTAAAGCACAACGTGGGTCATGCTTCACTTCAAGTCTGTTGGGATATTTCGTTTTAATGTACAGTAGTTGAGAGAAGGCAGCCTCACAAGAATAAGTTGATGAAAATGGTAGAAGTTGGCGAAAAGCTAAGTCACATAAATTTTGATATCAAGCTGCCATTGATGACCAAAAAACTGGGAGAGATTCAGTTTCAAACTTCATCTACCCGCTAAACTCCTCTGGTTTTATTTATGCATAGCCTCAGATTATGGCACCTTAAATTTTGCTTTATGCCCCCCAGGGGACATGGCCTATAGTTTGGGAACCAATGATATATAGCATTCAACTCGAATCTTAATATATATATATAACTAAATATTAGGTTAGTGCCTTAAGTTAATCATTGAGTTAATCAAATTGATTTAAATTTATCAATACTTTCAGTGAAAAGGATAGAATCGTATTCCAAAGTTAGTATTATTTTTGAAGTTGATTTCTTTGTCTAAAAGTGATTTATAAAATCGGATATGAGTTTTACTTATGGATTAGTTAAGTGAACTTAATAAAGTTTTTTGTTCAATTTATAATATTAAAGGACGCAGGCTTATTAGTTCCAATAATATTTTACTTCACCCAAAATTACCCTAAAGAACATTAAAATATATTCACATTTTGTGATATTCAGTGAAAATTGGAAAGTGAATTAAACAACGAAAAGAGTAAACCTCAATATCCTACACTTTTGTAAATATTATTACGATACAAGTAATAAGCTTTTATCAAAGGCGTTATTTAATAGTTTTAAATTAAAAATCATTAATGTTTCAGTAATATTAAAAACATGCATGAGTTCTCAAGAAATAGAGTGTGCTTTTTGTCATGTTAGTGAAAAGTGACAACTTTGTAATATTTCGCTTCTTCAAAACTTCTTCAGACTAAAAGGAAAAATAGGAGAGAATGGGAGAAAGAGAAGTGTAGTAAAGTCTATCTAAATATATTCGTATATATAGCAGCGTTTCTTTAGCCTCTTACATTATATGTTTACTACAATTTTGATGACCATTCAGTATCACTTCTTTTATATTTTTTTAAACGAAATTTATGAAAAATTGCTTTTGTCCATCTTTTTTTATTATTGCATGCATTCTAGGATGAATTTTTTCTATAATCCTTTTCAAAAATTTTTTTACTAAAAAATGGTTACTTTTCCCTGACGACATGCTTATAAAATCTCTCAAATTTCAAGTTCAAATATGTATCTAACTCTTTGCTTTTACCATTATGTAATGGTGATTTTTTTAAATTTGGTATTGAGAATAATTTCTTTGGAAAAATTATTATTTTTTTCAATGGAATAAAAATAATTATGATAAGTATGCGCAAGTATGATTGAGACCACAAAAAAGTGAACAATGTTTTTTAAATACATTGATGAGAATTTTTGATATAATCTAAATTAATTTCAACATCAAAAGAGAAATGTTACAAAATTTTTGAAGTTTTGAAGGCAAAATCAAAGGGGGTGGGGGGGAGGTTAGGCCCTTTGCTTTCCTTATAATTTAAAGATTTTTACAATTATATTGATTTTTTATGAAAAACAATGAAAAAAAAGATAAATTAAAAAATAAAAATATGTGTAAAAAATACCCATTTTTAAGTATGTCAAGTTGAGTACTTCATTTTTTTATGTAAATCAATCAAATCGTTCAAAAAACGATTTGAATATGACAGCTCATGTCAAAATTAAAATTTTTATTGAAATACTTTAAAAAGTATTATACACGTATGACGTATATATTATATACCCATTTTCAAGTATTCCAAATTTAATTGTGATGTTCATTTTTAATGAAAATTAATCAAACCTGACAAATAAATCGCTTTAACATGCCAGCTCATGTTAACAATAATTTTTTATTGAAATAGTGATCTTCATTTTTTATAAAAAGCAACCTGTCTAAAAAATTATTTAGATATGACAGCTCATGTCAAAATCAAAATTTTTATTGAAGTACTTATACAAAGCTTATTACACTACACCCATTTTGAAGTGTACTAAATTTAGTGGTGATCTTCATTTTTATGAAAACCAATTAAACCTGTCCAAAAAATAATTTAAATATGACAGCTCATATCAAAATCAAATTTTTTATTGAAGTACTTATAAAAAGCTTAATACACATAAATAGTATATACCCATTTTGAAGTGTGCTGAATTTAGTGGTGATCTTCATTTTTTTAATGAAAACCAATCAAACCTATCTAAAAAATAATTTAAATATACTAGCTCATGTCTAAAATAAAATTTTAATTGAAATACGTATAAAAAATTTACAATTATATACCCATTTCAAGTATGTTTAATCTAGTGGTAATTTTAATTTTTTATTAAAATCAAGCAAATATGTCATAAAATTAATCAAACCTTTCAATCAATGTCAAATATATAATTTTCAAAATAAATTCTACTTGCAGTATTTCTTTGCTAATTATTTTCTTAATTTATTAAATAAACCAACTTTACGAAACTCAAAAGGAAACTCAAAATATTTGACTTCTCAGTAAATTAAGTATCTCGATAAGACCTACATCATTTTGGCTACAAATTTGTTCCGGATTCCTAAACTCTTCGCGATTTTTTCTATACTTTATACAGTAGGTAGTTTGTTTATTCATACTATGATGATCCCTTCTTGGTAGGTCTATCAAAACTTAATTTTTGCAACCTATCCTCGAAAAAAACTTTCTAAGAGAATTTTCTATTAGAGAATCTTCTCGGTGATATTAGGCTTTTTTTTTTATCAGTATCACGTGTTTTATTAACATATGAACAGATATTCAATCTAAATATTTATTAACCAATCCCAGCTCAAAACTTGTTTTCCTCATGAAATCATTAGTGATTTTCATTATTTTATTACAAACAATTCTCAACTTCATCATCTAAAAGCCCCCTCTTTCACACAAAATGAAAACAATGGACAAATCTAATTCAAATTATAAAATTATCTTGATAGTGACTTAATCTTCACATATTAGCATCTAAAAAAATTAGCATCTAAATGGTTTTATTAGCCTTTAGTGTGCTTTAGGAATTGTGTGCATATTTTGAAACCATATTTTAAATTTTGTTTCTTTTCACTTTAATAAATTTCTTTCGTTCTTTCTTCTCATATACAATTTCAAAAGAGCTAAAATTTTGTTTTTAACTCAAAAATGTCAAAATCTAAAAAATAATATTGAAAAAAATTGAAAAGTAAACAACTTGTTCCCTTTTTCATTTTAGATTTTGATAAATATTTATTTGCAAAAATAAACATCTTCTATTCAAATTTTAAAATATGTTCTTCGATATAAAATTTTTTGAATTGGTTTAATTAAGAAGAAGAAGAAGAAGAAGAAGAAGAAATTTTTATAATTAGAAAACAAAATATGAAAAACTATTGACAATAAAAAAATTAAAAAAATCACAACATATGGCCCATCACCACAAGAGAAGAAAAAGGAAGGAAAGGCACTTCATCGTGATTTCAATAACTCATGTGAGATGGACATATCAATACGGAGAAGAATAAAAAGATACAGACAAATAAAAATAAAAAAAAATATATGTAAACAATAGTGTATTATGTATATATATTTATTTGTTTATATTTATTTGAATATAAAACATAAATTTGTGAAATGTGATTGTATTAGGAACACCTTCAAGTAAAAAACAAAGCTTGCGAAGAAGTTTTGAATCCTTTACGATTTTGCAGATCAAGCTTGGGAAGAAAGAAATTCACAAGGAAAAACGTTCTAAGAAGTATTGAACGAAAGAGAGATTTTTCACTGACTTCAGGAATATGGAAGAGAAGGTTGGAGCGAGTGAAGTAGCCATGTGTGGAATTGTTTTGTATGAACAGAGAATTTAGAAATCCATTTTGGTAACACGATTTATAAAAAAATTTAAATGAGATAAAACATTGATATCAAAAATACTAATACTGGAAAGATAGTCATTTGTATTATTAGAACTGTTAATAAACTGGAAGAATTTACCTTGGTATAAATGTAATTTTCTTAACATCGTTAAACAAGAAGAGCCCCATATAAGATTGCAATACAGGAAGTGTGGATATATGAACGCATAGTAAAGTAGTTTTTTACATAGGAAAGTGAGACAATTATCTATTTTACGAAAAGTCCCAAGAAGTCGAGACACTTTTAAATGTAACAAAGAAATATGCTTATACCATGAAAGATTGCTAGTTAAAGTTACTCCTAAAAAAGTAAAACAATCTACCCTACTTAATTTAAATCCTTCGAGTGTTATATTGAAATTTATGTCAAGTGATCTTTTAGAGAAAATCATATAGACATATTTTCTCAAATTGAGGGAAAGCATGTTATGATGACACCAATTACAAATTGATTTTAAACAAGAGTTACTAATAATAGAAACTGTTGAAATATCATTAAAATTTAAAGACAGACCGCATCATCAGCATACATAATTAAGGAAGCGCGATTATCTAGAACAAAGAAGATATCATTAATAAACAGAAGGAAAAGTAGGGGTCCGAGGATTGACCCTTGAGGGACACCTTTTTCCACAAACTTGATCTCTGATTTTCCATTGAGAGAAACAAAAAACGTTCGTTTATATAAAAAACTATTAAGCCATTTTAAAAGAGGGCCGCGTATACCTAATTTAAACAATTTATAGCTGAGTAGTTGATGATTAACGTTATCGAAAGCTTTAGCTAAATCAAGAAATACAACCAAACTAAACTTTTTAGCATAAAAATGACTAGAAATGGAGCTAAGTAGAGATAAAACAGCATCTTCAGTTGATTTATATTTTTGAAAACCGAATTGATTCGGATTGATAACTCTATGCTTGTCTAAAAAAGATATAATTCTACTTAAAATGATTTTCTCGAATATCTTGGAGAAGTTGGACAAAATTGAAATCGGTCGATAACTATCCAATGAATTAGCAGGCTTTCCATTCTTCAAAACAGGAATAATGCGCCTAATTTAAGATCTTGAGGAAATTCTCCCATTGCAATCGATAAGTTAAATATGTGAGAAAGAGCAAAAGAATACTAGGAAGAATATCTATTATATGGCAAATAGTCAACTCATCATCACCACATGACCTTTTATTTGATAAAGAACTATTGCAGTCACTATATCGTTAAAGTTAATTTCGTGCAAATATAAAGTAGATGAATTAAGTATGATAGTCTTATCGATGAAGTTATAAGAAGAAGTGTTGATATTAATCTCAGAAGTAATGGCAAAATGATTAGCAAATTCATCACTACTGAAAAGAGCATTACACGAATTTTTATTATAGGGTTTTAAAATCTTATTTAATGTGTTCCATATAGTATTTTTTTACAAGAAGAAAAATAGTTATAGTAATATGCCGATTTAGCCCTTAAAATTTCAATCTTATACTGCTTCAAAACATTTTTATATTTAGCACAGTTCAAAGGACTAGGATTGAGAAGCTTTACCCTATAATATTTGACTTTCAATTTCCTAAGAGAATTTAGAAATGGGGAATACCATGGTTTACTGTCATTTTTCACTTTGAACTTTACAAATGGGAAACTAAGAGTGAATGATTTCTTCAAGAGATCGATGAAAATATTGTATGCATTATTCGGATTTTTAGCTTCAAAAACTGGCTCAAAATTGATTTGTGCTACACTGGAAATAAAAGATAAGCGCTGTTTAAGGCCAAAACTTTTTTTGAACGAGTAAAAAGACTTAGTTGGATTCTTAAAGAAATCATCAATGAAAATACAATTGGGGAAATGGTCAGAGATATTACTGATAACATTATAAGAGTAATATAGTAAGTTAAAATTTATAAAAATGTTGTCAATTAATGAACAGGAAGAGGAGGTAAGACGAGTACCTTTAGTTATGGTAGGGAAAAAGCCAAACTGATGAAAAATATTGATAAAATCCAAGTTATCTGAATTTTTATCAAAATCAAACAAATTGATGTTGAAATCCCCGCAAATAATTGAAAATTTAGAGAAAGAGTGTCTATTAAAAATACTTGATAAATAGTTGTTGAATATAGAAATATCGGTGTTAGGAGGTCTGTATACAGACAACAAGTTGAGAAGTTTATCTTCCATTTGAAAACTAAGTAATAAGGAATCAAAAAATTATTTTAGCAAGACAGGTTTTTGATGGAGACTAAGTTAAAAGTGGCTAAGAAAAAGACACCTACACCACCTCCACGTTTCTTCCTCTCATGAAAATAAAATTTATAACCAGGAAGTTCAAAAGATTGAGAGCCCAATTGCCATATTTCACTTAGAACAATAAAGTGAAATTTAAACTAGGAAGAACTAATAAAATTGAAAAAGGAATCAAAGTTGGACTTTAGACTTCGAATATTAAAATGCATCAGTTTCAGGTTTTTAAAGGAGATTTCAAAGTTACAGGAAAGAAAACTTTTGAGAATATTTTGTGTGGATGCCCGATTCAGCTTCAAAATTATCAAAAGTTTGACAGAAACAAGAGGCAAAAGTGAACTTTACAAGATCTCAAACAACATCATTACAGAAAAATATTAACCCCATTTTAATTACATTTACGATGTTAATAAAAGACAATATTAAATAATTAAAAACAAAAAGTTGAATTTCGAATCTGTATATAGGGATTTTTTGTTTTGCTTCTGTGATTATCTTCCTGAAAAGTAATTGATATACTCTTGACTGCATATCCGGTGGATAAGGGGAGGTCACACTCGCAACGCCTCCCACACCATTTCTTCAATTTTATATCATTAAAAAATTTGTTTTGTTTGTGAGTAGACCTTCAACTTGTTTAGTATTGAGTTTCAGACACAAATTCTTTTGAAATAAATTTCAAAAATTATAAAAAAAAGTTAAGCTTATTATGAAAATATGTAAAATCTTGCTTTCATTAAAGAAATTAAATGAAATTTTATTTTTTATTTTAACATAACTAAAATTGACTAAAATAATTGAGAATACACTAAATATCTATATTATAATAAGCTAGCGTGTGTCTGTCGCTGGAAGCATTCTGATTGGTTGAATTTATTTATATGTTTTGCGTATGTATGTGTTTGAAGCATTCTGATTGGTTGAAATTATTATATGTTTTGTATGTATTTTTATATGTTCTAATAGAAAAATACACAGAAAAGATACAATTATTCTAAAAACTGATCGCCATACGATATAACACTATTAGCAACTCATACACACTACCAAGAATCCTATGTTTCAAGCGAAGCGAGAAACGACCACGGAACCGGCTAGTATATATATATATTTACAGTAATTAATTTCATATTTTCAATATTTAAAGTGAATTTCAACAAAAACTAATATTTTTTAACATAATATAGTAAAAATGGATGATATATTCATGCTGATTAACAGGATAAATCATTCCAAAAAATAAAAAAATTCTCTTTACTTTTTTGAAGATGTCTCAAATAGTTAAGGTCACTAGAAGAAGTACATGAAAACAAAATTCTTTTTTAATAAAATTTTAGAAAAAACTTAAATTTTCAAAATTTCCTACGATTAACAAAATTTCAAACTATCTTTCAGTTCTAATCAAATTTCCTAGATTTTGAAAACTACCGACAACTAAATAATTGTTTTGCTTTGATTAATAAAGGTAAAGGTACCGTGGGGGTGTTTTCATCGAGAAGGCACAATTGCGCCGCTTGTATCGAACTATGAGAAAGTAGCCTTGATACAGAATCGAACCCAAGAGCTTGAGTTATCAAAACCTAGTATCTAACCAACCTTACTCACGCCTCTAGAAATATACATTCGTACTTTACTCTATGAACTTCTGACTCGTGTTTTTTAAAGTGACTTACTTGTTTGCTATTTGATTTTTGTCACAACTGTATTTGCACGAAAACATTCCTACTTTTACTTTTTTTTGGTTACTAATTTATAGTATCACAAGCTCTCATGGAGTACTTACAACACAATCGATGCATTCTTGTTATATTGTTGTTTTTCACTTTTTTCACTTTGCGTTTTAAACTGTAACAGAAAGAAAAAATTGATAATAATTTGTGTGGACTGAGCACTTTTTATTCCAATAATTATCGTTTATGCTCTTTCTCTCTATGAAAAATATCATCATTATTAACAATACTTTTGAAAATTTACTCCTTTAAAACATTTTTTTTATAATTTTTTATTCACATTCTAGTCAAAATTTAAAATTCCTTATAAATATTTTTAATACCAAATTTATTGTAACAAATTTAAAATTAATTTTAATATATTTTACTACTTTCCTTTAATAAGAATGACTTATCTTTATAATGTAAAATTTTATTTGATAACTTGTAATTCTTTGAATAAATTTAATATCAAAATTTACCTAGAATCTTCTATTTTCTAGCTATAGCGATAAATATCTATGTATTATAGTTTAGTTAGAGTTCCTAGATGTCACAGCTTTGTGGGATTGTCCCAATAACGGAATCCTGAGCCATATAGAATAATCTCTCTTCCGTTCAACAATCTTAGATTTATTATCTTTTTATTACAAAACTAGTTTTTTACTTACAAAGTAACTTTCATATTAATATTTTTTTAGTAAAAAATTGGCCTTGACTCTTTAAGGCCTTTTTGTCCCAGTATGATGTTTTAAAACTCTGACACTCATTCATAAGCCTTATAATTTTAATCGCAAATTTACAAATTCATAAATTTAACCTTAATATTGCTGGTAACAAATTTAAAGATGCTGTCAAACGTGATATGAACTTCAATATAGGTAAATTAAGAAAACCTTTTAGTAATTTTAAGGATTCTTTATCAAATGAAAATATTTAAGTGCTCTTATAACCACTTTCTTCACTTCTTTGCAAGAAGTGAAAGACTATGTTGTACAAGGAAGGAGCGAAGTATACTACTCTTGTGAGAATGTAAGTTCAGTAAAGTAAAATAGGCAAATTTAGTGAATAAGTTAGAATTTAAAGGGAACAAAATGGCGACTTTTCTTGATCACGTTAAAATTTTTCTTGAGTACTTCTGCCCCGAGTTCCCCAACCGGAGATTATAAGCGATATGGATTGATATAGTGTAATGGCTTTAAATATTATGTTTTTGGAAGTAAATTTAGTCAAGCGGCTTACATTCTGACCATTACTTCCTCGTCGGCCTCCATCCATAGGCAAATTTTTCTCAGTATAAAAACGGAAAATTTTAATTTGGGCAGGGAATGTAAGAAGAGAGAAAAGGATAAATTGAAATGAAAAGAGAAAAAATGCTATAGGCTAAAACTATGGAAAAATAAAAGTTTTTATATTAAATATAAATATAAGATCTTTTATATTAGAAGGTACTGAGAACGCGATAGCTAACTAATCTTGTCATCGCCACTAGGAACGGAATAAGCATCTAATTTAGTAAATCAATTGTAATCAATCAACATACGGTGTTTATGGGATACAGTGTAAATAACCAAAACTTGAGCCTTCCAACGACATATTCTAAGCTCAGTGATTCCATCAGGAGGCTTAATTTCGTCTTTATTAAAGAGCTGGCCATATGCTGCGTGTCTTGATTCAACAACTCTTTAATAACGCATTTTATGAGAAAAGTACGCAAACGCATCTTTGTTGGATCAAAATATGCCGGCTAAGTGTCAATCAAATGGCTACAGTTTTAATGCGCACAGAAGTTGTCTTTGAGAAAACAATAACTAATAACCTTTTAGGTGTTCAGCTGCGAGTTCAATTATTTCATTTCTAGGCCTCCCTTCATTACCGTATTTATCAACAAAGGCTTTACAAACTAAGATCATATCAGTACTTATTTAAAAAGTGGATTTAGTTTTCGACAAACCAACTGGTAGTCTAATAAAAAAATATTTTTAGAATGAGTAACAAACAGCCAAACTAAAATTTACTTCTTTGTCTATTTGATACTCAATTTTCAACTTGGATTTGCAAACTTTCCTGTATTGCTACTTTTTTTACCATTTTAATGAGATATGTTTTGCAAAAATTTTTTATGAATATAAAAAAACCGCCATTATTAAAGTATTTATTCTCCTTTTTACTTATTGGAGTAGTGATATTTCAAACTTTGTTATATTTCTCTAGATGACAGTTCGTTTTTAACAGTTGTTACGAATAACAGGTATTCTACTTTGCTATTACGTTGAGCTAGAATTCAATGTTTGTTAAACTTTTTTACTCAGAAACCTGCAGCAATGGAAGTCAGAAACCTTATTGCCCTCTTAAAGTGATAATTGTTCAAACAAAATTATTATATTTTATTTGTAAGGGGTGAGTTTGTGCCACCTGATAATAATAATAATAGAGGAAATGCCATGCTAATTTAAGCTAAATTCTTCGCCCCCTTTTCCTATATCCAACTAGTTTACTAGAGTAGAAGGCCGTCAAACATACAGCTTTAATGTAGCCCGCCAAATATTCAATGAGTTAAAAGTTGAGTTTTCCATTTTTACATCTCCTTTTACTGTGGATGCATCAAAATGATCTTTCAGAGCAATTTTTCAGTGTTAAATATCAATAATTTAAAGCAACGAACAAGATTAACAACTAATCATATGAATGATATTTTACAGTTTCTTCTAACTCCTAATTTTGATAAAATTGTTAAGAAGAGAGGTCAAGTTAAAACTTTCATATCTTTTTAAATACCTTATTCAGTTATTGTTGATTTTAATTATGATCATGGGGATCTTTTGAACGCTTACGATTGTGAGCCGTAGGAGCTGTAAATATTGGAAATTCGGCGTGACGCTCATTTGAGGAAGGGTTAGAGAGTGGAAGTCAGTGATTATAATGGGATAGTCGGAGTCCGTACCTAATAAATTTAGGGGCCGAAGTCGATTTTTTTAGGTATTTTAAATAAAAGGCCTTGAATAATGCTAACGACCACGATTGGTTGGTACCAACCACCTTGCTAATCCCCAACTTTTATCCATTTGTGAGGCCAACGCTATTACCCTTTTTTTCTTGTCTATATACCACATTTTTAAAATGAAATTATATACAATTTTAGCGAAATCATTCATTGCACATTTTTACTTTTATTTAGGTATATTCAATGGAGGCGAACTATTACATTGCTGTTTGGTTTTCCATATTTCTTTTCATCGTTCTATACTCTGTAATTGTTAGTTTACTGCAATCAGATCTTGCTAGTGACACTATCATATATCGCATTAGCGGTCAAAAGATCAAGCAATCATGATATTGAAGAAAAAAAATTTATTTGTCGTTATGTCATTTTTAAGTTAAATAAAGTTAATATACAATGTTTTGGTTGAAAGCAAGAAACAAAAATGATTTAAGAGTCGAGATAGATCAGTGTTTCTCAAATTCGAAGGGGCACAGCTCCAAGGAGCGTTGAGGTATTTGGTAAAGGGTTCTCTGTTTAGAGAGTGTAATTTAAACTTTTTAAATTAGAGTCGCGCATCCTCAAATTTTTGGGGAGAGGACTTTTTTTACTATTTTCAAAATTTATTATAAGAGTTTTTGCCCAATGAAAGCACCACCATTATTACTCAACGTTATATTTGCTCTATCAGCTCCTAATCGCACTATAACTGCAGATAACTGTAGGAAATAAATTTCTAATGAAAAAAGAGCTACCAAGAAAGGATCATCATAGAATGAATAGCAAAATTGCATACTGTAAAGTATAGAAGAAATGACGTAGAGACTATAACGATTTGTAGCTAAAAAAGATGGAGGTCCTATCGAGATACATAATTTACTGAGAAATGAAATATTTTGAGTGAATTAAACACCTAGAGTTAAAAATAATTACCAGAGAAATACTGCAAGTAAAATTTATTTTGAAGTTTATATATTTGACATTGATTTACAGGTTTAATCGATTTTTTAACACGTTTTATCAATTTCATAAAAATTGAACATCACCATAAATTCTACATACTTGAAAATGAATATATATGTATAAAAAACTTTTTATAAGAATAAAAATTTTAATTTTGACATGGGCTGTCATATAATTATCACCAGTAAACACAGCGTACTTAAAAATGGGTATATACGTGTAAAAAACTATATAATTATTTGGATAAAATCTTTCTTTTTGAAATAAATAAAAAAATTTTATAGGTTTCATAGATTTTCACAAAAAATAAATATCACCACTGAATAGCATGCTTAAAAATGTGTATATATGTGAAAGAAACTTTATATAATTATTAAGATAAAAAGTTTCTTTTTGAGATGATTTGTCATATTTAAATAAATTTTTTGACGGGTTTGATTGATTTTCATAAAAAATGAATATCACCTCTGAATTCAGCTTACTTGAAAATGGGTATATTATATATGTATAAAAAACTTTATATAATTATTTAAATAAAATGTTTTTTTGAGATACCTGTCAAATAAGAATAAATTTTTTGACAGGTTTGATTGATTTTCATAAAAAAAAAATAGACATCACCACTGAATTCAGCACAATTGAAATATATAACATTAAAAATATTTATAAAAACTTATTAATATCAGAAAAATAGGGGGGAACACTTTACGCCCCAGCGCTAATAGGGTAATCAATATGTGAAGGCAAAATTTTGGCACTTTTTTTACTGTTTCTTGAGAATAATTTTTTGACGTTCATCCAAAATTCAATAACTTAAAAAAATTTCATACACTTATAAGTTCTAAAAACAATTTTATTTAAACATCGATCAAAAATCTTTTTTTAAGTAATTTTTTTTACCGAATCTCAACAATTTCAAAAAAACATGGTTGAGTGGCATAAATAAAACATCAAAGAAATAACCTCTCATCTTTATCATTTTACTTTTGGAGAAAGCCTTTGGGTGAACTCTTGAAAGTGAAGTGGGACCAAACAACATCCAAATTTGTTTTTTGCTAAAGATCATAATTACCCGAAACAATAGAATCAAAAACAAAGTCTCTTTGGAAAGAATATTTTTGAAAGTGCAAATTTGAATGATCAGATAAAGAGTATACATAGATGGTTGGTATAGTATTTTTTAGGGATAATAGCTAATTCATATATTTGCTCTTAGGCGTGTTAAATATTAGTTTATAACTTTGGGATTTTATACGTGAAATTTGGCCATATTTTTATTTAATGATTGTTACGTTTTTCTGAAAAGGTTTGTAAGCAATAATTGGCCACGAGAAAATCAATAGAGGCATTTTTCTATGTACTTAGAGAGTATTTTTATAAATAAAACATTAATTCAGGAAAATTGTAGGTGTTAAAAATCAAAATTATTTTTGCTTGGCACATTTAATGCATACTTGTTATTTAAGTTTGAAACTGTAGATGGCATAATTACTGTTCTTTGAAATGCTGATAATAAAAAGTAAACATCAGCTCAAAAATAGGATTACCATCTAAAACTTTTTCTGCTCAACGCCCCCATAGAAGACATTATTTCAAAGTAACGTCTCCTAGACTAATAGATATTTGTCTATTTTTATTAAAGGCAATTTTTTTACTTTTTTGGACAATATCGTCATTAAAATTATTGTTAATTTTTATTGTCCTAGTAATAAGTATGTAAAATACAAATTTTTAAGATAAATAAGGTAATCTGTTTTTAGTGGATCATGTATTGATTTTCAATTTAGATTCATAAAATACATTTATCAACTAAAGTGACTATAACAAAATTTTGTTAAAATGGAAAAGTGAACGAAGTATTCTTGTCTTGTAAACGTAGCTGGTTGATTGTAAAGAGTGAAGTAAAATGTAGAAAATTTGTTATCATGCTTGTAATTATTACTTATTTAAATGAATGTTACGTTTTTAGCAATAAAAATATCTTCATATGAAGTGCCAAAATATTCTTTTGAAATATAATTTTAGTGTAAAAAAATAACGAAACGATTAGAGCACAGTAGAAATTTTCTTAATTTTGAGATCTATGAAAGTTTTTAGAATGAAATGTATTGCTATTTTTGACTTAATCCAAAAATAAATCACCCCATTTTTTCTCTACGTAAACCCTCATGTTTGGAATAGCATAATAAAGTTTGCTAAATTTGTTTCATTAAGGCAATTATTATATAATGTATGCATTTACTTTTCCAATAAAAGATCCTTCTTTCGAGATGTAATGGAGGTTTTTTCACAATTTTCTGTTCAATAATCCGAGTTAAGATTGCATACATATGAGCTGATAAAATGATATATGGTAGCATCCTAACCTTTTTACGTTGTATATAAGTAGCGAGAGCGGATTTCACCTGTCATTCGAAATGGCCTCCTGCATCGAGGTTTCAAAATGTATTTATACTATCTTAGTTTTTAAAAATATCATTGTTGATATTATCCAACTTACTTTATGGTAATGAAAAGCAAATAAATATTACAGGCGCATATATGCTCATCTGGCTAGTTAGATGAGGACCAGACTTTCACGGGAAAATGACGATGATAGGTCGCATATAATTTAAATTAAAAGTCGGGCAGAAAATTCTTCAGGCGTAGACATATCATATTTTAATGAAATATAACAAATCGTGTAATTTGTTCAAGTAAACTTCAATCTTGATGTACATTGAAAAATTACATCTAAAAATAATGTATGAAAAATTGAGGAAAATTTATTGTTAATAATAGCTTTACATTTGTGTTATACAAATGAATAACTTCATACTCATATGTATGGCCTTGTCTAAAATTTAGATGCAGCAGAGATAAACACTAGACAATGATAGTATTTCACTCGCACAAAAAAGAGACAGTTTCTATGCATTACTTTTCTTGTTCTGAGCATATTCTACAAATTGATCTATAAGAACAGGCCAGGCACCTAAAAGTAAGATTATCAAGTATAAAACAAAATCATTTTATTGAATGAAGCTCGGATCATAAATAATGGCCAAATTATACAAAGAAGGTTGTAGCAAAGAAACAGGGATAGATTTACCCTGGATAGTATCGTCCCCTAAATGTTTAGGTCTTTTATTATATAAACAAAAAAAGTATCACTATAAAGAACCTATTTTAATTTACCATCTGTTACTTTATGGAATGCTAAAACTTTTCTCATTTTACACATTGTAGACATTTAAAAAAAATAAAATTGCATCGATTTGGCCGAAATTATTTCATCATTTTTTGCAAGACTTTTAGGATCATTGAAGAAATTATTAAAAAGCCTAGAAGAAGAGAGGCAAGAATGAATGATACAAAATAGGCCAAAAGGGATATTAGCAAAGACCATGTGGTCAACCATATCTTCCGATATAAACATAAAAAATTACAAAGAATACGAAACATAGCACTCTAAATCATAACCGGATTCACTCTTAACACAAATACACAGCACGATGAAATAACAACTATTGCGCTGAAGAAAGACCTACAAGAACTACATCCATCACAACTGAGACATAAATCGCTCCTTTTCGAACATTCTTTTCACCAGATCACATCTCACACGATCTTAACAACGCACACATAAAAACACACTATACAACATAACATAAACCACACACTCAACCTAAATAACTATATACAAGAATCGTTCATACATACGTACACAACAGATACGACCACAAAATCATTAACAAACAAACTCCACCCATCGACACAAAAGAACAAACACTACACAAGAAGAACATTTACGACAATTAAGAACCAACCGATTCTTACTTTTATTTTTGTACTTACACAACTTTCACACACCATTGGTCGACAAAATTCAAGGATAATTCCCCTATTTATTAAGAAGGATTGACATAAATTATCAGGAATTTTTACTCTTACATGTACATTGAATTTGTTTCCTCAAAAAGTCTGTATGTGTGATTTATTCGAAACCAATTTCCTTAAAATTTTACTTATAAATTTATTGAAAAAATAAAATTTCAAATTAAAATAGGCATTCTATTCAAATTATGAAAAAGCGTAAGAAATTATCCTGATCAATAGCTTCCTTTAAAATACTGTTATTTTTATATTGCTTTGTTAAAGAGAGAATTAGATTTTGTAAATCGAATAAAAGTGTAAATGTTCAGCGTTTAAGACTAATCATAATACTGCAATCAATTCAGGACAATTTATTTTTGACCTAAAAATCCTATTTTACACTCTTCACGCATCTTGTCTACTCGGACATCATTAGACACACACGACACATCTTTTCTCATGTCCATCATCGTACTAACCTTTCTGGGTCCTGAAATCTAAATGGGTATAGCGTATCTTCTTGCTAAATGGTAGAAACTTCTGGGCTGGGGAATGAAGGACAACACGAGGGTCGTCGGAGAAACAAAATTAAAAACAAATTGTTAAGAATTTCTCTTTGTGAAGTACTTTTCATAGAACCATATGAAAACCTGATTGCTATGCAATATATTATATAAAGTGTCGCCTAAACCTCCTTATAATCATCCGAACTGTTGCACTAAAGGTTGGTGCAAGATCCAGGTGATTGTAAATCAAAACAAAATACATTTCTTAACAAAAGGTCGATTTATATTTATGTAAAGTATTTCATTTTAAGCTTTAAACATATGTTTAACGATTTTTTAAAAAAAATCAATTGATTTTTTTTAATTTTGTCAAACTTTCCCATTCTATTTGTTCAATTAAATCTCTACTATCATCTACAAGTTTAAGATATTTTGGCGAAATGTTATCAAGTTTTTGAGATTTTTCAAAGGAATTTAAAGCGAATGGACATTAGGAATTTCTTCATATTAGTGTTCTTATTCATTAGTAGATTATGTCCGTTGAAAATGTTTGTATCTCATCACAAATCATTTTTGGGCTATGTAGCGATATATTTTGATGCTAAAATAATTTATGGAATACTATCAAAGAAATCACTTTTTTATTAATCCTGGAACTTATTCTACATCGCTAACACACTGTAAAGTCCAGAGCAGCAATTGTTTCTGGTGGGCTTAGAAATACCGTATGATATACCACTATTAAAAAAAAGGCATCAAATATGAAGTTTTTTCAAAAAAAGAATTAGGCTCTAAGTGTAGTTGGCGAAAAATTTAAAAAATCAAGATCACAAATATCAACCCTTGAACATGTGTAAATCTTGTCTATAACACCTAAAGTAAACCAATCATGAAGGTTCACTTCCGTTACAAAATTAGAGATGTTTTCTAGTTAGAGAGGCTATTGTAATATTTGTAGAGAGGCTTTGAAATATAATACATTATAAATGACCTTATTTTTGTGTTTAAATGAGGTATACATTCAGTTTGGTTTTATGTGTTCTAAAGAATTATTCTTAGTAAGTTTTACTTGCCTTTATAGATAAATGATTGACTCTAACTATATATGATTACAATATAATAAGTGAAATTTTTTATACGAGTACATGTGTCTACAGGCGCTATAAAAATTCTCTCGGGCAGGGGTTTCTCCACGACTGGTCTTCATAGAAAGATGAATAAATTGGTGTGGAAATTTAACACTACTCATTTTTTATTAATTCCCCATTACACGTTTGATCTGCTTCAAGTACAACTGTAAGATGCGTACTTGTTCATAAAATCTCTTCAGCACTCATCAGAAACATGGTTGTGCGATGTACCACCACACACAATTCGTGAATCACGAATTCGAAAAAATTCCATCACCACTCGACACAAATGATGGAAAATATTGATCTCACTAGCAATAGTATGTCCTATACTGTGTTCAGCATAATCACAGAGAGATGATGCTGATCTATACATAACGCTTCGCATATAATAACGCTTGATTATCAGCAACGAATCAAACTATTGATTGGAATGCTAAACAATTAATCACCATTTGAAGGGCGCTTTTCACAAGATCCGTAATTTAAAATAGCATAGTCCTCCTCTAACCATGAATTCTGGTTAAGGGAGTATCCAAAGAAGAAATCAAAGTTGAGGAAAATGAGAAAAAAATAAATTTAGAGCAAGTATTGTAAATATAATTGGACAAAGAGTGATCCAAAAATTCTGCATAAAAACTCGAGTACTACCAATTAATAAAAACAAACATACATACATGTATTGAATGAATATTTATAGGATTTATGGAGATATATCACAATATTTGAAATTATTAAAAAAATAAATAAGAAATAAAATTTTAAAAATAATTACATTTATACAATAGAGGACTTACTAATCAACTTATTCCATAGTATTATATGCAATAACGAAATATAAATTAATTATTTTTTCAATTAAGCCGCCAATAAAAGTCAATTATAATAACATTATAAAAATCATAATTTTTTATGTAAAATAAATTCAATGGTTTGTTTAGTTAGTTCTAGTCATAAATATCTACAAATCTTACAGTGAATGCGCGTTTGAAAACTAAAACTGAGAAGGGTACTGACAATTTTTTTTGTTGACTTCATCAAATGGCAAAAAACCGCTATTAGAATATATCTAATATCATGGAACATCAAGAGATAGCATAATAGCGTTAAACGTCAATATATTTAAAAGTATAAGAAATGTAAAATATATTTTAGCAATAAGTGTATGTAACAGACAGTATGAAAGGTTAGTACTAAATAGGATGTGGGGAAAAATAAACAAAAAAGTTTACCTTGGTAATCATAATTAGACAAATCATTTGAAATGGAATTTAAAAAGTCTAAAAATAGAGACCATGTATCGGAAGTTATTCCTGTATTTTCTTGTTTCTAAAAAATTAAATACATTATAAAATGTTTTGATTTTAACCAAGACTGGCGAATTAAATGCATTTATGAACTTATTGGAGTCCAATTTGACAAAAATTATGCTGACACCGACTCCCAGAGAATCAACAAAATTTTAATAAAAGCATACATTTTATTTTATAAATTTGTAGTTTTTTGTTTTTACCATCATTTTCTAATACTCTCTTTTGTTAAATGAATTAAATCGTTCTACTTTTTTTTAAAACTTTGAAAATGTTGTATATGAAGACAAAAAAACAATAAAAATATACTTACTTTCACCCAACTAGGAGTGTAGCATAGTTCTCATAAGGTATGCCAAAGGTTGTGTAAACCATGTTTTATTAGAAATGAAGTCGGAATAGCAAAATTAGTAGGAGTCAGATGCGATGTTTTTTATTCCAAATCCGTAGTTCTGATTTTTGCAATAGTAATTTATTATATAAACGCCTTTTTCGCCCTAATAAATTTTCTAAAAATTACTCTTTTGGCCCTATTTTCTTCTTTTGATTCCATTTTTAATAGCACTGTACAACAAAATATGAATGATTGATTATCGTAAACAGTTGTTGAGAAACTTTTAAAAAATATATTAAAATTAAAGATAGTAAAATATGACTAAAATAAAAATATCTAAAATGTAAGAAACAGAAAAAAATAGAAACCTAGAGGGAAAGTAAGATAAGAAGCGAAAACTAAAAATAGAATAAAAGAGAGAAAAACTGAAAATCTAACGCCACTTTAAAACAGAATCCCCTTATGAATGACACGAATATTGCCAACACTAAGATCTAATTCCTAATCAGAATCCTATTAAACACTTTAACCTATATAACCCTTAAATAGACGTAAATTTTTCACGGACTACAAATCTTTTGAAGGATATAAAGATAACATAATAAAAAAATTCAAATAAAATTCGATGCTTGCATTTGAAAATTTAAAATAAATGAACATCTTTTCTAAAAAAAGTAAGTTGAAATAAAAAAATATTAACTTTTTCATTATTCTTTTCAAATACTTTTTACACTTAACTCTTTCAAGTACAATGGGACACCAGTCTCCAATAAAATAAAAATCGTCTGCTTTAAGTTATAGAAAATCTCATTAACCCGTTAATGACCAGAATAATCAGACAATATCTAATGCAAAGCAGAAGATTTGTATTTAAAAGCATTAATAAACGCAGACGATTCACATTTTTGTAAAGTCGACTGTGGTCGATAACCTGTTAAAAAAGAAAAGCAGACGAATACGTTTAGATGCCTGAAAGTGTTAAAAATAGAAAAATTTATATTAAACTTAGTTAACTTTCCCTACCCGGTTAGCTACCTAATTAATCAGACGATATTAATGTAAAGCAGAAGGTTTGTATTAAAAAGCATTTATAAACGCAGATGATTAACATTTCTTTAATGTCGACTCGAGTCGTTAAGCGATTAATTGAAATTTCTTTAAAAACTGCAATGCCACCCTTCCAGATTTTATTATTCAATATAAGAATATATACTGTTAAATTGGCATTTGATTGTAACTTATGAAAATTGAATATGCTAATATGTAAACTACCGTGTGGACTTAAAGGTGGCCCACATGGTACATGTTGAGTAACCAATGGGTTAGACAATAAAGGGCAGATTAAATTAATAGATAAAAACAACATATATGCAGTGATGAGAAGATATAAATAAAATGTAAAAATCTGTTGGATCTATTTCTCGTAAAAGAGAAAATAGATTAGCATGTATGTTATATATTACAATAATGTATTACACTAAAAATAATTAACAATACTAAATCACTGTTGAAAATATCAAATTAAAGAGTTAAAAAAACTAACTTGTAAAAACTCAAACCAGAGAGGAATAAGCTTTTCATATTTGATTTTATTATCTTCACTAAACACTTCATTGTTGAGAAAAAGTAATTTCCAATATTCGATTGCTGATTCCACATCTATAATGTGGATTTATCATAGTAAAATGTAAAAAAAATTAAAGTGGAATTTTTTTAACGAATTAAAATACCTAAAATTCTTTGATTAGATGACTTCGCGAAACTGAACGTAAATTTATATAGTGACTTGAAATGATAGGGGTCTTTAAGTTCTTCAAGTAATTCAGGTAATTTTAACTTTAGTTTTGCTATTGAATCGCAACTTGATAAAAACAAAAAATAATTATAATACAACTCAAAGTTTAATTTTATCATTTTATATTTATAATAATCTATTACAGTGCACAGGATAAAACTATTTATGATGTCTGAAGAAGTGACGAGCGTTTGACTGTTACGCTCTTGACCTGCAGAGAGTGGGTAATCCTGAATATATGGGAGGTGTGGTTTCATCATCACTCATCGAAATGATCTTTTGTTGTAGATAGTGCTCTCAGAGAGATGATACCTCTGGAAGTTTTCCACTCTATCGATAGCTGTGTTAATATTTGAGTAATTTGTTGCTGTGATAATTGTTCCGATTGCTCTCTCTCTACACTGGCATTTAACACCAGAAAATCAATGTAATCGCATAGAACGCCTAACTTTTTCAAAAGTTTTTTTAGTTAGAAATAAATATTTTCAAGTAGCAATGTTTTTAGTCTAAATTTAATCTTTTGTGAATTAAGATCATTCTAATTTTTACCTATAATAGTGCAATTTTTTAAAGTAAAATTGATAGAAAACTAAAAAATATCCTTATTTTTATGTGTGTTAAAATTTAAGTTGGGGTCGTATACAATGAATAGCATTTTTAGGTAAAAAATAGTTGTTGCTTACGTGTTATAAAAAAAAATACGATCCCATGAGTGATCTGTCGGATTAACAAATTACACAGAGAGGCCTGAGAAAATTTAGTTTGCGAAATGCAGTGCATGGGAGTATGAATGTCACAATAAGCGAGAGGGTATTGTGAAAATTAGTCACAGACAACATTGTATCAGACAGTAGGGTTTGTCGGGCAATAGTGTCCGATAAAATAGGTGACGGTATTACCAATCAATCTTTTAATACAAGCCTCTTAATACGGTCTTCAGAAGACAGAGACATTTTGAATCTTCAAGAACCAAATATTTGACCGCTTAACCAAGAATTTTGTTACCTAAAGATTTACAAAAGAGATGATTTTTAGATCATGATATAAAGCCTTCACTTGTTTAGAGCAGTGGTTTCCAACCAAATTAATAAATTTTATAAAACTGAAATTATGATATATTAAAAATAAGAGAAATTTTCCAAAGGTTGTTTATTTTACAACTTATGTTCGATCTCAATAAGTAAAAAGTTTTTGATTTTCTCAAAATTTTGGCAATAAAACTAAAAATTAAAAAATTTAGTTAATCCTATGCCAATACAGTTACATTTTTTGTAATCTCAACTTATACACTTGTATACTTTATCTTTACTTTTGTTCTATTTTCATATTATCTATTATATTTTTACTAATATAATAATGTACTCCGCATGGGATTAGTTTTTAGATGAAATATTAGATGTTGCAAAGTTCAACAAATGTGCCGCAGCAAAAAAGGTTCAGAACCACTGATTTAGAAACAGATAAAAAGCTTGTTCTATTCATTCAATTATGGATTTTGTTTGGAAGTCTATTTTGGTCAAAAACGGTAACGATTTTAAAATTTTGAGAAAGTAATATACATTTTTTTAAACGTGAGATGTCCTATTGTAGCATAATGAAACTGCTGATAAATTGAACTGTGATAAATAGTATGCATTTATGAAGCTTATGCTCTAGCTAAAAATCAAAAATTTAGATTAAAAAGAATAAAAAATATCTGGAAATATAATTTAAAATTTAATGGTTAAAGTTACACAAAATTTACGAGTCGGAAAGCGGCTTTAAGTCATTCTCCTTCCTAATAAAGAATCATTAAAAAAAGGGATATTAAAAATTTTCCATCTTCTGACCAAAATCTTTTTGAGCCTCCCTCTTACCAGTTGAAATTTTGGCTATGCAATTGTTCCTATTACTATTCTATTTTTAATATATAAATTATTTATAATTTTATTCCGAAATCCTGTTCTAAAAATTAGGTTTGCGCATAATTTAAATTGCAGTTACCTAAGTTTGTACATTCCCTGACAAAATTCTTCCTTGGTAAAACAACATTGCTGACTTGCATTGAATTTCCACGCAATTAACAGCACTTGTAAATCTGATACATCAAGATTCAAATCCTCAAAAAATTGGAGAAGTCCTTTAGAAAGAATGCACTCTTCATTAGCATCTTAAAAATATTAAATTAAAATTTGTTTAAAAGGAAAAAATGGAATGCTTTACATTTCACATTTAATGTTAAAAAGTGTTAAATAAAAAGAACAATTCGTACATTAAGCATATTAAATTAGGATAAGTAGAAAGTTACAATAGACAAAAGAAATTTAGGGATGCACTGTCACTTTTATGGATAACATTTAATGAATTCTTCCCTATCTTGTACATAATTTTCAAGGAAATTAGAAATATAATATTATCCATAACCAATCATAAAGCTCTTTATAATTTATGTCTTAGTCCATAAGAATCTAAAAAATTAAGTCTTCAGTCCTTTTAATTTTTCAATCTGATCTGACAACTCTAATAAAATTGAACAAAGTACTCCCACAAACATAGTCATACCTTTATATTTTTTAAACAAATTTTCCACTTTTTTCTTCTGATCGGACGATACTTTAGTCTTTTGCTTCTGTTCAGTTATATCTTGATTTCGATAAAATGAATCACATGCAATTTTCATATCCCAACAACTTTGATTCAAGAATGAAAATGCTACTTTTTCTGACGCACAATTCATAACCATAAAGTGAGACAACATCTTCTGCTGACTATAATTTAGACTACTCTAAGAATAAAAAATATTGTCATTTAGCTATTATCTTATTGAAGAAGTCAGTTCGAATTAAAATAAAATATATAAATGCATTTACGGCACTTTTAAGAGGCATAATTACAACAGACGATTTAGGATAAATAAGGCATAATAAGATTGCTTAAATAAGAAATAAAAATATTTATTATAAAATTTAATGCAAAACATTGTTTTTTTATAATATGCTTTTATTTGCATGTATTTTTTTAGCATTATTTTGTTTTGAATGCATGAAATTTCTTATATCTTATAACTAATTTGCTTGGATACTCAAGGTTTGAATGTATATTCTCCAACGTACATAAGGAGTTTCGACTTCGAGTCCGACTCCGACATACATAAAGAGTTTCGTTCGACTCAGACTGTGACGTACATAAGGAGTTTTGACTGTGACTCCGGCTCCTGCATATCAAAAATCATTGACTTTTTAAAAAAAAAATCTCATTTTGAAGATTATTATACAAATGAAAATTTGACTTCTACTTCACTATTTCAGCTCTGAATCTAATCTACATATATATTTTAATATCGACTTTAAATACAACAAAATTCCAGCAAACATTTATTTTGTCAGTTTTTCTTATTTTTTTGATTTATTTATTAACATATTTTTATTATAACATGACTTAACTTTCATAATTTAAAAAATTAATTAACATTAAGTTTTATATGAAATTTATTTATAATATTACTATGCTTTTTTATTATAAATACAATTTATAATAATAATGATAAACATAAAAAAAGAACTACTTTATTATCCCTTCACACTGGCGGATTTAAAGAAGAAGCAAGAAATTTATTTCGCAAAATGAAATTTTGTCAACAAACATATAGAAAAAGATTTGTCAATCATTTTACAAAAATCAACTGAAAAAAAAATCAAATCATATATGCTAGGATATTCAAAAGGCCTTTTGAGCCGCTGAGATGAAAACCCTGTAAGAGACAATAAACTATATCATAATTGTTATTTAAAATAGACATGATATAATAATAAATTAAAGATATTAAAAAAACACATATCACAATTATTTATATATATATATCTTCTCTAACCTGTATTCTACGATGATTCATCTCCAAACTATATACTACAATGATTCATCTCCAACCTGTATACTACGATGATTCATCTTCAACCTGTATACTACGATGGTTTCTATTCCATGTACAAATAACTAGGGAGTCAACTTTCTGTTCACATTCTGCTAGATGTAAGATTTGATATACCTCATTCGAGGAGACGATGCTACATAAGTTATTACCTATATACATTATACCTGTATACTACCATGGTTCATCTCCAACCTGTATACCGCGATAATTCATCTCCAACCTATCAGTTCATATTTTGCTAGATGTAAGATTTGATATACCTCATTCGGGGAGAGGATGTTAGATAAGTTATTAATTTTTTCACGATATTAAATAATATATTTTATCAAATAATCAAAATAAAATTCTGTAATCAAAGAATCGAAAAATATCAAAAAATATCAAACTTTCTGTTCATATTTTGCTACCTCATACAATGTTATAAAAGTTATTACCTATACTTTGCAATTTGCACGATTTTAAATATTATATTTGTCAAATAATCAAAATAAAATTCTGTAATCAAAGAATCGAAAAATATTCTTTAAAAAATCAACCTTTCTGTTCATATTTTGCTACCTCATACGATGTTACAAAAGTTATTACCTATACTTTGCAATTTGCACGATTTTAAATATTATATTTGTCGAATAATCAAAGAATCGAAAAATGTTCAAATCAAAAAATATTTATTCTTTTTAAATATATCGTTGGCTCCCCTTACTTTTAGTTTTGTATGTGCATAATTTGATAAAAATTAATTATTAAAGACTAGGTTTATCTTTCAATTTTAAAAGTAAGGGGAGCCAACGATATATTTAAAAAGAATAAATATCTTATAAACTTAAAATACTTATATTTTTTTCCTCACTTCCTCTCGAATCAAAAATGGCGCTGTGTCTTTCTTTCAATGATCTCATACCCATACATGATTACAAATCCTCACCTTTTCCTCATTGTTCTTTCTCCTAAAATCTACTTTCTCTGTCGCAA
This sequence comes from Nectonema munidae, assembly GCA_030549495.1. Classification (NCBI taxonomy): domain Eukaryota; kingdom Metazoa; phylum Nematomorpha; class Nectonematoida; family Nectonematidae; genus Nectonema; species Nectonema munidae. The sequence goes on along the minus strand of JAUIRK010000029.1, from coordinate 201,730 downwards.
GCCTCTTTTTATTATCATTTTAATTATTATTATTATTGTTATTTATTTATTTTTTTTTTTAAATAACTTTTAACTGCACTCTATATTATTCCCCCACCCCACATATTTACATTCCCACCACTTAATCGCTAACTAACCTCCACAACAACCAGTCTCACATCATTCCATTCATGTCTTCTCAAACAAAACGCCCAAGAAACGATTCCCCTACAACCCCCACATCTTCTCAAATCATCTCTGATCTCTTCGACCAATTTATTTCCAAGACCACACTCCCCGCTGAACACCTCATAAACTTTCACATATTAAAATCTGAAGTTCTACTCACACATTCAAACAAGATTGAATGTCTCACCAATTCAACTCTCTCTCAAATCGCTCACCCTACACCTACTAAAACGTACTCTCAAGCCGTCACTAACAGCACTCAACCCTCTCTCACACAACCCAATCCAACAGCGAGCGCACCACATACACTACACACAATCCCTAAACCTAAGAAAACTCTCAATCCAGATCTATCAATTATGCTCACACCACTAGATCCACCCGAAAATAGAACCGACAAGGCCAACTTCAAAAAAAACATAATAAAAAATATGGAAACCCACAAACATCCTATAAACATTAAAAACACGCGTAGCTCATCTTCAGGAACCCTCCTATTTCAATTCGAAAACAATACACAAAAAGAAATGGCCATAAAATCACTAGCGAACAATGGCATCACCGCACACGACCTCCCACCTAGTATTCCACGTCTAGTCCTTTCGGGCATCCCCATTGACATCCCTATTGGTAATATCGCTACCCAATTCCTACATGAGAACTGCTTCCTTAAAGACTTAGGCTCACTAACGTCAATTAAACCATTAGGCAAAAAGGGCTTGTACTCCTACACTATATCATTTCAAACATCCACCAACACACTTTTCAAGCATCTTTGCGAAAACCCTAAAATCATTCTAAACCACACAATTCTTCAGTCCAAAATATTCAAATCACGTCTTACTCAATGCGACAACTGTCTAAAATTCCACCACACATCATCAAAATGTAAATCCTCATCTCCACACTGCAACCACTGCGGCAACAGGGGTCACTCAATCTCCACATGCATTTTTAATAAAGATCCCCTTAAAATATCATGCTCAAACTGCCATCAGAATCATCCCTCCACATCTGATATATGCCCTTTTCGCATTCAACACCTTAAAAACCTCAACGAGGCACACGCAAATACCATCAATAACTACATATGTTAAATTTTCTTCACATTAATCTGAACCACTCCTCCTATAGCTGGTCAAATCTTCTCAACATACTCTTCTCTTCATCCTACGATGTTTTCTCTCTAAATGAACCCTACACTTCAAAACTCTCTCCTCCACCTCATACAAATGAATACACCTCTCTCTACACCTCACCCCTAACTCATTACTCCGCATGCATTCTAATAAGGTCTACGCTAAATTTCTCTTTTCTTTCTCAATTCTCGTCACAACAATACGTATTCATAATAATTTTCTCTCAAAACGCACCTCTCCTATTCTGCTCTTATTACTCGCCTCCTTCCAACCCCAAAGCATTTACAAACGATTTCACGCATTCTCTGAACCAAGCTAAGGCCCACATCGCATCACTATCCAATTCATATCATTTAATAATTTCAACGGATTGTAACGCCCGATCTTTTCTTTGGGACCATAAGGAAAACATGCGCGGCGTTGAATCCCTATCTTTTATCACACAACATAACCTACGAATATGCGACGACACAAAAAATCCTACCTTCTTTAAAATCGCTCAGAACAACTTAATTTCCTCTCACATCGACATTACTCTAGCGTCACCAAACACACACAATCTCATTTTTAACTGGACCATCTCCGACCAACCATCCGCATCTGATCACCACTACATCACTTTCCAGATTGATTTTACCCCAATTTTCCTTACGCGCGCCCTAACAACATCTGCAAAGCACACTCACTGGCGCACATTTTTGCGAACACTTGCAACCCAGTTACCTGAATCCATACCCGTGCTATCCACAACCACCGAGATAGAAGCTGCTGCTCTCAAAATCAATAACACACTTTCCTCTGCCATCAACCTGTCCACACCTTCTAACCCCTTTCCCAGAAGGAAACATGCATACTTCTGGACCTCAGCCTTAAACCAACAAAAGAAAACCCTGCGTCACGCTCTAAAAAATTTAAGAAAAGATCCCTCTTCATCTAACATTTCTCTGTACTCAAGTATCCGACATCTCTACCTTCGCTCCCTAAAAAAAGCGAAACGAGATGCTTGGATCAATTTCACTTCCAATTCATCGTCCAACCCTTGGCCCATAATCAACACACTCACAAAAGTAAAAAAACATCCTTCGAATCTCCATCAACTTCTTCCCCACACAGACACTAACACAATCCTCATAAACCCGCCTTTTCTTTCGTCTATTTTTCCCGCCGACAATCCCCACAACGATGATCCATACCATGCTACCCAACGCTTACTTTCGCAAAAACTAACATCATCGCTAAACCCCTCCCATTTCCCTCCCATCACAATAAGAGAGTTATCTCAGGCGGTAAACTCACTCAGACCAAAATCAGCTCCCAGCCACGACACAATCACCGCAACCCACATTAAAAAATCATTTCACCTTTCACATACCAATCTACTCCACATATACAACGCATGCTTATCAAACTCCTTTTTTCCCTCAATATGGAAAATAGGCAAACTCCTCTTTCTGCCTAAACCTCACAGAGAACCCTCACATCTAAAAAACTGGCGACCAATCACTATCCTCCCTGTTTTAGGCAAGCTATTAGAAAAAGTAATCCGCAAAAGGCTGATTCATTATATATCACAAAACAACCTCATACACCCATCACAGTTTGCATATCTCCCGCACAGGAATACTGAATCAGCTCTGTCCAAACTGACCGAGTATTTAGAACACTCCATAGCATCCCAAAAGACTGCATCAGTCCTTTTCCTCGACATCGATAACGCATTCAACAGCGCCTGGCACCCCGCCATCATCCTCAACATGCACCTCAAAAAATACCCACCCTACATAATCAAGCTAATCAGCAACTACCTACAAAACCGCTGCTTAATCTTCCGCGAAAAATCCATCCGCGCAGTTCATACACTCTCTCTCTCCACTCCCCAAGGAGGCTGCCTCTCCGACATCCTCTGGCTCATTCTCATCAATCCTCTCCTAGATCTCCTCGAGTCCAAATCTCACTTTTCCCAGTGCTACTCTGACGATCTTCTCTTTTCTTTCTCAGCAAACACACAACACGAAAATCTCCAGAATATCGCCTCACTTTTCAACATCCTGAACTTCACCGCCACCTCGCTAAAAATATCTTTCAACACATCCAAAACCACCCTAATTCATTTCACTCGCAAACACTCCCCACATCTACCTTTGCTTACCAATCATAACACCCTCATTCAACCCGCAACCACTATCAAGTATCTAGGTCTTACCTATCAAACAAACATGAAATGGTCCACACACTTCAAAAACACTTACATCAAATTATCACAGACTCTGTTCCAACTAAGACAAGCAATCTCATACAAATGGGGTCTAAGTATCCATCATTCTTTATTCATCTACAAATCTCTCATACTTCCGGTAATCCAATACGGCATCCTCTCATGGGGCTCATCGCTCGCTCACCCATCCACTCTTACATATTTATTCAAAATCCATAGACTCAGTCTATTAACCATCTCGAAAGCTTATCGCACAACCCCAACATCTATTCTAGAAATCACACTGAACTGCATACCACTTTTAATCCAACTGAAAGACACCTTCATCAGACGCTATATTTGCACACACAAATCTCTACTTCCCCCATCTTCAGCCTCCCATTCACATCGTCCACTGAACACATCACACCCTCACACGAAACTGCTTCACACATCACTTTCCACTTCATACCGTTACCTCATACACACTAAGGTACACCCCACCACATTAGTACATCCCTCTTCGCCCCTTCCTTTTGCTATCACCACTCACACAAACAAATCTCTCGCCACTAAACAGGTAAAAAACCTCAGACATCGCTCCGACCCTTCAACCCTGAGAATCTTCACAGACGCTTCCAAGTCATTGCAAAAATGCGCTATCGCCACCGCTTTTTATGCAGGCGCCTCACTATCTCCCTTCTTCTCTACAAGCTCTCCTCTAAATCATTTAACTACAACTTATGATGCTGAATGTCAAGCTTTAATCACCTCATGCGATCAGATCACCCAACACATCAATACCTTCACACGTTTCACTCATATTCATTTCTATACAGACTCCTTAAACATCACGCGCGATCTACACCTTATCAAAAATGTCCCTTTCTTTGCTTCCATCTTGTTCTCAAAACTACGACTCCTCTCCACTCATTTCACTGTCTCCATTTTCTGGTGCCCCGCTCACTCCAACATACATGAAAACCTGCATGTTGACCATCTCGCCAAAAGAACCTTATCAAGACCCTGCATAACACATTTGACCTCAGTACACCCCAACGTCTTACTACGCAACATTTCCATGCACACTCAAAACCAATGGCAAAACTCCCTCACCAACTCCACAAACACCCTGCTTTCGCACATATCAAACATCAATACCATACACCAATCTTGGGCTTCCCACAAATACACTCCATCGAGATCTATTATTAGATGGCTCTCGGGTCATTGCCCCTGCAAAACCTACTTTTTTCGCATTAAACTCTCAGACAACACGACGTGTCGGTTCTGCAACGCACTTTTCGAAACACCATATCACCTCGCCTTCCTCTGCCCATTTTTCATCTCACACCGACACAAACTTATCAATGCATGCGCCTCAACCCTTGGTCACTTTCCCACTAATCTAAGCGACATCATTACTTACCCAGAACTCTTAAACTTACTCTCCGCCTTGATAGGCACTATTGAACCCATCCTTCACCTCAGCCCACAATAAAACCGACTATCCTTCTCTATATATATTAATTATTTCTAGAATACTCCTAACATTCTTCTTTGCATTCTTCTCTTCAACCCCCTTCAAGCAATTTGCAAGCATATCGATTAAATTTGGAAAGTGCTTTGATATCTCTACCTACCTACCTACCTATATATTTTTGAAAATATTTCGCTAAATTTCGTTAGTTTAAAATTTAAATCTGAACCCTTTAATCTTACAAAAGATTAAATTAATAAGGTAATATAATTTCATTTTAATGTATGAAGAAAATAATATATTATAACTATAACATTTTGCTTATTATAACTCTTGGCTTTCTCCTAGATATTACTTAATTTAATTACCTACTGAGAAAAGTCCTTAACTTTTATTTTTCTCTTTTATTTCTAATCAATAATAATAATTTTGATTTTTTTAATAGATCTATGATTTTCTATATTTTCATTACATTGTATAAAAATTTGGCACCTCAGAAATTATTTTGTTTATAAAAATATAAATATTCATAATTGAGTAATAGTTGTTTTAAAAATAATGCTTTTCAAAATATTATGTTTATGTAGCCTCTGCTATTTTAGAAATTAGTATGCCGAAACTATCCATAAAATGAACTTTATCTTTCTCAATGAGTTTTTATATAAATTAAGCAGCCAATTTTTGTACACTGGTGTCCCATTGTGCCTGAAATGTTAAAACATGTTTTCAGGTATTTGTTTTTATTAAATCTAGCACGACTGTTCCCAGACGAGTTTATTTTTAAATAAAGTCATTTGCTTATATGAAAAACATCAATCTTATGAGTAAACGTTTCATAATTCTGGTTCTTAAGGTTTTAAATTATAAATAAACGATTAGTTTTTTTTTAATGTTAGCTTTAAAAGGTCTTACTTAAAATAAAAAATATTTTTTTCCAATTTTTTGTGGTTTTCCAGTACAATGAATTTTATGTTTATAAATTTTTTTTGTAATGTTGATTAAAATATTCCTATTTACTTTTCATTTAAACCTATTTGCTTTGATTTTGTATTTTTAGAAATGGAATTCTCTGCTATGCCTTAGCCCCCCAGTTACCTGCTATGATTTTTAATGATTATTATTTTGAAATTATTTTTGTTCGTTTAATAAATATATTCCTATTTCATTATGATTTATTACTAAATAATTGGGAGGCCTAAGTATCATTTTCTATAAACTCCTTTTATTTTCCACTGTTACTTTTGTTGTTAGTTATAAAAATCCAAATTTGCTACTTAAACCTTGGTATTGTCCCATCCAAATAGTGATGGGACGATAAAACAGTTTTATTTGATTTCGATTATTATTAATAAAATATACGATTCCGATTCTTAAATTGAAACATCAAATATTAAAAACATATATTAAATTCCCATTTATGTTTGATAAGACCTAAGGTAGCATAATGAATAAGATAAATCAAAAGAATGCGATATTAAAAAAACACAATTCAGCAGAACGTGCATATATTTTTAATTCTGTGGGTTTGTATCCAGAGCATTTTGTGCAGTGGTTAGATTTTCGTAGTTTGTAACAAATATAAAAATCCTATACTTCATTTTAGGAGATCTATGGGCGAATCTCCCTTTGAATACAATCGACATCATACAATCATTTTCCCTTCAATTTTCATTATCGAAAAAGTAAAGTTATTAAAAAAACATTGTTAATAAAAGTTAAAAAAGATAATAAAAATTTATTTAATAAGATTATGTTAACTTTACATTAATATTTTTTAAATTTTTTAGTAAATGTTTTTTTTACCTGGCTTCCTTGCAACATTTGATGCTCTTTTTACAATTAATTTCTGATCGTAGAAACAATTGAATTCTCAAAGATAGAACTATTAACATCTATGAAACTTTGAAAGATCTTAACTTTGTTTTCTTTAAATTGTTTTTCCCATTCATTTTTTCTTAGTTTAAGTTGTTTTGAAGTAAGCTCATAATCTCCAAATCCATATAATGCACATTCAATCAAATTTTCTTGGAAACAACTTTTTCATAAACCATACTTAGTAAACTAGGCATTTTAAGAACTTTCCAGTTAGCATTGGATTTCAGTATATTATTCATCGATTCGCAATTGTTGTTTTTCCATTGATAAGGAATCTAGAGCTTTTGTGTGGGAGAAAAATATGTTCTTCAATATTTGGTATTATTCTCTCAGTTAGATATTTACCTATTTTGTTTTGATATTTTTCAATTATATACATTTTTTTCTCTTTAAATTCATCTATTGTTTTTGATTCGATCAATCCTCTTTGTCTTAGAATTAATTCAATGAAATATTTAATTTCTTTTATTTTCATTCCTATTTTTTGTGACAGATGTCGTTTAATATTTTTTTATAAATGTCTAAAGCAGAATAAAATGTTTGCTTTTGGGAAATTTTTTTGAATACTTTTAACTAAAGCTTTTTCTTCTTCCGTGCCTATTTGCAAAATATTAGTTTTAATTTCAGCATTAAAATCACTTTCCAATTTGAGTGATAAATGCGAAAAAAATTTAGCATATGTATCGTATTTTCCATTTCAATGAAAATAGACAGGGTCTAATAATATGGGAGATACTTTTTTTGATTTCCTAATTAACTCTGTCTTGGAAGACAGTACATGTTATAAAACACGGGCCAAGATTGAACGTTCTGTCTACACCAAGAATGCTATTTCAATAGACATCTTTTTAGATGAATGAGCTGGTTATTGGTATAACATATGATATTTGGATGGCCGGATTCTGATATAATAATTTCCATAACAAATGGATTTGAGTTCGTGATCATATTAAATACATATTGAATATCATCTGCTAGGTTATTTCTATTTAAGTCACCAAAATTTTGTTTTTCTAAGTTATATTTAATGTTTCTTATATACATATAAGAATATCGGTATGTCACCCTTATTTTTTTACAAGAACCTCATTTGATTTTTCAACCTCATTAAAACGTTTTTTTGTTGATTTGCCTTTATATACTCATGGTTGTGGTTTCTTGTGTTACCGTGTATAGAAATCATATTTGGATAACTTCCAACGTATTCCCAAAAATATAATTGTTTTTCTCTAGTTAAATTATCCTCTATCCATGAAATTTTCCTTTTATATTCAGAATTTCTTTTACTTACACAATAATATGATTTTAAGATAATTATTCTATTTTTATCAAGATGTTCATTTAACGGAAGAAATGTTTTACCTTTATATATACCAAGTTCTCCATTTTTTTTCTAAGAAAGTAGTTTCATTTTTTACATTTATTAAAAATTCATATTTTTTGCGATGTATTTTTCCAATAGCCGCAATCATCAATAAAAAATTTTTTATAACCTTTTGGGTTTTCTAGTATAAAATAAATATTTTCTTTTATACCGCTTGGGATTGAATTAGCTACGTTGATAGGAGATTTCAAAATTTTAATTATTTCCATTAATTTCAGAAACTTATTTTTCAATTTATGACGCATAATTAATTCCTTTTCACTATGGCGCAAATCAAGATCAATGTTATCTGAACCGACATCATTTTTAACGACTAAACTATCATTAAATCTAATATATTTATTATCCATTAAAGAGTTATTAATAATCAAATTTTCCGATTTAGTAATATCTATGTGATCATCCAGCCTTATTAATGGGAGTGGTTAGGTAGCCAAAAGCTATTTTGAATTTTACTAGTATTTGTCCACATTATAAAAAATGGTTCAACCTGTTCTTTTTCAATTTTCTGAGGATAAAATGTTGTATTAAGAATTGGTGATATTCTGTCTAATACACCATTGATTGGGGGATAAATGCTGATTATTGTTCTCCTTATGACAGTAGCAGCATCTTTCATCGTATATGCTGAACACGAAGAACCAATTTTAGAACAACCTAACCTTTCTTTTTCTATCAAAGGAGAAACAAAATCAATAGAGGGATTATTTGGACATTTTTGATATGTTAAATAATTCAAGCTAAATTCAATTGCTGTTAGCAAACGTAACTTTAGACTCAAGGATTCATTTCCAACTATGCAAATAGAAAGTGCATTGAAGAAACAATTACCATCTGGTGTTGTTGAAATCGGTACTTTATTATCAACATCTATCATTAATCTTTTAATAAAGTCATGAGTGATTGAATCAATTTTGTAATAACAAATATCTTTGAGCATAGGACAAAATTCGAGTTCAACTTCTCTTAAAAAAAACTTTTTCTCTCACAGTAGAGGAGTAATATGAGCCCAAAATAGACAAGTTGTGATGTCTTAATAATGCTTTTTTGACACACAAAAGGTAAAAAGGACGTGAAACTTGATAAATGAGAAAATTCTAAAGAAATGTGATAAATTCTATTGCACTTACAACAGTATATCATTTTTTCATCCTTGCTTTTAAAACAAGTTTGACAAAGCGAGTTCATATTAAACCACAAATTCTTTAAAAAGAATAATAAGATAAGTATCTAAAAAATACGTCTCGAACACAAAAGTTATACAAGAACAATTCTTAATCAATGAAATTTGACGACAAAGTGATTAATAACTAATTTAGCACAACCACGGACATTGATTAGGAGGGAGAGAAAAACTAAACCCCTTCCAATCATGGAATTAGCTAAAAAAAATAATAACAACTAATAAAAATAATAGCCCATATTTGGGTTTTAATCTTATGAGGTAAGTAATTAAGTAATTTATTTGAACAAAACCAAATAATATATAAAATAAAAAAAATTGTATCAATATATTCACAAAATAAAATTTGAATTTAAGAACTTCATACTTATATAAACCAAAGGTCAGAGCAGCTAGAAAATAAAGTAGTGAAATATTTTGATACTCATATGACCATTGTAAAAATAAACACTAAGGTTTTTAAGCCTAATCTTCGACCACTATGGCCTTCCACAGATCACCACTTTGAACAAAATAAAAAATATATTTTATAGAAATATATTAAAAATTTATCGTTTTTATTAAATAAGTTAATTTGAAAGCTTTTACCTTAAATTGTAGGTTGAAATAAAAGAAAAATTATTTTCGGAACAATGTATTCAAAATAATAAACCTTTAGCAAATATAATGACGTTTTCTTAATAATAAATCTATAGCAAATATATAATTCATAATTTAAAATTTATAATGTTACCTTATTAATTTAATCTTTTATAAGATTAACGGGTTCAGATTTAAATTTTAAACTAACGAAATTTAGCGAAATATTTTCAAAAATATATAGAATTGATTGTTCTTAATTTAAAAAAAAATAATTAAAAAAACAGTTATATGTGTTTTATGAAAAAAATATTGAAAAAAAGCAGAAAAAAGTTATTAATTAACAATTAAAGGAAAAGAAACTTAATATATTCATTCTAATGATAATATATAAAGTAAAATTCCCGAGCTGGGCACAACTTTTTTGAGCAATTCAAAATATAATCATAAACAAAATTATTGGATAACATTTGATTTACTCAATCTGATTAAAATAAGAGATATCTGTCATGTAAAGTTAAAAAAATCTAATACAAATCCCAAACTCAAAAAGGAATTTATTAAATATAGAAACGAGGTTAAAACTAAAATTAAACATTTGAAAAAAAAATATTATTCTAAAATCTTTAGCGGTATAGGTTCACCCAAGGACACTTGGAATAAAATTAATAAAATAATTAAACCATGTAAAAATGAAAAATATGCGATTAAAATAAATGATAAAATAGAAACTAATTTAGAAACAATTACAAATATGTTTAATGATCAGTTTACATCAATCACAGACACAACTAATGATGATAATATAAATGATAACGTATCTAATTATTTACTATAAGTAAAATAAATGAAATCGACATTATTACTGCAATGGATGAAATCAAATTAAAAAATTCATGTGATATCAGCAATATTCCAATATATAAATTGAGTTTGATTTTAAACTATATAATCAAATATCTAGTTATTGCCTTCAATTCATGTATCGAGTTCAATGTTTATCCTACTTCATTTAAACTTGCAAAAGTGATTCCCGTTTTCAAAAAAGGAAATAAATTTTCAATCAATAATTATAGGCCTATAAATATTATCAATATGCTATCAAAACTTTTCGAAAAAATTATATAACCAGATTCATTCATATATAAACAAATTAAATTTATTATACAAATATCAGTTTGGATTTATGTCTAAATATAGTACAGAACATCTACATATATTTTTTTTAGAAAAAATCCAATATTATTTAGATAACTCAGATAATGTTATAGCTATATTTCTCGATTTAAGTAAAGCGTTCGATACGATTTCACATTCAAAACTTTTAAAAAAATTATAATATTTCATTAGTTCTTACTAAACTTATCTTTAGAATTTGCAAGTATTCATTAAGCAAATTAGATAATTTTACTGCCTAGTCTATTTCTCTTATTTATATACTTATGTCTCTAAAATTTTCTTTATTTAATTTAATAGATCTAGCTACGAATCCATTGCATGGATCTGAAGACTGTGCTCTCTTTTTGGAGATTTGCGATATGGTTAATTCTCATCATGATGGGTCTATCTTATATGCTTTATTTTTTTTCACTATACATGATTTTGAGTTAAAGTAAATATTTGTTTTTGCCATTTTGTTAGACTCATTTATTTAATTAATTTTTTTTCCAAGATTATCATTTTAAATATAAATTTGATTTTAGTTTTTTATTCTTCATCATTATGTCTTAGTTTTGTCATGGATATTAAATCCTTTTTAAACCAAACTAAAGATTCAATAACAAATGCTCTTAGCCCAGATGCTCTCTCTACACCCATCGGGCTAAAAATAGGTGATTTTAAGTTTTTTTACTTAAGTTATATAATGAGATGCTGTCATTAAAAATGAATTTTAATTATTTTATATATTTTTGATTCAAAAATATCAAATTAATTTTGTTCAAATCTGTCTGATAAATTTACAATATTAATATATTTACATTTAATATTAATATATTTACATTTAACACGGTGTTGTGAATATTAGCTTACAGGCCTTTGTAACCCCCTTTATATATTTGAAAAGATTTTTATTCCCATATATTGTAAATGGCCAAAGAAAAAAAAATTACATCCAAATAAAAGTGTCTAAAGTAAAAACGATATTTTTTTCCTATTAAATAAGAAGATTTATGAAATTGTTAATATTGTTTTGTTTTATTTTGAATTTTTTAATGTCCTAAAATTTATATCAAGTACCAACATATTTAGTTCAAATTATTTTTAAAATTTATTTTCTTTTTCAAACTACTTTATAAAATTTAAGTGAAATTATTATTTTTGCTTTATAATATTTCTTAGTTCTTTCTAAACTTATCTTTAGAATTTGCAAGTATTCATTAACCAAGTTAGATAATTTTACGGCCTAGTCTATTTCTCTTATTTATATACTTATGTCTAATTTTTTTATTTAATTTAATAGATCTAGCTACGAATCCATTGCATGGATCTGAAGACTGGGCTCTCTTTATGGAGATTTGCGATATGATTAATTCTCATCCTGATGGGTCTATCTTATATGCTTTATTTTTTTCACTATACATGATTTTGAGTTAAAGTAAATATTTGTTTTTGCCATTTTGTTATTTGAAGTCTATATTTAAATATAAGTTTGTACACAAGTGTGATTATATTTAAATACAAATCTAGCCTTTCATTCTAGTGTAAGATATTGTATATACCTTTTTTTCAGTTCAAGGGTGATTTCGTTTAATTAATTGTAAATTTTTTACTCTGATCTCATAAAAACGTTTTTTTTCCAATTAGTTTTTACTTATTTTTTATTATAAAAATTCTATATTTCTATTACTGGCATAGAGTATATTCTCAAGAATTTTAAATTGTAGGAATTTTGAACATGACTATTGTTTTAATGGGATTGCTACTGACCTGTTTAACTAAGGAAGATGATAAAAGAGAAGAATGTTAATGTTTGGAAAGGGGCGGATCTAGAAATTGGCATTAGGGGGTGGGGGGCGGATTTTACTAAACTAGAACTCAAATTTCAAGCATATAAATTTAAGCTTTATCAAAATTTCTAAAACAAAAAGAAGAATGAGAGCATTAAAACGATCCTCATTCATTGAACTGCGAAGTGAATTGATGTGGTAAAACTTGATGTGTATAAATAATTAATTTACAAAAAAAATTGGATAATATAAAATTAATAAATGTCACACTTAACTACGATTCAAACATAAAAATTTTTTTAGGGCTTCTCACTTTAGAGAAAGATTGAATCTAAAAACGAGTTGCAGAAATCATAATATTTGAGTTCTACAAAAAGAATTAGATCAAGAAAACTTTTCAAGCAATTGGCAATGCAATTTTAGGCGGAGGGGCGTACGCCGTTCCGCCCCCTTTAAATCTGCCAGTATTGCGGTTTTTTTTAACGTGTAGAACGATGATAGCTTTAATAAAAATTAATTCAATTCTAAATTATTTTTAAACTATTAACTATGTAGTTTCATTTTTAGTAAGTTATCTTATTAAAAATAAATTTTATTGATGTTTATCCTAATAGCTTTTAACAAAAATTAAAAATAATATTTATCTTATTGTGATTGATTAATAAGAGATTGTTTGATACTTTCCTGTTTTGGCCCCTCCACTAATTTTTTCCAATTTTCAGTTCCATAAACAATTCCATAAATCTTTTTTTTTTGAATATACTTTTGTTGAAAAATTTCCTTGATTTAATAAATTTATGTTGTTTAGTACATTTTTTAATTACCTTTTCGTGGCTGGGCCAAAACAATAAAGTACCGATTGTTTTATGAGTTTATATTTTTGAAAATAATATGGTATTTTAAATTAATTGATTACAATGATATTTAAATATTAGGCTGAATACCCATATCTACAGAGTATTTTATTTACCCTCATTTTTATAATAATTTTTGAAGATTCATTTTAAAAAACCAGAAATAATTGTAATTGTGTGTTCATTGCATATCTATTAATGTTTTCAATCCAATATTTTATATTCATCCTCTTTTGTTTGCACTAATCTGCTTGAAATTCATTATCGTTAATAAATCACCAAACAAACCTACTTTTTTAGAATTGTATTGAAAAATATATCTATGTTAGTGATCCATTTTTTACTATTATGTTATTTTTAAGTTTTTTACTCTATCTAGCGCTAAAGATACGGCACGAGCAATTAGAAAAAAGATCAACAATAACATTGGAAAAAATGAAAAGGCTGTTCTCTTTTCTCTATCAGTAATCACATTTTCTCCTCGTCAAAGCTTTTTATTTTTATCATCACCATTGATTGATATAATTTAATTCAATGTCTTATGAGAGATGCTAATTTTTAGTTTTAATTTTCCTCAATATGATTTATATTTTTTATTAAGAATTCTCAACACGAAAAAATATCTCCATATACATACCGTGTGTTAACCAGAAATTTCTGATTGGGGCATCACATCGGGATTAGGAAAAAGTTTTTTTTTCATATTTTGGATTTTATCGGTTGTAAACCCCTAGTATAAACAAATCCACAAATAACACATTATATATTCTTTTTTTCTTACATTCAAAAATCTTTTGGAAACTCAATTGGGAAAATGCATTGCTAGCATCAATTTGGAAAGGGCCGTCTGACCGCTTGTATAAGGTTTAGTACTCTAGTTACCACACGGAAATAAAACTAGATTGGCTTATTCAATTTGCATACTTAATCGTAGCTATTCCCTACCTAAAATATTTTCGAATTTAAAAGATTTTAATTTTTTGTCTTATAAAATTAAAAATAAGTTGTATTGTATTTTCGACCATAAAATGCTTTACTTATCGTTTATTAGTATTTTTGTATTATTTCTTATATTTTAATCATTTTTTGCTTCATAGTAAATATAAGTAAACTCTTGACTAGGCTAATCTAGAATAGACAAACAAAGATCTATTCTATTTTTTGTCACGGTTATAAGGATATTTTATAGAAATTATGAAATTAAATCTTTTATCCATAAGTTGAAATCACATAAAATAGTGGTTGTTATTCCCTGACACACGTCTTAAACTTGTCACGTAGTATATTTCAGATTGACACACTGAATAAATTTATTATGCGAGATTAGCATAAAAAATCACAATAAATAAGCATTTTTTTAATCCTTCTACTTTTACATTGTATTTTCAAGTAGAGCTGGAGAGTCGGAAGGAAGACTTCCATCTCCAACTCCTAGTACACACTCTAAACACTTGAAAAGTTAATAAATTTAACCCCAACTCTTACTTCTGACTTCGATTAAAGTTGGGGTCTCTGCATATGCTTACCAAAATTAAAATACTTAAAAATCCGACTCCAACTGCTAAATTTTATTACATAACGACTCCAATTCCCACTTATATCTCTTAAAACTCTCCAAATCTGTCTCTTCAACTACCCTTTTAAAGTACAAATATACTGTAGAATTGTATTATACTTCCAGTATTTTGGACTTTTAAACTATGACAGATGCATTCGGAAGTATGCGCTCACTTTAAATATCAAACTATGTCATGAAGTAAATCACAGGGATTGCACTAGCAATCAAGGTTTCGAAGTTCGACTATTTAAAAAATCGCACTCCGACTCGAAATACTTTTACACTAATAAGGTGGCACTTCATATGCCTATAAAAATTAAACCTTATTTTTTTTTAGTTATATTAATGCTCAAAAAAATTATTTTTTCTATACTTAAAAGTTTCATACTCGGATTTCAACTACTTACAAAAATTCGACTCCCACTTCTAAATGTTATTAGATACTGATTCTGACTTTTATCCCTTTAAAATCTTGGAATTCGCGACATTGCTAGCAATATCAATATTTTTATTTATAAAATTGTTGAAAACATATTTGCACATTTTGTTTGTTTTTCGTTCCACATGTTTTCATTAAGTATTTAGCTTTTTACTTGTGATATCATTAAATTTTAGGGCTTAAATTCTTTTTGCTAGAGATGGCTTTTTTGCGTAAAATTAATTCTACTTCTAATGAAAAAATGATATGAGTTTGTAAATGGCACGCAGAAACGTTGCCGACAAAATGGCATAACTTTCTTTTTATCTAAAAATATTTTTTTCTATAAGCTATTACTTTATTTTGTGATCAAATTCCTACTAAATGATAAATTCCAATACTTAACAATTTTAAATAATACTAATTGTAATGAAATAAGTAGAAACTTTATAATAAATTTTCGACCACTGTCGTCATCCTCAAATGGTGACACCTTTCTTAAAAAATTAAGTGTGGGATCCGAAGCTCTGTGAGAAAAGGATAAATCTTTTTAAGATAAAGAAGAGATTTATCTTTTTTCTCGCAGAACTTCCCGCCCTACCCTTAATTTTTAAAGGAGGGTGCTACAATTTGAGGATGACCACAGTGCGCGAAAATTTATTATAAAGCTTCTACTTTTATCATGAAGACTCAGTCTCATTTTATCTATGTTTTGATATAAAACTTCTTGTTGTTGACATCTCCGTATTGCGTACATATCGAAAAGACAATTTATTTTGATTTAATATTTTAATATGTAGTATAAATTTGTGGTCGTTCATATTTCTCAAATAAAGACATTAATGTCAATCTCAAGCTTGTACTTATTATGGAAGTTTTTAGTTACTACATATTTATGAAAACATTGACAAGCAACGCTTAGCGGGCGTTACTGTTATCATTTCGCTACCATATATCTTTTAAATTTTTAAGCGGGTATTTCTTTCCAAAGCAAATTTAATAGTGAGGTTCTTCTACAGTTATCAACGCTAATAAGTGTATATGTGTTTTTTTTACATCCTAGCTAGTCATAGCGACCTCTTGCATGCTCTCGTGTCTAGTTTTAAATTTTTCATTAGTTAACATTTTTTTCATTAATGAAAAAAAATATATATTATTTTGAGAAAATCAATACCTTAACATTAGAGAATCTGTTATCTCACCCTTTCCACTCGTTACTTCTGTTAGATTCGGAGACTGAGAAATTGTTCGGATTTGCGAAAACTTTGGGTTTTTCTTTCTTTAGGTGGGAATGTCAGCTGTTAGGGTACGCGAAAATTCGGATACTCACGGTTCCCATTTTATGAGGTTTCGATGTAGTAACAAATCGTCTCAAGATTAAGAACGCACTGAAGGCTAACAAAATGAGTAAATCAAGGGTGCGTAACAATTTCGATCTGCACGCCGCATTGAAATCTAGCTAAGTGTTATCAGGCCAGATTGTAATTTGGTTCTATGAAAATTTCAAAAGCGTAGTAGTAAATTGCAAATGCATAAGTCTCATTCAATGCACTTAGGCAGAAGTATAATTTTTTAATTGCCCACAATCTTTTTTACCACTTATTTTTCATAAAACTTTCATTTTTGAGCTGAATTTTGAAAACTGTGAAAAATACTTTAAAGCAAAAATTTTTAAATTTCAAGTTGGAGCGAGTGCCACATCAAGTTGAGTCATATGATCCCATTAAAATTTAAATGACTTGTCAACAAAAGTGTTCATCTTTTTCTAAGAAGTGATCTTCATTTTTTCTTTTTGTGCGTGTACGATACCCAGAAAATAATCTTTTAAACATTAAGAGAAAGATTTCATTTATCGCATGTATTAAGATGGCAATTTTACAAAAGTTTTCTATTTTTAAATTTCATTGATTGAATCAGCTTTTGGAGACGTGTGTGAAAAATTGTGGCCACACCTTCCATATCATCATCGCTGCTAAAGAATACATCAATGAGTTGGTAAAAATTTTAAATCCGAAGTTCAAGCCTTCTATCCAATTACAAGAAAAAGTTCTCAATCTCATAGAAGTAAGAAATAACCCTACACCATTATTTAAGTAAATGCGCCTTTGCCATTCAGAGTGAGGGAGTATAAATGCTGAATTCTTGTTTTTTGAAAATACATCCTATACCTCTTTTTTCAGTTCTAGATACTTGCTTACGCAAACTAATGTCAGAATATTTTTTCACATTTAAAGGAACGTAGTAATATTTATCGTCTTCTCATACTGTTTTATGCCTTATATTGAATCAGCTACATTAAAAAAATTTGTTTCTTGATTTTGACGATGTTATTTAAAACTTCTCATCTAGTAAAGCAGTAAAATCTTTATGTAATTGTATAATCTGAGGCCTGTCGTCATTCATTTTGTAAGATAATTCTTTAGAAATCCTTGCTCCTCATTGGGTCATTACGTCCAGTCTTGTGATAAAATTAAAAAAACCATCTTCATTAAGTTATATAAAAAGAATCAGATGATTAGTTTTTGAAAGCCTGGATCGTTTAAGATTATTGCATTGCCTGTAATTAATTTGCTTTTTGATATCAAGAGGAGTGTGCTTTAAATTCTAATGAACATACGTTAAGTACTAACAATTGTTTTCAGCTTGCAGATTGTATCGTTATTGTCATATCGATCTGGTCAAACTTGAATATAACCATCTAGTAGTGTATCCTCTCCTATGTTTGACCAGATCTAAAAATTCTGAAACACAAAGGTTGGAAAATTTTTATTTTAAAAATCTTGTTTTTTTTTAATTAAAATGGAATTTTTTTACTAGTCTTGGAGCATAGCTTTCCATAATTTTCCTGATTTGCAAGGCGTTGTCCTTGTTTATCACGAGCTGCAAGCAAAAGGCATTGTAGGTTGTGAAAACAAAGAATTTAGCGACCACAAAATCGACTCTCCTATCTTCACGCCCACTGCAAAGTTTCCCGCTAATGCTGAAATTTCCTCTGTAGTCGTATGACTTTCTCGTCGATGTTTATCGATTTTTAAAGTAGTCGTATATATTTTTAAGAATCCGAGAGCCATCGAAGAAGGATTTCCATGTCCACCAGCGTCTTCTAATCTCTCCTTTTCACAATCTCAACTTGCTAAAATTTCCGAAGAACTCAGTGTAGTCAAGACCAATATTGATGTTTTAAGAGATCTCATAAGTGAGTGTAGCAAAGATCATACTTCTTCCTCCATCCAGATGATGAAGGTTTGATTTTTTATTTTTCCGTTTTTGACAGTTAAGTCAATTATGTTGCAAACAAATTCCATTTATTCCAAGTAATTTGTTTTTTTTTCATATATTATATACGAAAGTTTTCGCTTATAACGAAAAATTTTAACAGTCCTTTTGGAACTGTAGCAAGTTTTCTTAAAGTTATAACAAAGTTTAAATTGATATCCGTGTAAATTAAATACAGAGTAAGATGATAATTTATCCAAGTTTTTTTAAGAAAAGTTTTTTATTTCTAATAAAAAATGTTATTTATATGAGTAAAATTTTTTACAAATAAGTTAATTTTTTGATGCTTTTGATTTTATTATTTCAAAGATTACAATTTAAATTTTAACAGCAACAAAAGTTGATTACCAAAGTTTAAATAAAAATGCATCTGAGACTATTCAACTATTTTGTTCACATAAAGAAATTTATGATGTACTTTTGTATAATATTCTTAAAACAGTTATTTATACAAAAACAGAAAAAAACCTTGTATTGATGATTTTTTAATAAAGAAAACTTTCTGAACTTTGTTAAGAGTGTTCTTGTATGTATATGTATGCATCACATCATTTCTCTCGCCTCTAAGCGATATATCTTTTTACTCCGTGATTTATATAGGAACATATATACATGATGCAAGTGGTGTCAAGAGATTCGTGTAAGAGAGAATTAAAGAGGTAGGAACGCATATGTGGTACGTGAGAGTGATCATATTGTGTAAGAAAAAGAGAAGTGGTACATCTAGATCACTGGTCTCCAAAGTGAGCTGTAGTGCCTCCAAGAGATCGTTTTGAACATCTTATTGAGCAGTGAAAAATGATGAATGACAAGTATTAGGTTCAAATGAAACAAGGAAATATTTTGTATAACTTATATGATAGCTATGAATTTTGGTATGAAAAAAAGATTTAATTCTCTTATCCTCTCACTATTCCGAAGTCCCTGAAGTATTTTTAATTTTTCGCACATATTGCAGGTAGAAAATGTATTTATTAGTGCTGCTGTAATAAAAATGTTAAGTAATGAAGAAAACATGGATATTAATATTAGAACATGATAACGGAATTAATTTCAGTAATATCGTACCGAACATTTAAATTTGGAAAATAAACACGAAGCTTACGGCTCTCATGAAAATATTTTTTATTCTGAAACAAAATATATATTATGGCGTTTCCTCTAAAATAATGGCGTCTAGGGGGCGTTGAGTATGAAATGTTTGGGAAACACTTAAGATTAAGTTTTTTGGAGAAATAATGATAATGCCCATTTTCAACTGAATCTATGAGGAAGTCTGGTATGGAAATGTCATAAAAGAGAGAACACAATTGAAAATATTCTTACATATTTTCAAATTTATTAGTGTAGATTTAAAGTTATGTTTTGTGTGAGAACGTAAATAAAATCGAAAAACTAGACACTTAATTTCTTTATTATAAAAAACAAACACCCTTTTGAAACGACTCCAGTTTCAAAAGGCAATCTTTGTCAAGTTTTTAAAATTTTGATAAAATATATAATATAAATAGGAAATACATTATATTCTTTATTTATGTTAAAATTTTCTTTTATTTTTAAAACCAGAAAGAAGATTTCTCTTTCGCTTCCACAAAAATTAGAAAAAAAAATAATTTTCTGTCCACTGATCGAACATTAAAATTATACGAATGTTTCCTAAACATCTATGTCCCATTCTTTCCTTAAGAAGATTATAATTTATATGCCTTCCCTTTGATCCTCTTTAAAAGATGTTTGATATTTGTATATTAAATGAATCTAATAATAATTATGTAAAATTAGACTCATATGAAAAGAGAATTAAAACTTTATACACTATAAAATATTTTTAAAAATTTTAGCCCCAACTTGCCCCTGCTAAATTGCTTCTGGCTTCACCCCTGATCCTCTAAACATATTTCTCCTATAGACAACTTCAAATTTTCAATGTATCATTAAGAATTCCGTTTTGAATCACAGTAATGTTTTAAGCTTATATGAAAATCGTAATTCGGTAAGCTCTTCGTTGTCTGTGACATTTACAACACTCTTGCGAAATTGAAAAAAGTTGGTTGTTTTCGCTCGTGTTCATCCTTGAAAGGGTTTTTGAAAATATTTATTTAACCACTTTCAACTAAAACGCATTGACTGTATATTATTGTATATTCGTTTTCCTTTTTAAGGATGTTAATCATCGATGCAGAGAAATGCATACCAGAATCGTTAATTTAATTCCAAGTGTATACGACGACACCGTAGAAGGTTTGTTTTACACTTTTCTTTAATCTTCTATTCCCTGTGTTCTTTTATGTATGGTGCACATTTTCCCTTAAGTCTCTATCTTTGCTATGATTTTTTATTCCTTTTTCAACTCCAATTTGACGCCATTTTTCAAAATAAAACGTGTCTGGTTTAAGTTATATAAAACTCATTGAAAATGATAAGCATATGATTAGTTTTTAAAAACCTGGTGATAATGCGTTTATGTAATATATTTTAAAGTTCGCTAACTTCCTTTATTTTTTTCTTCTTTTTTCGTAATTAGTTTTTGCAGACATTTCCATTTTTTTATGAGAATCTCTTGTGCATATGATTCAGGGGCGCACATCCTCAAAATTATTGGGGGCGAATTTTTTTTGTTGCAATTTTTAAAATTACTGGTCTGGAAATACCACTGGAGACCAAATATTCAAGCATTCCTTTAAAATAGAGTGTATTCAGCGCATACGTGAATTTATAAGACTACTTTATACTTTTTTTTTTACAAAATTGATGAAATTTAAAAACTATACTTCCAACAAAAATATTTCAATAAAATTTACATAACGTATATACCAGTGGTTCCCAACCTTTTTTTAGTTTGCGGGACCCTTGGCGAGCCTTTTTAAAAATTTCTGGCACCCTTTAAGGAAAAACTTATTTAAAATTTGCATAGTTTTTTTATTATAATTTTTTTATTTCTACATCTGCATTGATGCAACAATACCTTATACAGAGGTCATAAAAAATGTATACTGATCCTGCTATCACAGAAAATATAATAATACAAATATGTAATGTTAAGTTTTAAAGTAGTTGCACAATTTTGGCGGCACCCTTAGAAAATCTTACGGCACCCTTTAGTGCCGCGGCACACTGGTTGGAATCACTGGTATATACACTAGTTTAAAAAATCGAAAATTATTAAGGAGGGGGCGAATAGGCTTTTTCGAATAAGCTTTCCTGGATGTGCGCTTCTGACACGCAGATATAGTAGAAAAGTGATTTTCATTACTGTCATATGCATTGACAAATTAATATTATCATAGCGTTTAGAAGAAGGTTTACATAACGCATATCGACTAGTTTAAAAAATCCAAAATTATGTGGGGGGGGGGCGAATATTTTTATTAGACTTCTACAATAAGCTGTCAAATGTTTTGGACTCCCACTTCGCGGTCATCACTATAAGAGGCACTTTTTTTCCTAAAAATCAAATTTTAAAATCACACTGTGTTTTATAAACGATAAGATAAAATTATAAAATATTTATTATATTTTCGAAATGAACCAATTCTTTCTCATTTCTTTTTCAGTGATGTGATTGAATTATCTGTATATCTGCTACCAACCTAATTGTTTAAAATGGCTGCTATTCTTCCCCAGGGCGGTAGAGCTGGTTTCAAATAGGTTAGGCTCGGACTCCAGCTGTGGAGCCATATTATATTCAAGCTGTGGCTCCAGCTCCGAAAGCATTGGTTCTAAACTGGTGGCTCCTTCTCCATAGCTTATCAACTTATTTGGCCTGACTAATACCTTAACATCAGCCCAAATTCGTTCCGCAAAATTCTTACGTTTCAATTATTCGATACAAAGCATGAAGTTTAACTAAATTTAAATAATATAAAAATTCCATTAAATACAAAACGAAGTTAAAATTAAACGTAGATGAAACTACATTTAAGCTATCAGGTCAGAATGAATAATGCCAAGAGCCGAAAACAATCTATCCACACTAACTTGGGTTGAGAGGCTACATTTCGAACTATTAAAGGATAATGTGGTATAGCTTCTAGGACATTCAACTTAGATGGCCTATTTATTTTCTCTATTTCATCTAAAGCATAGGAGAAGTCGAGTCTAAGATCTGATTCAGAATTTCTACTTTTTATCTCTATTCTTCATGGCCTGATTTCAATATCAAGATCTATCTCGTTATCAAAACCAGAATCAGAAGAGAGTGCTGAAGTTGAGGACCCACTCGCAGTGATTCCAATGAAATATTATTTAAACTATATATAACATGCTTAGTTTTGCGTATATGGTTGTTCTTTGGAATTTGTTAATTAGTTAGCCAAATAGTTGATGAAGAAATAACTGCAAATTTTATGCGATGTTTGCTAGTTATCATTGTTATCTTTAAATTTCGTGAAGCATATTGCAGTATCGACTATCAATCTTCTTGTATGCTTTTTTCCTTTATTTGTATTTTATATTTTCGTAATTGTTCTAATATGTATTGTTTATTCCACTTAAAATGCTTTATTTTGAACAGGATTCACTAAGCTAATTGAAAATATGTTTTTATATCTCTTTAGTTCAATTATGTCTAAATTGAATCTCAAATTTTGGGTATTTTTAAAAGTTGAATTACATTTAATAAAACTTCTGTAGGGAATAAGTTTGGTTACTTTTGATATTTGAGTATCTCTTTTCCGAATAGTTTTAATGTATCAACGTTTGATTAGTTTGGTATATTTTCAAAGACCGCATTCATTTTTGTGGCAATTAGGCAACGCCTTACTCTACATAATACTTGCGGTTGGATTAAAATAATTTGTTCTGATTCCTTTCTCGCCTAAGTTTGTATATCTATATAATAAAATTAAAATTTACAAAAATATATTTTATCAATTATTTTAAATAATAGAAAAGCTCCTTCTAATCAACGATGAATTAAATGATGTTTTTTTGCAATACGACAGCCTGATCAGCGTCATTAACAAGAATCAACCAGCGAACATCAATAGTCAAGAAATGCCACCTTATTCTCAAAATCAGGTTTTACTTCTTTCTCTTTTAATTTAACTTCTATCCTTTGTTGTGGTTCTGTTTTCTGTCTTCCTCTGGTTTCTTTCTGGTTTGACATGGTAGTTACAAGAAAACTAAACCAGTCGCTAGAGGGATACTTTGCCTTATAACTACAATTACTAAACCGTCAAATTGGCCGTTAAGTTATATTTGATTCTTTAATACAGTGTTTCCCAAACTTTTCGGGGGTAATGGAGGGTTGAGGGAAAAAGAAGTTAATAATTATGAAAATCATGAAAACATTGCAGTACGTGGCTTTAGAATTAATGTCAAAATAGTCTTAGTCTACTGTTTTCATTTAGTCATATATATCTATGTTGATAGTATTTTTGAAAGGGGTAACATGTTTATTGGGGCGTGTTAAATTGGCTAACTTTTGCCTACTCAACCTTAAAAATTGAAAAATGCCTTACTTTACTGTGTGTTCGATTCGAACTTATAAAAATTTAATAAATTTTATTTATTCAATGAGTATATAATTGGAATTTTTTTACAAAATATAAGTAATGGAGTTTAATTGAACATTATAAACAAATAAGTATGATTATTGTATGATATAATAATAATTAAATACTTATAGATATATGTTTGTAATGTTCAAAGGCCAAATTAGCCGTTTGTAATTTATAGGTAAGACATTTTTTAGTATTTCAAGTGTTAAAGTATTGGAGTAGAATGATGAAAATATATTAGCCAAACCTGTAAAGAGAACACTCAAGCGAACCGTGAAACAGGCCCTTGTTTAATCAAGGTCAAATGACCTCAATTAAGATTAATTAGGGAAATTTGTAGTTGCTCCTTAAATCACTTTTGAATGTAAAAGTCATACACTTTATTTTTAGAATTTAGCTAAAATTTATGTAAATACATTTAGAATTGTCTGCTTGTAGAGACGTCTAGTGCTAAAATTTCAAAAAGTTTGCATTTTTAATTCTTATTTCAGTATCTAACAATGTAATTTCAAATTAAAACGGGCTTTTTTTAAAATTCTCATTTCAGCAATTACTATTTCATTGCAACATGTCCTTGATGCGAATTACCTGTACTGTGAATTGACCTACCATTAATTTGTTCACAACGAATTGTCCAATCGACAGCCAAGCATGGATATCTCGAACTTAGAGGGACTGAATTAAAACTTCCCTATATCTAAAGGATAAAAAGTTTTTTTTTATTTTGAATCTAAGATTTTCTTTCTGTATGTAAAAGTTTCTGATGTTTTAACAATAGGATTTGTTTTTCCTTCGTAGCTACGCAAATATTTTCTAAATTTGAAGACTTTGCTTCCTTATTATTGAAGCTTATTAACTTAAGACAGACAGCGTGGAATCACAAGCGGTCAAACTTGAAAGTAAAGAAGAGAATTTAATCGATTTTAACGATGATGCTGATGATGGCGTTAGCCGAGACGATGGCCTGTCTTATTCTAAAACGTATCCTGAGAGGGATGATGAAGAAAACAGGGATGTGAGTATAACGGAGATACAGATTCAAAATGTTTCGAATGATCTACAAGGACTAGGTAGAATGAAATTGATGATATTTTTAAAACATTAATGTTCCCTTAATATTTAAAATAATTCTTTTTAGACTTCTTTAATTCAGATCAGCTAGAAGCACCTTCAGCAAGATCAGCGGTGTTGTAAGAGTTATAATTTTACCTTTGCTTCTGCTCATAACTTATTTTATATTTTAGACATGACAAAAATAACTCTTCGACATTTAAAACTAGGAAAGGTATTATCTTCTATACTTTCAAAAAGCCGTGTAGCGAAAAATAAAAAATGGGGTGATACAAAGGACGCATTTTTTCAAAAAATAAAAATCTTTATTTCTCAAAAAGCTTAAAAGTAAATAAAATTCTTATTAAAAAATTTAATGAAGCCTTTGGGATTTTTGCAAAAAAAAATTAAACACTTCATCAATGCACATACATTTATAATAGCTTCTAATTTTTAGAAGGTAAAAATGGAGTGGCACTGAACCACATGCCCGGTTCTGTCTATTCCACTTCTTTCAAATATTTGCAAATTCTCTCCTTGTTCTATTTTTTACTTTACAAAAAAACTTATAATATTTTGTGAAAGAAAAAATTCAAATGATTCAGAGTGTACATTATAAATAACAAAAATAAATAAAGAATGTGAAGAATCAAATTTTTATTGAAAATTTAACAAATTTTTTCCGCTACATCTCCATTTAGGCGTTTTCATGCAAAAATAAAATCGCTTTTATGTGCAAAATATATACTATATTATCACAAAATACATCTTTAAAAGCAACATTGTGTTTAGGTAAAAGTTAAATCATTTTATTTCATAGTTTTACACCTTAGTATATAACTTGATATTTTCATTTAAATTAGTAATTAAACTTCATCGTTATAATTCCATTAACTGTTGCCCATATGTCACCTTTAATGTTAGTTACTCTTATATACTTTATTTCATACGATTATCAACGTAGAAAGTAATTGGCTAGTGTAGTAGCGTTCATTCCATTGATTTTGATTGTTTTTTCCTTAAAAGTAAGAAGTCTTTAAAAATTTTAAAGCAATATAAATTCTTTTCTTTAAAGTAATCTTTTAGTGTGAGGATAATATGAGTGAGAAGAGTAGAGCTTGAAGAAGCTGATGAATTCCCTTATTTAGGAGAGGTTTTACCTAAGGTGGGCAGTGTAGGTAATTGAGTACAACATAAAATGAGGCTAGCTTAGAAAAAATTCAAATCCCTAAACAGTATTTTGTGCAATAATACTTTCTTTACACTTAAAAAGTTATCCGTATAAAAGTTGTATCAGATTAAGTTTATTTTATAGCGGTCAAAGTTGGACTTTGAAAGAAGCTAAAAAACGAACTAAATACAACAGAAATGAGAATGCTAAGAATTATGTATATGTTGAATTTAAAATCTAGGATAAGCAATGAAAAATAATAAACTTGTGTCAAGTAGATGAAAAAATAAACTCTTAGAAAAGCAAAGGTTAAGGAGATTTGGCCATGTGAATAGGAAACCAATAGAAGAGTTACTTAAGAGAGTGCATATAGAGCAAAATATTGATAAATAAGGGGAGGCCAAAGATAACTTTGAAAGAAATAGTTGAAAAAGATATTATGATGAAAAGAAATTTAAAATCAGGAGATGAGCAAAATTGTAGGCGATTATAATGTAAAACATCCCAAAATTAGCCGTAAAAATGATTATTCTTATTTTATCCAATTTTATAACTATTGTTTATGTAAATAAAAACACAATAAAAATTTATTGTATAAATAAACACATTTTATACTACTCTATTAATTAATGGTGAACATTAATGGCTTGCGGCACACTCTCATCTATAATTCGATTTTTATATGTTTAAATATTTTTTCTATTTTTTAGTATTATGCGGCTTTTAAATGCTTAACATTTTAGGTGAATGAAATTGAATCATCTCATTTGTACATCCTCGCTCTTCATCGTTTTTGTGCCTATTTGTTACATTAAGCCTATCTGTTATTGTCACTATTTGTTACACCAAGCTTTGAGCATAATCTACATGTGTTGAATCTTATTGTCTGACGCTAAGGTGAAACTACTTCATCTCTCTCTTGTCAGCGCTACATCATAAGTGTTGTATCCATGAAAACGATTGATATTTAATTTATTATTTGTTATTCATTAAAAAATATTATACAAAGTTTATTCTTCTCTCGATTATTTTACTTTCACACTTATCTGTCATATTGCACCCATTCCTCATTTATATTCTTCATCTTCATTCTTACACATTTATATAAAATAAAATTTGTTTATTTCATCTCTTTTTTAATACGGATTCTGCTTAATTAGTCATTTAAGTTTTAACTTATGTATTTTTGATAATTTTTATGTTAAAGAAGTAGTTCTTAAGGATATGAAAAAATAGGGAATTTTGAAAATGTTAAATGAGGTAATCTTTTTATATGTGTGTTCATAGTTGCAACATCGGCTAAACCCTTGCTTGCTGGGAATGTAACCGTAAAACCGATTTATATAAATACTTATGTATCGATGTCTCAATAAGTCACTTAAAAAGTCTTCAGTTCTTTCTTATTAAATTTCATTAATTATCTTTTATTAAATTTAATAATTATCCTTATTCCTAGCGGTTTAAAATTTGGAAAACTAATTTTTAATTTCAGATTTATTTGAACAAAGCTATCTAGAATACAACTTGTGAAAAGATAAATTAAACAAAAAACTTTCAAAAATGTTCTATCTTTGTTAATTTTATTTCAAAGAAAAAAAAGAGATTTAAAAACCTCTACCAAAATTTTTATGTTTCTAGACTCAAATTTTTTTTTAATATTTATTCGTAGCGGGTCAAAATTTGGCGAGTTAATTAAAAATAGATAACAGATAGAAATATAAGTGGTTGGGTGATAGTTTGGGATTAACGGTTAAACAATCAAGCCAAATATTATTAAAGTAAAAGTGCATTTGGAGTGCTTTCATTGACAAGGCTTAATTACACCACTTGTGTTGAACTATGGTTAAAGAAGGCTTGATGTTGGATCGAAGCCAAGTATTTAACCAGCATTATATTATTATTATTATTATTATTGCATTCATTTTATATTACCGAGTTGAGCTTTTTTTTTATCAAATTGTTTCTAGAAGAATTTCAGGACAATTTTTGATTACTTATCTTTAATACTATATTCAGAACAAATATAACAATTCGTATACAAACATAATAACCTTTCTATTTACATTACCTCAAGGGGAAATTAACAAACATGTCCAACAAAAGGGCGCGCTCTGAATCCGAACAAAACGACCGAAACTTTGAATAATCTATTTAATGATTTTATTGCTAAAACCTCTCTCTCTCCAAGTGACCAAATTTTGTTCAATGATCTCAAATACAATATAGCTTTACATTACATTAAAACTTTTGAAAGTCCTATATTAGAACCAACCACATTACAAGAATCTTATGCTAGTGCTAGTAATAAATCCTTACCAGTATTGTTATCCCAAAAGAAAACAATGCCAGCCCCAACATCTACACCCAATACGAAAAGTACCAATATCCCCTCGATCAAAAAACATTTTAAAAATCTCGCCAACCAACAATATCAAATCACAGAAAAAAAAGGCTATTCACCACCAACAAGTTATTAAAGGTCTTGAAACCAAAAGTAACTCCCTCTCTATCACTAAAACCAGATCCTCACATACAGGGACTATCTACTTTCAATTTAAAAATTCACAACAAAAAGCAGCAACTAAATCCTCTCTCTTAAAAACGGCGTCAATGTTTGTGACATACCTACTTCAATACCTAAATTTATACTAAGAGGTATACCTAAAGACATTAATATTGACGATCTTACAGCCACATTAGAAGAACAAAATGAAAACCTCAACAGTATGGGAAAATTAGTAAACACTATCCAACTAGGCAAGGCAGGAACTTTCTCCTACACTACTCTACTAATTGAGCCAAACAATCCTGAACTATTTCAATATCTCCGTAATCAGCCAAAAGTATTCCTAGGAGATAATTTGTTAACCCTAAATCTTTTTAAACCCAGAACAAAACAATGTAAAAATTCACTTGAAACAAAAATGTAGTGCCTCATCCCCAAACTGCGCTCACTGCGGCAACCGAGGACATTCACTAACATCTTGTACACTCTCAAACGACTCAACCAAGACCACATGTATCAATTGCAAACTACCACATATCGCAACATCTAAAACATGCAGATTTTATATCAATCACAGCAACTCAATTCTAGCGCAACACATTAAAACTATAGATAATTACATATGTTAAATTTCCTGCACATCAATTTAAATCACTCAAAAACCGCATGGGATAACCTTATTAACATAATTTTTTCTCAACAATACGATGTAATATCTATCAACGAATCCTACACACGCATGCCTCACCTGCTTGACAAATACAAACTCATACACATACCCCCTATAGACGATTACTCCGCTTGCATCATAATAAAAACATCCATTCTCAATACACCATTATACTAATTTTCTAACTCTAACTACATCTTCACTCTTATCCACTCCACTACTACGCCACTAATCTTCTGTTCTCTTTACATCACATTCCTGATCGTTTTGATAACGTATTGAACCAAATAAAAAAACACATTAACGAAAATTTTTTTCTCATTATTTCTACAGACCAATATGCACTCTCATATTTATGTGATACAAAACAAAATCTTCGTGGTTTTCAAACCCTCAATTTCTTTTCTGCCAATAACCTCATTATAGCTGATTTTAACACATCGCCAACTTTTCAACGAAAACACCTAGACAAAATATATCAATCCCACAATGATATTACCATTATCTTAAATGAAACCATTAAAATCATAAAAAATTGGAAGATTTGTGACACACCCTCACTTTCAGACCACTCGTTTATATCTTTCCAAGCCAATCTTAATGTACACAAAGAGATCCAACACAACCACCCCATTGGTAACAACATTTTCAGGACAGCTTTCTTAAAAACCCTACAATCTAAATTATCCAATACCGAAATGAAAACCAATACAACATCAGAACTAGAGAAATCAGCCATATCCTTCAACAAAACAATTTCAACTTCTATTCTCACTTCTACTCCAAACAACCCATTTCCAAAACGCAAAAACGCCTATTTCTCGAACTCCCACCTGAACGACCTAAAACACCAACTCAAACGTTCATCAAAACTTATAAGAAAAATAAACACCCATGATAATATTCAACATCACTTCCAACTGAAAAACTCATACAAAAAAGAAATCAATAAAGCTAAAAAACAAGCCTGGAAAAAATTCCCCACTCAAATTCCGTCCAACCCCTGGAGCACTATTCATAAAATCACCTATAAAAAATCAAAATTTAACAAGCTTTAGTTTAAAATTGCCAAATATATAAAATATGCATCCCTCATCTGCTAATTAAGGGTAATGA
This sequence comes from Nectonema munidae, assembly GCA_030549495.1. NCBI lineage: Eukaryota > Metazoa > Nematomorpha > Nectonematoida > Nectonematidae > Nectonema > Nectonema munidae. The sequence goes on along the minus strand of JAUIRK010000029.1, from coordinate 170,660 downwards.
AGCCCATGCAATATAAAAACAATAAAATGGTATTTCTCAAGTACTTATGATATAAGTAATGTATTCTGAAAACCCATAAAAATGCAATATAAAAAATATGTATCCCTCATCTGCTAATTAATGGTAATGAAGCCCACGGAATATAAAAACAATAAAATGGTATTTCTCAAGTACTTATGATATAAGTAATTTATTCTGAAATCCCATAAAAATGCTTTAATTTGGTATATCGCATGATGCATTTTTTTGAGAAATGCGAAAGTTAAAATATATATTAATTTTCGACAGTTTTATTTAACTTTTAAAATGTAAAAAACCATATTCTACTTTTGTGAATATAAAATATTGAAAAAATAATATATAAACTCATCACGTTAATTATTGGTATTTTTTGAAACTAGATAAAATTTAACTGACCTCACATAAAAGCAGATTTTGGAAAAATAAAAAAATATTTATTTGTAAAACCTAGCCTATTTTACCCACAAAGAGTATAGCTTCAAAACTTGTACATTCGATCGACATTTTTCACTTCAAAAATAATTTTAAATTTATTAGAAAAACATTATACTGTCAGAAAATATATATTTATTTTCAACAGCTTTCTTTAACTATGAAATTTTAAAATGTAAAAACCCATATTCTACCTTTGTGAATATAAAATATTGAAAAAATAGTATATAAACTCATCACGTTAATTATTATGTGTATTTTTTGAAACTAGATAAAAGTTGACTGACCTCACATAAAAGCAGATTTTGGAAAAATAAAAATATATTTATTTGTATAACCTAGCCTATGTTAACTACAAAGAGTATACCTTTCCAATGATACCATTTTCATTAAAAATTATTGTTTAAATCTTCACATTATGCTCCACTCAAAAAGTGGCCGTATTTTTTTCAAAAATTTAGACCAAATTTTTTGAAGTAAAGTCCATTTATTAAAATTTTTTCAAATTTTTTCAAAAATAAATTATTCTAGAGTATGTAGCAAACGATAAGCTTTCTAATGATATATATATATATATCATGAAAAAGAATTATTGAAAAACAGTTTAATTCTTTCTGCAAATCAAACAAGTAAAAATTTCCAAAAAATCGTATTAGTATTATTATATATTACATAAACATTTAAACCAATCATATAATTTTTATGAAATAAAACTGCAATTTCAAAGTTAAGTGTTTTTAACTTTTGGTAGAATTTTTGAAATGTAGCTTTAAATATCTATGTGAAATATTTTTAAAAAATTTTTATTTTAAGTATATTTTTTTATAAATCACATAAATATGGATATGTGAAATAGTGAAATCCCTAGCATTTTACCATTTATACATTTAAATCAGCCCCCCACAATGTGTTTTCAGAGGGGGAGGGGCAAAATTGACCTTCGCCCCCCCCCCCCCAATAATTTTCTATAAGTAAGAGTTGATCATGATCATTCGAAAAGATAAAAGAATGGAGACTTTCGAATCAATGAAACATCACATGCCAAGGCTGCTCTGAAATTCCTATCGAACATATTTTACAGACGATGTGTGAGATCTATATAATAATAATCCATTGCTTCAATATGCACACAATAAGTAAGCAATATTTATCACAGTGTCTCCTCTGTAGTATTTGCAAACACATGTTGATGATCCACTAGATTTTCTCATCTTCTGTCACAGTGATTCTATTTCTCTTTCTCTCTCCTCTGGTTTTCTCTTCCGCTTTCTCTGCTAAAACTCAATCATTCACTCAAGCTCTCTTATTTCATTCAAGCCCTCTTCTCTTGTTAAGCTCTCCTATCTCATTCAGCTTTCTTCTCTCCAGTGACGTAGCTAGGCTGGGGCATGAGGGGCCGTGCCCACACTCCTATGTACCGCATGGTGCCCCATGCATCTTATGCAATATCAGTTTTTGAAAATTTCTCCAATGAAAGGGTCAAGAATGTATAAATAATGTTGCGCAAGTTTTTTGTTTTAAAATTGTGCCCTTCTATCAACTTTTTTTTGACTACACCACTGCTTCTGTCTAATTTGCATTTAGAGTTTAATTAAAATAGTTTTCAATCGTTACAATTTTATATCAATGAATATTGTTAGACTCGCGCTAAGAACTTTTTCAACAAAAGTCACTAAATCTTTATCACTACGTTTGCTACATTTTGTAACATTTGAAAACTTTAATTTTTTCAAGTCAAGAAATTTTTTTCAATACTTATTTTGGAATGAATATTTTGACTATCTATTCAGTTTAAAAGCAAGAATACCCTATTTGCTTAATATTTGAGCAGAGATATTTTTATAATGTTCGATTCGACTAATTCGATATTCACGATTCGAAGTAAAACTGTACATAATCAAATCACTTTTTTTAAGAAAATTTGTTGATTATTATAATAAAAATATAATATCGAAACAAAATGTTTCAGTTGTTAAAAATGTACTTGATCTATTTATGACAGCTGTCAGAATTTTATTTGTAGACAGAAATATTCAAAAAAACGCAATGATTTTCTTTTCTCGTATACTTTGATTTATGTTAGTTTGGTCCTCGGACATTTCGCCCCATTATTTTCATAAGACAGTTCGCCTCATTATTTTCATAAGACATTTTGTTTCATGGACAATTCGCCCCGTTATTTTCATAAGACATTTTGTCTCATGGACAATTCTAAAAAATTAAGAGATAAATTGATTGATTTGAAATAATTTAATAGAGATAAAATAAACAAGAATATAAATTTTTTTAATAATTTTACACATATAATACAAAGATGGATGATACTAATAGCCTATGAGACAATTTGTCAGGGGGCGAAATGTCTGTCGACCGTTATTTAAATAATTTTTTAATTATAAGGGCTAGCTACTTTAACGTTGGCTTTTGCTGCTTATAAAAACTTGAAAATATCAAATAAACTCTCATTCTTTATGCCTCCTATTATTTTGAAATTATTCTGAGAACAGACGGTTCCATTTTAAAATAGTGAAAATTGCTTTATTAGTTTATTTTGTTTCCTTTCTCTCTTATGTTAATTATGTAGCAAATTTTTTTAATTTTGAGTGGTGCAGTGGATGTATTTTCATTGACCAGGCACTGATGTACCGCTTATGTCAAACTATGAACAAATTTGTATCGATGAGGAATCGAATCCAGAGGCTTCCGTGCTATGTCCATCATCACAACCAACCTGCCATGCCACCCATAGATAGAGTATGCTGTAGGGGATACGTCAAATTAGTTTTCAAAAAACTTAACTTATGCACTAAAATTTTTTAGTTTTTGTTGAAGCTCTATAACATTTTCTGATAGACTTTTTTTCCTTAAAAGTTATTATAAAAGGCAAATTATCATTGCAAAATGTTAACAGTTATTTTACTTTTTGTAGCTTGTATAATGAAATAATGCGATCTTAATTTTTTGTTTTATTTTTGTTTGCACAATTATAACTTCGTTGTATACCCTTGCCCCTGAATCAATCACATTTTTTTCATATAAACATCACAGGTTGTCTAGTAGACTCTTTGCCTTTAGACTACATTCACTGATATAAAACTATCCAACCTTCAGTTATTTGTTTTCTCTATGAATCAAATATCCTTTCATCAATTCCTGTAATGTGCCTGGTAGACTACTTCATTTTTCAAATGAAAAACCCTATTCCACCCCCTAACATTTTTGGATTTTTTTAAACTAGTGTATATTCGATGGTTGTAGGTAAAAATGCCCCAATTAAAAAGTAGGAAAAAATGCCCCCTAATTTTTGATTTTGAGGATTTTATATAATTATATAAATATTTTTATTTGGTACCGTTTTGAAAGGCTAAATTCCTAAAATTTCGCTTTTTTCTTTATAAAGTTCTTGAAAACAATAGCAAAGGTGCATATTTGTGGGAATGTCTTCTTAAAATCAGTTAAAATACAAATTATATTTAGAAAGTGTTCTGATACACACAAAGTCCAAAAATATTTGCTGTTTTATAAAAAAATTTTTTGTATTTAAAAAATTGTCGTATGCTGAGTTTTTTAGTTTACTTTAATTAAATTTTAAATGTTTTAAATGAAAAGTTAACTTTTTTTTTTACAAAAAATCTTTATTTGACATTCTTTTTTAAAAATTTTAATTAATAATTTTTTGAAATTTTTTGTGTTGGGGCATTTTTTCCTAATTTAAATTGGGGCATTTTTACTGGGGGCATTTTTTCCTACTTTTTAATTGGGGCATTTTTTCTTACTTTTTAATTGGGGGCATTTTTTCCTACTTTTTAATTTGGGGCATTTTTTCCAGGGGCATTTTTTCTGCGCACTATATTCGATATGCAAATTTAATTAAAATATTTTCGCTGGAAGTATAGTATTTAAATTCACTAATTTTGTAAAAAAAATATAATGTAGTCTTATAAATTTAGGACTTTAGGGTATGCGCTGAATACACTCTATTTTAAAGGATATTGGGTCTCCCGTGGTATTTCCAGACCACTAATTTTGAAAATTGCAAGAAAAAAATTTCGCCCCCCCAATAATTTTGAGGATGTGCGCCCCTGATTTAAATATATAATAAGGTCTGGCAAGTTGTCTCCCAGGAGGTCTTACCAGACCTTGGATGTATTTTTCTAAGACATAATCAATTTTTGTTTTGTATTTTTGTGAACATATTATAATGGCGTCACTAGTTTGATCTCCTCTATTTCTACACCACTTAGATTTGTCTAGTGATGCCAATTATTATTGTGTTTTAAAAACATTCATTATTTTTAAGAATTCATTATTTTTATGTATCAATCCAGCAATTGGATTTTTTATAATCTATAAGCTGTGTCATTTCAAATCAAATCAAGCACAATAAATTTCTATATTTTATATTTTTTTTAATTATTTACGACTCTATTTAGAAAATGTCGTATATTTTTTCTAATATTAAAGGAACTATAATGAAGTCTTCTTATATGAAATCCTTTCTACCCCAGGTAAACTATAATTTTTCCTATTTATTTTGGTAATAAATAAATAGACAAGATTTTTCATCATATGCCGAAATACAGTCAAGCCAGATCTATATTTGATTTGGGTAAATTAAATGGATAACCATTATATATGTCTACGTGAGTTGGAATCTGTTCCATGCTAATTTATTTCTCAATATATTTTTTTTATAGATAATGACTAGATTAAGAATGATATCTATTGATTTATTTCTGATAGGCATTTTCTTTTTAGTGCGAAACACCAATGATTAACATTCTAAACAATATAATGCCTCAAAACTAAATCAAAAGAACTAAACTGATCTAGATTGATTTTACAGCGCCTTGTATAGATCAGTATAGAAGATAATACTTTTCCTAGTTTTAAATGTCGAAGAGTTATTTTTGGGAAAATTAAGTTAATACTTTTACTTTCCTTAACCTTTTTTAAGAACTTAAAATCTTTCTTTTTCAATGAAATTTTAAATATATCTTTTTTTTAACTATTCCTTTGAAACTATTGAAATATAAATTTTCAAGAGTGTATCTAAACAATTCAAAATTTTATAAATATACAACTTTTTCGTTTTTTATAATTTTAATATTTGTTTAGTATAAAAACCAACAGTGAAGCTGAATTCATAAGAAAATTTAATTTAATTACAAAATCTATAATGATTCTAATTAAAAATATCCGAAATTTATTTTTTTCCCAAACGTTGACATTTTTTTTGAAAGATAATAACATATTCTTAGACCCTAATTTGCGAAAACAGTCCTGAAATAGACTGAGTATACTAATCAGTAGTGATTTTAATGAGACGCCAAGCCCCCATTCCTAGTTTTTTTACTGGCCTCCATGTTGCCCCCTCAGGAGCGCACATCCTCGAAATTAATGAGGGGCGAATTTTTTTTGCAATTTTTAAAATTAGTGGTCTGGAAATACCATGGGAGTTCAAGCAATCCTTTAAAATAGAGTGTATTCAGCGCATTCCTAAATTTATAAGACTACTTTATATTTTTTTACAAATTTGGTGAATTTAAATACTATACTTTCAGCGAGAATATTTTAATTAAATTTGCAGAATATACACTAATTTAAAAAAATCCAAAATTGTTTGGGGGTCGAATAGGCTTTTTATTTGAAAATGAAGTAGTCTACCAGGCACATTACAGGAATTGATTAAAGAATATTTGATTCATAGAGAAAACAACTGAAAACAAATAACTGAAGGTTGGATAGTTTTATATGAGTGAATGTAGTCTGAAGGCAAAGAGTCTACTAGGCATCTGATATGTTTATATGAAAAAATGTGATTGATTCAGGGGCAAGGGTATAAAATGAAGTTATAATTGTGCAAACAAAAATAAAACAAAAAATTAAGATTGCATTATTTCATTTTACTCAGCATCATTCAAAAATAGATTAAAAGCTAAATTGATACAAGCTACAAAAATCTACAAAAAGTAAAATAACTTTAAACATTTTGCATTGATTTGCCTTTTATAATAACTTTTAAGGAAAAAAAGTTTATCAGAAAAAGTTATAGAGCTTCAACAAAAACTAAAAATTTTTAGAGCATAACTTAAGTTTTTTGAAAACTAATTTGACGTATCCCCTACAGCATACTCTATGGGTGGCATGACAGGTTGGTTGAGATGATGAACTAAGCACGCACGCCTCTGGATTCGATTCCTCATCGATACGAATTTGTTCATAGTTTGATATAAGCGGTACATCAGTGCCTTGTCAATGAAAATACACCCGCTGCACCTTGCCTTTTACTTTAAATTGAAAAATTTGCTACATAATTAACATAAGAGAGAAAGGAAACAAAATAAACTAATAAAGCAATTTTCACTATTTTAAAATGGAACTGTCTGTTCTCACAATAATTTCAAAATAATAGGAGGCATAAAGAATAAGAGTTTATTCGATATTTTCAAGTTTTTATAAGCAGCAAAAGCCAACGTTTAAGTAGCTAACCCTTATAGGGTGATTTGCTAGCACTTGTGTTTTTTACATATTGTAAAGAATCATAGTATACAAAAATGGTAATTTAATCACTTTTTATAAAATTATTTAAGTCTAAAAACATCATTAAAAAATTATTTAAACTAACATAAATCAAAGTATACGAGAAAAGGAAATTCTTGTGTTTTTTTTGAATATTTTTGTCCACAAATAAAATTCTGACAGCTATTATAAATAGATTAAGTACATTTTTAGCAACTAAAACATTTTGTTTCGATATTATATTTTTATTATAATAATCAACAAATTTAAAAAAAAAAAAGATTTAATTAATTATGTACAGTGTTACTTATAAAATTTAACAATCGAACATTATAAAAAATATCCCTGCTCAAATATTAAGCAAAGAGAGTATTCTTGCTTTTAAACTGAATAGCTAGTCAAAATATTCATTCCCAAATAACTATTGAAAAAAATTTCTTACTTATAAGTGTAAAACAATGTTGCGGTTTATTTCTAAAATTTGTCTTCGAGAACACTCATTCAAATTTTACATGAAATATACACATTTTCATATCAAATCAACAATGGCAATTTCATTTATGGATTGTTTTTGCATTTTTATTTCAAAATACTTATAAGTGTGAAACAAAGTTGCGGTTTATTTCTAAAATTTGTCTTCGAGAACATTCATTCAAATTTTACATGAAATAAACTCATTTTCATATAAAATCAACAATGCCAATTTCATAAAGTGTGAAAACAAAGTTGCGGTTTATTTCTAAAATCTGTCTTGGAGAACATTCATTCAACAATTAAATGGAATAAACGCATTTTCATATCAAATCAACAATGTCAAATTCATTTATAGGTTGTTTTTGCATTTCGATTCAAAATTACCTATAAGTGTAAAATAAATTTGTGGTTCACTTCTAAAAATTGTTCCCAAAAACAAAACTTGCGGTTTACATCTAAAATCTGACTACGGAAACATTCATTCAAATTTTACATGAAAACACACATTTTTATAACAAATCAACAATGCTAATTCCAATTATATATTGTTTTTGGATTTAGAATTTGAAAATACTGTAAGCATGAATCAATGATAAATTAATCATACCTGTCAAAAAATGATTGACATATGACCCTTCAACTGAAATAAATGACTTCATGATTAAATAGTTATACGTAGCTATATATGTACATTATTTTGTCACAGAACAAATAGAATTATAAGTAGGCAAAACAAAATTGCAAAAAAAGAAAATATAACTGAAAATGATATAGAACTAAAAACGGGATTTTATACCGAATTCAATGAGGTGATTTTTTTAATGAAATTAATTAAATACAAAACAAGGACTCTGTAGAGGCATATTTTGATGCGCATCATTCTATTTGAAGGAGAAAGACAGTTTGTTTATACCATTGACTCTACATAGGGGTGAGCAAACTTTTCAGTGTAAGGGCCGCATTAATCCGATTTTTCGAAGGGCCGTATCTAAAAAAGCATATTTTTCAAAGACATTTTTAAGAACGTTAAAGAAAAAGAGATATAGAATTTAATTTTTAAATGCAAAAACTTTGCCTAAAACATATTTATTTGACAAAAAAAAGTAAATAAGTAACTGAGTAATTTTTCTGTTACAGAAATAATAAATGATGCTGATGAGAATGATGCAGCACTTCAAGATTCAAATACTTGGGTGGGATAAATGTGGAGAAGTGTTGGCAAAATTCTAAAGGAACATTCTCAATGATGAAAATGTGTATGTGCTTTGGGGCTGCAGATTATGCACCGGCGGACGCATGCGGCCCGCGGGCCGTAGTTTGCCCACCCCTGCTCTACAACATCTCGAAACAAGTTGAATCGGAATAATTTAAATAATTTTGGGAAAGTTTTATACGTATAATCAAACAATATGCAAATGAACGAAGATGATAGAGTTGAACATAATTTATTTATAATAAAAATTTGATCGTTTTTTATATCTAATCATTTGGTTGTCGTATCGTTTCTCTAAAATGAAAAATACTTTCACCTCAACATGCTTTTTGTGCATAAAATTTGCTATTTTATTTAATAATTGCTGGCAGTATTTAAAAAAAAGTGAATGATCTTTATTAAAAACTGTCAAGGATAATAAAAATAGTTTTAAAAAAGAGAAAAACTTTATTCTCAATATATACATCGTTACCCTGGCAAAACTTGGATGCCATTTTCTGAAGAAGAGGGAGCCTACTTTATATATACAAATGTAAGAAATTTTAGAAGTTAACTTCATTCCTCCGAATAATCATGCAAACTCCATTTGTATATAATTCACAGCGTAATTTTCATTCTATAGTCTAAAAATGGGAAAAAAAAATTTTGAACATAAATATATGAATCAATTTTATAGTATAATGATGAGTATCAAAATTAATATTCGTGTCTCATTGGAAATTTTGATACTGAAAAAATTTGTTTTATTATAGATTCCAAATAAAATCTAAACTTCAAAGGGTAATAAATTCATTTGTGAAATGACTAAAAATTTGAATATAGTCTTTGGAGAATAACATGAAAACAAATCGTTCAAAAATCAGTACAATATATCTGACCGCAAACATACCACGATTTTAAAAAAGTCACAAATTAATCAAAATGTTAAAAAAAAAACTTTTTATAACTACTTAAATAAAGAGTTAATTTTTTCAGTTGTGCTGTCATATGTCAATCAAATTTTTGACAAGGTTTAATTGATTTTTTTTAAAAATTAACGTGAGCATTGTATTCAGCTTACATGAAAACGGGTAAGTTTGTATAACGATTTAAACTAAAAGGTTCTTTTTTAAGTTGAGCTGTCATATATTAATTAATTTTTTGATAGGTTTGAATGATTTTTTTTTAAAAATAAACGTGACCATCATATTCAGCATACATGAAAATGGGTATATATGTGTAAAAAAACTTTGTATAAGCACTAAATCTAAAATTATCTTTTTTCAGTTGAGCTGTCATATATCAATCAATTTTTTTGACAGATTTGTTTGTTTTTTAAAAAAATAAACGTGACCATCGTGTTCAGCACACTTGAAAATGGGTATATATGTGTAAAAAACTTTGTATACCCATTTAAACTAAAAGTTTGTTTTTTTAGTTGAGCTGTCAAATATCAATCAATTTTTGACAAGTTTGATTGATTTTTATAAAAAATAAACGTGATCATCGTATTCAGCATACATGAAAACGGGTGTATATAAATAGAAAACTTTGTATACCCATTTAAACTAAAAGTTTCTTTTTTCAGTTGAGCTGTCATATATCAATCAATTTTTTGACATGTTTTATTGATTTTAAAAAAAAATAAATGTGACCATCGTGTTCAGCACACTTGAAAATGGGTATATATGTGTAAAAAAATTTGTATACCCATTTAAACTAAAAGTTTCTTTTTTTAGTTGAGCTGTCAAATATCAATCAATTTTTGACAAGTTTGATTGATTTTTATAAAAAATAAATGCTACAATCAGATTCGCAATCAATCATTTAGTAGGTTCACGCGGAAATTTTCTTTTTTTTTAAATAATTTTGAATAAAAGGACTTTTCATGGCTGATGTTTTAAAAAGTTGAAGAAAAAAACTTTTAAATTAAAATCATGTAGGAGGTGCCACGAAAAAGAGTTTGCGCGGACCGCATGTTGTCTACCCCTGATTTAAAAAAAAGTAGCAGAGTTTTTGATACACGAAATTTCAGTTACCAAATTCCCTCTGAATTGAAAACACGGTCATCATTTTGCAATTGAAATAATTTTGATATTGATAGCATGCATTATATTTTAGAATTATTGTCAAGCATAACAACAACGACCTATCATGAAACATTTTTATTTCTCTAAACAGTCTAAACTAAAGTGCAAAGATTGAATCCTCCAATATATCAGTAATAATCATTTTAGGGAATTAAAATGTCTCAAAAGCCTGATTACGTTCGACCTATTCCTGGATCACTCAATATGAAGTATCCAAGTCCAGAAGATGAACTGCCAAAAAATCCGAGTTACACAGTGGAAGATTTAGAGAAAGATAGATTACGACGCTATTCATCAGCTGGCATAGCGAGAAACATTATGAAGGTATTTTTTCTTGTTTACATAAAGATTACTTGCTGCATAGTAGTAGCTTATCTGCAACTACATCCATTCATACTTCGGTTCAAGTCATTCCAGTTACCATAATATTCACTCCACCAGGCCACCTATACTTTGAACTGGACCAAAGCAAACTATAATCCGTCATATGTGAACATTATTAAATAATGTAATTTTACACATCATTTTCTATAAATCTCATTTTAAATCTCAACCCCGAAATTGGCCTAAATCTTGATATAGTTTGAAGTATCTTTGATAAGATGAAGAAACTTCAATGTAATTACAGGTTACAGTTAGGAGCTTAGCTAGCACAAGTGTCGTCCGAACGAAAGTTATTTTGGCCACGAATTAAAAGTTGCTACAACACTCGAAAAACTCATAAATAGATGGGTATAGGAAAATATGCTACAGTTAATGAGGACACAAACTGTAGCAACCATTATCACATTATTTAGCGTATACTATTTTTAATGATATATTTATACAAATAATCAAGGGATTCGACCTTTAAGTAGGACCTGAACGGACTAAGATTTATGAAAACAAGACAACGCCGCGTCGTTGTAATAGAGGAGGACTGGACCGAAGTGAACCGCTAGGGAGAAAATTTGTTCAAAAAGAAAAGCGGAAGAAACGCGATTAGAGATGTACGGATTAATTGCCTATATCTACTTCTTTCACTATTAGTAATCGGCAAATGCTGCGATTAATCTGTATTTTACTAAGTCACTCTAATTAAGAGATGTCCTGATTATCTACTTTTCTAAGATTTGCTTCAAGAATAATATGTTGGAGATATTTCACATTTAATTTTTTTAGTTTAACATTAATTTTTTAATTAATTTTTTTAAGAAATGGGAAAAAAATGTTTGAAAAATTTTATCCACCGTTATCTCACTTGACGATGCGACCAATGATCTTTTTTTTAAATTACAAAACAACAAATAATTTAAATGCTTGAATAAGTTTCAAAATTTGGTGAAAATTTTTGTTAAGAAAAAATTAAGAAAAAAATTTAAACCAAATATTTAATGAAATTTTTAAAAAAATAGTCAAACAAAAATTATAATTAAAAAAAGTCGTGAATTATTATAAAAAAAATTTTAAATAAAATTTCACTTAATTAAACAAATTATTTTTTTTTAGGCAAAAATTTTAAGGACATTTATGCTCAACCCTAAGCCAGCAGGTTTCAAGTTGCAAAAATAAATAATAATCGGCGGATTAATAACAACCGATTAATCGGTAATGGCCTAAAGTTCTTTACAGTGCATCGCTAAAACCGATGCAAAGATTTCCATGATAAAATTCTGATTTGTGTGAAATATTTATTGCTTCTTTTCCCCAATATTTTTCTTTCTATTCAAAGCATTTCATGATTTAGGATGGACCTGCAGAGTTTAAAGTTCTAGGAGATACTTATATAAAGGACGAAGAAGGCCGATACTATTCACTTAGGCTGCGAAAAGCGCAAGAATATATAATAGTAAGACTTTGCTTATTTATTACTTAGTCCCGTTCATAGCGATTCTTTCTACCTTAAATATTTTATTTGGGGCTGGTAGGCTGATAGGTAGAGGCGTCGCTACGGATCCAAAGCCTTTGGGTTCGAATCCCGGCGATGCCATCGACTTATCATAAAAAGTTCATCAGTGCAGATATGGAAGTTTCTACTTCCCTTGCATGAAACACTCTGTCAAAAAAAAAAATAAATAAGACATCCGAAACCTTCTAGAAAAAGCTCACGAAAGAAATGATAGCAAATGCTTTTATTTTTCAGCGTTTTGTTTTAATCAGTAACAAAGCAGTTTTATATTCAGGTATCATATATGATACAATGGACATGAAAGGATAAGGATTATAAATGATTCTTATCCTGCTTCTGATGTTTTAAAATGATGGACTTCTGGGTGTTAAATAGACCTTATGCTAATCACCAGAAGGCCGATTCCCAATTGAGGCTAGCAATGCATTTTCTCAATTGAGATTTCAAGACTTTTGAATGTGAGAAAAAAGAATATAAAATATCTTATTTCTCTTTCTGTGTATACTAGAGATGTGCAATAGAAGATAATGCGTATACATACGCGCATTACGGATATTTTTTGTCCAAAGTTTTTCTCATGATGAATATATTTTTTAGTTTAATTCGATAAAACAAAGTTGCAATTTTCAAAATTACTGGTCTGGAAATATCACGAGAGACCAAATATTCAAGCAATCCTTTAAAATAGAATGTATTCAGCGCATACCTAAATTTATAAGACTACTTTATATTTTTTTTTTACAAAATTGGTGAAATTTAAATACTATACTTCCAGCGAAAATATTTTAATTAAATTTGCATATCGCATATACACTAGTTAAAAAAAATCCAAAATTGTTGGGGGAGCCAATAAGCTTTTCATTTGAAAATGAAGTAGTCTATCAAGCAATCTACAGGAATTGATGAAAGGATATTTGATTGATAAAGAAAACAACTGAAAACGAATAACTGAAAGTTGGAGAGTTTTATATGAGTGAATGTAGTCTGAAAGAAACGAGTCTACTAGACACCCTGCGATGTTTATATGAAAAAAGGTTGATTCAGGGGCGCACATCCTTGAAATTATTGGAGGGGGCGGACTTTCAAGCGTCTTCCAAAAAAGGCAACAAATTTTTCTGAATTCCTACTCCTCTCTTGTCTATTTTATTTCATTCTTAATTATGCTTAATGTAAACTTTGACCCCCGCCCTATTAAGCTTAAAGTCAACAATGAATGAGGACTTATATATAGCTCCTTCTTTCTCCCTTCAAATAGATGCGCACCATCTCCAAATTATGTGTAGAAAAGGGGTAAAGATATCAATTAACAATAAAAAAATTGGAAATTTTATTGAATGAAAAAAAATCTTTCATTAATTTTCAGTTGTTCCTTCTTCCTAAAAAATAAAAAAATGTTTTATTGAAAAAAAATAAATTAAAAAAAAAACACATCCAAATTACATAACTTTTCTGAGGTAATTTCTATCAAAAATGTAAAACAGAACTAAAGTTAAAAACATTGATATTCGAATTTTTCATTTTCAAGTGTATTAGAATAAGTGTAAGTTAGTTAGACTCTCTAAAAAGGTATAAAATAAAGATAAAAAATTGTGCAAACAATAAATTAAGATTGCATTACTTCATTTTTCTCAGCATCATTCAAAAATAGTTTAAAAGCTAAATTGGTGGAAGTTCCAAAAATCTACAAAAACTAAAATAACTTTTAACATTTTGCAATGATTATTGGAAAACTTTTAATGCGACTTTTTGTTGATGACTCTGTAGTCAGGTTGATAAGTTGTTATATTAAGCTTCATACAGGCGTTCAAACTTTCATCTGTTAAACGTGATCGAAGGCTAGTCTTGATTTTTTTCAAGTTTGAAAACGACTGTTCACAAGCATATGTAGAGCCGAACATAGTTAATACCGCAAAGACTCACTTGTTGTAGTGTTTGGTACGTAACAGGAAGTTCTCTCCACGTTTTTAGAATAAGCTGATCTGCATGTTTTTTAACTTGGTCCACTTGTGAGTGCTTGCTAGCTTTGCTTGACTTCTTTCAAGTGTTTCTAAGTCATTATTGAGTTTTTTAAATTTGCTTACCCACATATCTAAAGCCTTAAAGTCAGCAACTTCTATTTCAAAATCTTTAATGGAAACATTGGCAATAAAACTTAAGTTAATTTTACTTACAATACATTCTTGTGGATGAGTAATAAACTTAAAAAGACTGGAGTGCATACGAAATTTTTCAAAACTTGTTTTAAATGTTTGGTAGAGATTATGTGTATAACCTGCTAGCATTTTCTAATCAAAATATTCTGCAGAATTATTTACCATGCACTGATCTTTTTGAAGTGCAACAAACGACCTGTTTCAATGTCAGCTTCAAAAATTTTTAGTTTATTTTCAAATGCAAAAATTAACTGTTGTAGTGACAAAACTGTATTCCCAACATCTTGTAATTTTACATTGAGTTGATTAAGATGTTCAGTCATGTCAACAAGATAAAGGAACTTAAAAAGCCAATGATTGTCAGCAAGTTCGTGCTGTTCAGCGTTTTTCATTTGGAGAAAAGAACGAATTTCACTCAAGCAGGCTGCAAAACGGCTCAGCACCTTTCCTCTTGACAGCCATCATATATTGCTGTGCAAAACCAGTCCAGGATAATTATCATCAATTTCATCTAGCAAAGCTTTAACCCATTTACGACCAATGTTCCTATTTTGGAACATAAGTAATTTCATCTTCGTCTGCTTTTTTCAATGACTTTGAATATAAATCGTCTGCGTTTTTTTAGATATCGTCTGCTTTGCTTGGTCTTAAATGGGTTAACTTGGCGGTGATTTAAGGCTCGAGCAACTATAAAATTGACGACTCGAATGACTAAAAACATGGCATCACTAAGTTGTTTTTCGAACACTTGTGCACAAAGTGCTTCCTGATGAAGAATACAATGAACATTTAAAATACTTCTTTTTTCTTGTTCGCAAAGAAGCGCCACAAAATCTTTGTTTTTTTCCAACCATACTAGGAGCATCATCGGTACATATGGAAACAATTTATGCATCGGTAATTTTTTTTCTTTAGCAAACTTAACGAAAGATTTGAAAAAATCTTCTCCAGTCGTTGTTCCTTTTCGAGGTAAAACAACAAGACTTTTTTCACGCAATGTATCTTGCAATTACACTTAACTGAGATAAATTGCTAACATCAGTTGTTTCATCCAAAGCAAGAGAAAAATATTTTGCTGTATACAAGTCTTTCACTTGTTTCTCCTCAACTTGATTCGACATTATTATGATGCGATCATGGACAGTTTTAGCTGACAAGGTCATTTCTTTTATTCTTTTGATTTATTTTTTCGTTGGCTACATCAAGCATAAGTGATTTTACATATTCACCATCTGTGAATGGCTTTCCATTCTTAACAATTGCCAATGAGCCTGCAAAGCTTGCTGAACTAAAATCACATTGCTGAGTCCACGTACGAAGTTTCTGCTGACTGGTTTACACTCTGGATAGCAGCTCTTGACAAGCCTTTCTTCTGCTGTCTCCTGCTGGATATTTTAATGCAAAACTGCTATGGCGTGTATCAAAGTGTCTTTTTACATTTGATCGTTTCATTGATGAAATTTTATCGTTGCATATTAAACATACTGCAAAACCTAGTCTCTCAACAAAAGCAAATTCTTCAGTCCATTCTTGCTGAAATGTACGATAATCTTCAGTTCTTTTTCTTTTTGCCGTTATTTTTTTATAAAATAAACCAGTTTATACGAATGAGATTGTCGAGAGTCTTAAAGCGGATTAGTTGTTGATTTAACTTTAAATGAGAAAAATCAAGTTAGTAACAAGAAGTTTAACAAGTTGAGTATTTTACGTAAAAACTTGAGGAATTCGAGAAGAAGATTCTTTGCAAATAATAGAAGGTTGTAAATGTAAGCGAAGAGATTTGAAAGATGAAATTTAGGTATGTCGTCACATCTTACATTAATAAATAAAAAGCTTTTAATTTACTGAATCAGCACAAATTATATGAATGCACTGTACTTGCTATCTCTCTCACACACGTTGAGAATCGGCACAAATGATATGAATGCACTATACTTGCTCGTGTATGGTTGGTTAGATGCTGGATTCGATAACTCAAAGTCTTGGGTTTGATCCTACATCAAGCTTGCTTTCCTCATAGTTCGATACAAGCGGCGCAATTGTGCCTTTTCGATGAAAACACCCTACGGTACCATTTACACGTGTTATAGATAAAAGTGCCTATAACTTTATATCTTAATTATTTTTATTTATCTTGCGATGAAAAACTCAAATGAGTGAACATAGCAAACAAAGTATTCTTGTAACATACATTACACATAATTCGAAAGAGCGCCAAATGTAGTCTTCAAAAGAGACACAGGTTCCTGAACATTGCTTCTCTACAGCATAGCATACTCTATGGGTGGCATGGCAGGTTGTTTGAAATGATGGACTCAGCACCGAAGCCTCTGGATTCGATTCCTCATCGATACGAATTTGTTCATAATTTGACATAAGCGCTACATCAGTGCCTTGTCAATGAAAACACATCCTTTCCTTTTACTCAAAATTGAAAAATTTGCTACATAATTAACATAAGAGAGAAAGGAGACAAAATAAACTAATAAAGCAATTTCCACTATTTTAAAATTAAACTGTATTTTCTCAGAATAATTTCAAAATAATAGGAGGCATAAAAAATGAGAGTTTATTTGATATTTTCAAGTTTTTATAAGCAGCAAAAGCCAACGTTAAAGTAGCTAACTCTTATAGGCTGATTTGGTAACGCTTGTATTTTTTACATTTTGTAAGGAATCATAGCATACAAAAAACGGTTGTTTAATCACTTATCATAGAATTATTTAAGTCTAAGAACACAAAATCATAAAAAAAAACCATTTAAACTAACATAAATCATAAAAATCATTGTATACGAGAACAAGAAAATCATTGCGTTTTTTGACTATTTGTCTACTAATAAAATTCTGACAGCTGTCATAAATAGTTCAAGTACATTTTTAACAACTGAAACATTTTGTTTCGATATTATATTTTTATTATAATAATCAACAAATTTTAAAAAAAAAAATGATTTAATTAATTGTGTACAGTGTTACTTACAAAATTTAATGATCGAACATTATAAAATATCTCTATTCAAATATTAAACAAATAGAGTATTTTTGCTTTTGAACTGAATAGCTAGTCAAAATATTCATTCCAAAATAGCTATTGAAAAAATTAAAGTTTTCAAATGTTACAAAATGTAATAAACGTGCTGATAAAGATTAAGTGACCTTTGTTGAAAAAAATTTCTAACGCGAGTCAGACAATATTCATTGATTAAAATTGTAATGATTGAAAACTATTTTCCTCTCATTTAAAAACATTTTCATTTTTGCAAAATGTTTGGTGTATTGATGGGACTAAATTTTTACCAAAAATCTGTGATTAATTTGAATAGCTCAACTTTGGTATCATGAAAAAAGATTCTGAAAATATTCGACTTATAATACGCTAAAAACTAGTTTTTAATGAGAAAAAATAGAATTATTTTTAATTTAACTCTAAATACAAATTATAGAGAAGTAGTGGCGTAGACAGAAAAAAGTTGATAGGGGGGGAGCACAATTTAGAAACATAAAAAATTTGAGCAACATTATTTATACCTTCTTGATCCTTTCATCGGAGAAATTTTCGAAAACTGATATTGCATAAGATGCATCGGGGCACCATGATGTACATGGGGGCGGGCACGTTGCCTTATGCCCCAACCTAGATACACCACTGGAGAGAAGAGACCTGAATAAGATAGGAGAGCTTAAACAAGAGAAGAGAGATTGAATGAGAGAAGTGAGCTTGAGTGATTGAGTTTTAGCAGAGAATGAGACAGAAAGAGAAATAGAATCACTGTGACAGAAGATGAGAAAATCTAGTGGATCATCAACATGTGTTTGCTCAAAAAGAGGGAGACACTGTGATAAACATTGCTTATTTATTGTGTGCATATTGAAACAATGGATTATTATATTGTTCTCACATCGTTTGTAAAATATTTTTGAGAGGAATTTCAGAGCAGCTTGGCATGATGTTTGACTCGAAAGTCTGCATTCCTTCTTTTATTCTCTTATCTTATGTTATCATGTATTCGAATGATCATTACATCCTATAATGCCATCATCATACATGTTTAAACAAGCAGCAACTCTTACTTATAATTTTCGCCCCCCCCCCCCCTGAAAACACACAGGGGAGGGGGCGCTCGCCCCTCGAATGTGCGCCCCTAGTCGTTATCAGAAATTTCTGGTTAACACACTGACTTGTAAAATTGCAACTTCTTAATTAGTACTATTCTCACAAAAATTGGCCAACTTTAAATTTAATTAAGTTAATAGAAGTTAGGAAAAATGCCCTTATATTGGCTAAATTTAGCTCTAAAGTTTGCCCCCCCCCCTCCGCAAAAATTTTGAGGATGTGCGCCTCTGTGTGAAACAATTAACTTGAGTAAAAAAACTATAAATTAAATTACAAGCGGAAGCATTATGTTGTATTTTGCAAAGGCTCAAGTCCTATATTTGAAAATTTTATTCAAGAGCACGTTTTTGACCTAAACGGAAGCTTTGGAAAAATCTTCTTTGAGTCCATCAAAAATATAGATGCAGTTGAATCACGTTACAACGAATTTCGCTCGCAACCGGGATTACGTTCGTATAAAGCGAGTTTTACCCGGAAAAATGAGAATGTCAACGTAGCGTTACATATTCTTTTTATGTAAGCTGCAAAGTGAAGTGTAATGGCAAATAGTGATTTTCAATCAAAGATTTATTTAGAAAATTCTTCACCACCATATAAGCAATTAGCATAAGATGTAAAATTGTAGATTTTTATTTTACAAATAGTAATTGCTTGGTAATTTAGATTTATCACGTGTTTTTAAAGTTTTATTACACTCATTAGAGCTTTATTACGACTGTAAATTATGTGGACCAAACTAATTGAACATGTGTATATCTGTGAATGACAATTTAGATTTAAATAAAAAACGGGTGTCACTTGCATATATAATCTGCAAGTTTCCAGTTCGTTGTAAATAAGTGTTTTCACAACTTCTCTTTGTGTGAGGCCGAACATGAGAAGGGATTATGCCCGAAGTTCGCTGTAAAGGAGCTTGAATAGACTTCGTTTACATTAGGGGAATTGGGACTGCGGAACATAGCTCGTAGTATTGATTCTCGCACTATACGGCTATACTGCTTTATGGGTGTCTAATGCCAATAAGAATGTAGCATGTATGTATGCAGCCAGGTAGCCAACTATTGGGACCTGCCGCTTCCATCTTAGTTATGGGTCCCATCATCCAAAAATTGAAATTTACAAATTAAAATAATGAATCTTGCCTTATACTAATAATATAAAGCCAATAAAATGAAAGTTTAGAAAATTATTGATATCATTAGAGGTAGCGATCAACTCGTTTAATTTCGTTAATTTGGGCCTTGATAAGAAAGCAAATTTACAATAAAAAATACTCAACGAAGGTAAGAAATATTAACAATGATAAAATCAGAATGGTAACAAAGAAATAGAAAGAGGCAAGTAGATAAAAGGCACAGTGAGTAGACTCTTGTTATAAGCTACGTTTGCTATTTTAATTTTAGACCAAGTCTGCAGGTAAACATACAGATTAGTGCCCCATTTGGCCCCTTCAAATAAAAATTCCTGGTTATGTGTGTCTAGATATTTTTTGTGTCAGCTGTGTATAAATACAAATGGATAAGAAAGTTTGTGTCAAGAAATATATGAGTAAATGTATCGATATACTATTGCGCTAACAAAACCTCAATCCTAACACTAAGTCTAGTACTTACACTAATCCTAACGGCGACAATAAGTTTCCAAAATTTTGCACATCAAGGTCCATTTAGTAATTGGTTGTTCACTTGTCAGTCAACTATTATGCAAATTGGGAAAAATTTGGATGATGAAATCAACGGTAGAGTGTACTTACTATGCATATTTTTTCCCTATTCATACTTTGATATAGCGTGTCCCTCTATTTACGGTTCATAATTCTTTTCCCTAAAATGGCATGATATATCAAGATACTTTAACAACCCTTTCAGACAACGGTTTTCTAAAATAAATGGCCTGCTTTTTTAATGAGTTTTTATGAAAGTTAAAGCACACGATTTTTATTTTATGGGACACTGCTGTCCCATTGTGAAGGGATTAACCGTAATTTTTTTTATATAACTGAAACAATTTAATTTTTTTAGAATAAATGTGACATGAATAAACCACCAGAAATGTGGTATCTTTCCACAAGAATTTGTTGCCTCCTTATTGTTATCTGCTGTCTTTACAACATTTGCTGGTTCTATTATCGATATACTTACATCGCTTAGAAATCCGCGATATCTCACTTCTTTTCTTCAGATTGTTTCTCAATGATTCTGTATTCTTATTTTTGCTCATGATAAATGTATATTTTATTTAAAATAAAGATGGCTAATCCCTTTTGTAGTTACCTCCTCGCAGACTTCTAATCGTTGTTGTTTCTAACATCACTCTTTAGCTAAAGCTGGAGCTTATACTCCTGATATTTAAAAACAATCACCACTTTTAACTAAGTAACAAAAGTCATTTTTGGATTCAAGCGTAAATTTTTTGAAACATGAGTTAAACCTTTGGCAAACAGTAAGATACCAGTGTCCCAAGAAAAAATTTCGTGATTTTTCTTAAAATGGCTAGCTGCATCTTTTGATACCATTTACATGGTAGTTGAATGACCCTCTCGTCAAAAGTCAAAAATTTTGACATTATCTGTAGTTAACCTTATAACTTACCTTGAAAATTTAAAATTATATAGAGTTTTAACCTGTTATCGACCACAGTCGACCTTACAAAAATCAAATCGTCTCCATTTATCGATGCTTTTTAATACAAATTTTCTGCTTTACATTAAAATCGTCTGATTATTGTGGCCATTAACGGGTTAAACGCTTAACACTTTATATATTTCGATGGAGATTGAAAGAAAAGAAAGTTTAGAAAACAATCATGGAAAAAGCAGATTCAATCGATAAAGATGCAGAATGGGATAAAATTGTTACAAAATTGTCTCAAATAATGAAAGAAGAATGTGCAATATCAAAGAGTAATTGTATGAAAGTAACTTGGTGGTGGAATAACGATTGCGTCAAAAAGGCACTAAAGGAAAAGAAAGAAAACTATAAAATGCGGAGAAAAGAAAGAAGTTTAAAAGCAAAAGAAAGATATGTCAAGTACAGAAACATGGCTAAGAGCATGATGGTGAAGGCTATGCATGCAGAAGCTGAAAAAGAAACAAAGCAGATGGAAAGAATGAGAGTCGAAGAGAAGATGAAACACATCTTTCGTATGGCCAAGCGAAGCAAGAAAAACAAACAAGATATTATTGGAAATCTGTGTATGAGAGACAAAAATGGAAAGCTGAAGTTGAAGCTAGAACAAAGATTAGAACCCTGGAAGGATCACTGTCGCAAATCTTTAAATAGAGAGAATATCTGGAATAGGAATTTAGAAGTTCTGCCAAACGAGGGCCCTGCGCCTGAAATTTCAAGAGAAGAGGTGAATCAAGCGATGATACAGATGAAAACTAATAAAGCAGCTGGTCCAAGTGGTGTGCCTATAGATTATAGAAGTAATGCAACTTTGTGGACTTGAGGGTTCTTTGGCAAAAATAGGAAATGATATAATGATGGGGAGAAAGATGTCAAAGCTGGAGGAATAGTGTTTTGTTACCTCTTTATAAAGGCAAAGGCGACTCAAAAGAATGTTCTAACTTTAGAAGTATAAAGTTTCTTGAACATGCGATGAAGGTATTGGAGAGAGTTTTTGAAAAAAAGAATTAGGAAACGTGTTGAGATAAATTAAATTCAAATGGGTTTCATGTCTGGTAAAAGCACGATCGATGCAATTTTTGGAGTAAGGCAATTGATTGAAAAACACAAAAAGTGGATAAAGACTGCTGTATTTGTCGACCTTGAGAAAGCTTTTGATTGCATTCCAAGAGAAGTAATTTGGTGGGCTCTGAGAAAAAAAGGTGTGCCAGAGTACGAAGTAAAAGCAATAATGGAAATGTACAGCGATGCAAAAACTGTAGTGCAAGTTGAAGGACAAATATCAGAGTGGTTCAAAGTTGAAGTCGGTGTTCATCAGGGATCTATGCTTAGCCCGATACCTTTTGCAATTGTTATGGATGTACTTTCTGATGATGTTGAAATGTGTAAGAGAGAGTTTTTCTATGCAGATGATTTGGTGATTGTTGGAAGCAGTTGGGACGACGTTGGAAAAAGATATGTTAGTTGGAGAGAAGCACTGAGTAGCAAAGGGTTGAAGATAAACCTTTCAAAAACGAAAACAATGAAATTTAAATCTTGTTAGATGAAGTTATTAGTAATATCGATCCATGTGGCGGGAAAAGAGTTATGAGAAATGCCATTCAGTGTAGTTTATTCAAGATGTGGGTCCATAAAGGATGTTCAGGTGTGCTTATAAAGGTTACAAATTTTGTTTGTTGTATTTGCAAAGAAGAGAAAATTGATGAAGAAAATGAAAATACGGTCATATTTGGAGGAGACTAAATTAATGTTGTAAAAGAATTTCGGTACTTAGGGGATGTACTTAGCAGAGATGGAGATGTAAAATCTGTGACATCACGGATAAAACTCACTTGGAAAAAATTCAACGACATATCTGTAGTATTTTGTAAGAAAGAGCTGTCTTTGAATTGAAGATAAAAGGAAGACTACAAAGCATGTATAAGAAGTGTTATGTGTTATGGGTGTGAATGTTGGGCAATGAAAAAATCAGATATCAGGCGTATGCAATCAACGGAAATCAGAATGATTTGTGGAAAAACGCTCTTAGACAAAGTTCCAAATGTTGTTCTCAGGAAAATGACAGAAGTTGAAGACATAAATGAATATCTCGAGGAGCAAAGACTGCTTTGGGTGGGCCATCTTAGGAGAATGGGTGAACAAAGTTTGCTTAGGAGGGTGAGAGACGAAGTTGTGACTGGAAAAGCAAAGAAAAGGCGCCCCAAGAAATCACAGGAAGAGGTCGTGATAGACAATTGGATGATGATGATGACTTTATATATTTAATTTTTTCAATAATCAGTGCCCCATTTATGGAACAAAAAGAAATTAAATAAAATTATAATTTAATTTTCTATTGATATATAAATCATTTTGCAAAGATTAGTAATTTAAAACATGAAATATTCTTAGACATACCTTATTTTCAAATGGTAATTACTGAAAAATAGGTAGATATTATTTGCATGTTTGTATTGAGCACAATTATATTAGGTAAAAATCTGGTGCTGAAGGTTACCCATTAAATTAGTGATAAAATAAAGAGGTGCACACTAAAATAAATAATTTATTGAGCACAAATTTTAAAAAATGTAAATTTTCGTCGACAGTCGGCTTTTTAAACATATGCGGGAGGTAACTATGTAGGTCGAGGCAAAGAGTGGTGGAGAAAACGATGTAGCTTGAGGCAAAGTTCATTTTCTCCCGCATATGTTTGAAGAAGCCGACTGCGGGCGAAAATTTACATTTTTAAAATTTGTGCTCAATAAATTATTTATTTTAGTGTGCACCTCTTTACAATTATATTACATGATTGTATCAGACCAAATTTGCGAACTTGCTATGTATGTTCTATATATACCATTTTTAGTTCTAAAAGGTCTTTTTTAATTCTAAAGTGTCTTTTTTAAATTCTAAAGTGTCTTTTTTGATTTTACTTTTCTGAATAAGCTTTGAAGTCTTGTTTCTAATAAATGCGCGTAATATTATGTGCGATTGTCAGGTTCTGTCGACGTGTTGAAAGATACTCTCATAATTTTCTAATTCTCCGCCTCTATTTCAAGTCTTTTTTAATTTGATGCAACCAGCAGTTCATTTATAGATAAGTTTTTAACTCTTCAATTTTTGCTCTCTGCATAGATTGTTTTTATATTATAGTAACATAGAATTAAAAATTTTTTTAGTTTGAATCGAAAGTTTCAACTAAGCAAAAAAGTGAATCTTAAAACCTAGTTTTGAAAAACGTTTTACATCCATTTTAATATCCATTATATAGTGAAAAAAAATGTTCACGCAAACTTCTTTATTATCATTCAAGTAATTTAAAGCAAAAATAATATATACCATTTTTACTTTAAGTTCGTCCATTTTCACTTTAAGTTCGTCCTTTTTCACTTTAATTTCGTCTTTTTTTACTTTAAGTTCGTCTTTTTTCACTTTAAGTTCGTCCTTTTTTTACTTTAAGTTCGTCCTTATAAAATTCTTAATTTATATTTGAGCAAAAAATAAAGATCATTTTTTACTGAATATACTAAAATAAATCTTTTAGAAGAAGAAGAAGAAGTTTATTATTTCCAAACATGAGAACAACAAATAAACAATAGAAAAATACACATGTATACTTTACAATGCAATAATTTTACATATTCATTAAAAAAAAAATCCTTGGAGTTTAATCATGTTTGAGGGATTTACCAGAAGGCTTATATGAACTGCGAGTATGGTACACCTCAACGAATGTAACACTTTAAAAAAATAATATACACAGAAATAAAAAAGTTACTTTTTTACAAATAGAGAAATAATGATAAAAAATATATATACTACATTTGTAAGTTTGATTCTTTGTAGCGTATGCATATACCTATATTCTACAGCAAATGTAGCAGTTTTTGATTGTGCACTTGAAATTGTAATTATCTATGAAATGAACTTTTAGTAAATTAATGGTACTACTTAAAGGCTTATCAAGAAGTATAAACTTGCTTAGACAAGAGTTCCAAATTTTAGCAATCCTATAGTCAAGTCCTTTTTTTGATATAGATTTATTGAAAAAAGGTATAGCAAATCTCTTCAAAAAAAATTTAGAAATTATTTCGTTAAATGTTACGATGACTGAATAGAAGTGAGGTAGGTATAACTTGTCACTAACCTTTTTCTCTTGATCATGCGTTCTCATTTCATCTTTGCTCTCTCTTCCCTTCCCACTTGCAAAACTTTTGCATTTTGTATCAGCTACACAATTCAAATCCATTGTTCCTTCCTTTTCATATTTTTCAACCAAGTTATTTTATTTTTTTCCTAAAAATTTTTCTATGCACAAAATGAATATCAAAGATAGGGGTATCCGGGGTGATTTCATTGGCAAGGTGTAATGCACCTCGTGTGTTGAACAATGAACAAAGAGGGCTTGATGCCAGTTCAAACCCGATACCTTGTGGTTTTCGTAGTATCTAACCACCATTACTCATGAGATACTGAAATGGAGAAAAATAAGGAATGAATATTTAGTAAAATAAATTAGCACAACATCTCAATTCTATAAAGGATTTTTTATATTCAAAATTTGACAGATATCTTTTTTTTCGAAAAATCGGATTTATCGCAAATTTGATTGACACGTTTCAACTTTTCTTCGTCTTATTTATGAAGAATGAGTTTCAGACGATATCTATACTGAAATGAAAAGGAATATTGTACAAAACCTGAAAGTAATTTTTTTAAACTTTTTTAAAAAATTTTTTATTTGCTTGATAATGAAGAGACTTTTTTTTAATTCTTTTTTTGATAAGGTTTACGAGGCAGGGACACAGAGGGAGGCTAAGGGGGCAGTAGCCCCCCCCCCCCTCCCCCCGACAACGTTCGAAAGTTTAGCTAAATAATTTTGACAAATTATTGGTAGTATAAAAAATATTTGATATACAATAATTATGCAAAATTAAACTCATGTAAACAGAGAAATAAAAGTTTGTATACTATAAAATATTATTGAAAGTTTTCGCCCCCAATCTACACACAGGTTCTGGATTCGGCCCTCAGGTTTCCTACAATTATAATTCTAATATGATCTCTGTAAGGGATCATTTTTCTTTTTGTTGGCTTAAAAATCAACAAAATTATTAAAAAAGTTGAAACCTCTCGGATTTTGAAGAAAAAAATTTCAACACTTCATCAACTCAGATAGATTTATATTAGCAAAATATTTGTATTTTTAGGTCACTCCAAATGTCTCACCCCTACACTCCATAATAAATGTCTAGATCCATCCTGATTGTTGTACGTAAAATTAAGTTTTTATTAAAAAAAAATGTAATCAAAAAAATATTAAAAAAAGTACTGTATTTTAATTGGAAGATAAATGGCTGTTATCAGAAGGTTGAATTAGTATAGTAAATCAACTAATTTTTTCTTGGTCCAATCAATGGCATCCAAAACAGTATTGCCTATATGAGTGAAAACACTTTTATCTTTCTCAACAGGAATAGAGGTGTATTCGAAGTTACGAGGATTTGGTGCTACATTTTTGTTCCTTTCCAGAGAAATGGCATTATCTTCAGAGTCGGATTTTGTGATTGAATTGTAGAAACTTAGGAAATAATCTTTGCCATAGGAAACTAAGTCAGCAGCCGCTTCAGCCACCTCAGGAAACTTTTCACTGGTTTTGTTGATATAACACATCACGCTGTTGAGTATTCCTCGTTCTTCGGAATTGCACTTCTCTTCTTTGACATTTTGCAAGATACCGATTTCGTCATCGATTTCATCGTCACTGTTGAAATCGAGGTTGGTTTCCGTCGCTTCTAGCGGCTTTTCCCGCTCATAAAATTCGTCCCACAAGGCAAATTCCGATCTATCGTTGGATACATCATCTTCAACCCAGGATTCAATGTACTCCAGGTTTGCATAGGGCCTTGGATTACAAAATATTCGATTACTACTTCCAAATAAGTTAATCAACAGTAACGAATACAAAATAGACATGCGCTCAGAATATGAACAGAAATTCAAAGAGCCCCTTCTTTTTAAAATAGCTCTAATTTTGAGCTACTTTCAAAACAACACACTCGCATACAGTGTTCTTTTTGCATAAAATTGCCTAAGGACTCTTCAAGTCATTAAATTTTCATTTACTTTGAATGTATTTTCCCTTCTTCCAAAGCATGAATATTTTATGCTTACACAATTATTAGCATTTTTCTGCAGAATGTGTTTCATAAAGTTTTATACATCATGGAATAGTTATATAATTCTATGGGTTATTATTCTCAGCAAAGGTAAAGGTACGGTGTGATGCTTTCATCGAGAAGGCACACTTGTATCGAACTATAAAGAAAGTAGGCTTGATGCTGAATGGAACCCAAGACCTTGACTTATTGAGAATACAAAAATGAATATGGATAGATTATAAATATTTCTTTATAAAAAAAATTAAAAATAACTTTTCGCTTATTCAGCAATTTATTTATTATGAGCCAAACATGCTTTTTTAAAGCCTTTAAAATTTGTTATCCAGTTTTAAATTCATAACAATTTGTGATAATCTCTATTGCGATGTTGTTCGGATTGTTTGGCGATCAGTTTTTTTACTATACAAAATTTTTTTGAGCTTTGAATAGATTTTTTTATAAAATATTAAATTTATTTATAGAAATACAAATTTTTTTTTCATATTTTTAAATCCAGTTTTTGATCAAAGTTTTTATCCCAAAATCGGGTTGAAGTGTTTAAAGTGGTATAATTCGGCCAAAATTGGCATGTATGTATTATTCAAATGTCATGCATAAAACAAATCTTTCTGAATAAATGTGATTAGAATAAGTTCTACTATAAACAATCGTAGAATAATTACAGAAAAATAATATTTTAAACTTTAGGGTGGAGTACGTTCAATTTCGGTGCATACATTTAGCCCTATTTTTATTTCCAGTGGCGGCGGAGACAGAGGCTTTTTATCCCCCCCTCCCTTTTTCGAAAAATATTGAATATTTTTACAAAATTCTGGCCTGAACCCACTGAATAATTGATTGCGAATCTGATGGTGTGATTTATTTATCATGAAAATCAGTCACAGCTTTCAAAGTCGAATTAACTAAATAAATAACCATTTTAACCACCTTGAAATTTAGTATTTATTACATATGTATATAGCGATAAAAATACCATGATTATCAAATAGAGAAAGGCCAATTTGCTAAATGAAACAAAAAGAGACAATATTAAGCCAAAAAAATGTGCAATTGTAATATATTTTGAAGTTTATATATTTTGCAGTGTGTGAAGCCTTTCATTGATTGACTAAGAGAGGAACTCTGGGTGTCCTTTACTAAAGAAGCAATTCCCATGGCATTTAAGTTTCAGGAGACTTTTTGGTTTGCAAAACTGTCTTATATGGCAACGATCTTTGATCCCCTGAACAAGCTAAACATCAGTTAGTAAGGCAAAGGAGCAGATTTTTTAAAACATAGGTAAAATAAATGAATTTAAACTTAAGATGAAAAAATTGAAAATAAATATGGAAAGAAAATGTCTTTCTGACTTTATATTCATAAGTGAGTGTGACTAGAAAAACGAATTGCAGAAAGAGGATAGAACAAATGGCACACTTGATCAGCAAACATCTTACTTTGATGCAAGAAAACTGAATTTTATTTTCCAAACAGTGAAAATGACGGTTTGACTTTAAATATGTGTGTTAGTTCTCAATCCAATTTCTAATGATGAGGCTCATTATTCTGACGCCTCAATAGAGCTTCAAACAGATGATACGCAAGAAGCAGCTTTCAAAACATTTAATAATCGCGCGGATTTTTGGGTTGCCTTGCTTCCAGAGTAAAGCAAAATACATATTTGTGCAGATACCAACTTCATATCTCTGTGAGCAAGGCTTCTCATCCTTAGCTTTAATCAAGACAAAGAAAGGGAATGCTATTCTGAATTCGGATGCTCTTATGAGGTGTGCACTTGAAAAGCGCCTGATGCCTCGATTGATAATTGCAAAATAAATTTCTTCTTTTCGAATAAAAATGTTTTGTGTTTAAGCCCAAAAAGCAATTTTTTTCATATTATCTGCGATTTTATTTTTGTTTTCAGGAGAAAATTTTCTTCATTCTGATGCTTAATTTTTCCTAGAAGAAAAGATGAAATATTGAACTCGAATGAAAGTTTTGAAAGAAAAATGTGTCATACAGGAAATACTAGTATCAACGAATTAACTTGGCGTTGGTTTAAAGATATGACATGTCGAAACGTTCAAATTAGTGGACCGTTGATTCAAGAAAAAGCACTCAAATTCGCTAAAAGTCTTGGAAATGATAAATTCTAGGCATCAAACGGATGGTATGAGTGTTTCTTAGCGCAACAACATTGTTTTCAAGGCATGCTCGGGAGAAAGAGGCAATATTAGAAATTTAGAGTCTGTGAAAAATTGGAAACTAACGCTAGAAACTATATGCTCGAATTATATCATGCAATAAATATATTCAATATGGATGAGATCTGACTTTTGTATAGAAGCACAATGGGAAAGAAATCTTTCCAGCTGAAATGTAAGATGCATTTTACTTTAATTTTTCATCATCTTTTAAGAATATTTTTAAGGTTCAAGTTCTTGTGGAGTCAAACAATCGAAAGAGAGTTACCTTAGTTTTGGCTGCTTCCATAACTGGTGAAAAACTGACACCCATGATTATTGAGAAATCACCAAGATGTTTCAAGAAAACAAAAACTGAAATGTTACCAGTATTTTATGAATGGAACAAAAAAGCTTAGATGACTTCAAAAATTTTTGAAAAATGACTGAATTACTTCAAATCAAAAATGTGAAATCAAAATCGTGAAGTTCTTCTTTTTTTAGATAACGCTCCTTCTCATCTTCATTTGAAACTAAGTAACGTTGAGTTAATTTTTTTGCCATCTAAAACCATATCAGTCTTACAACCTCTTGATCAAGGTGTGATACAAACTGTCAAACTAAAATATAGAAAGAAACAAATAAATTTTGTTTTGAAAAGTCTGGATAATGATGAAACTCAAGACAGCCTAGATGCTTCCAAAAAATAACTCTTCTCGATGCTATTTTTTGGTTAAAATATCATGGGATGAAGTTGAAGAACAAAGAATCATCAAATGTTTTCAACACGCAGGTTTTTTGAAACAGTTGAATCCTCAAGTTTCATACAACGAAATTCATAGTGAAGTAAGCATCGTTGATCAAGCTACAAATGAGTTCAAAAACTTTCTAATGAATTTCACGCTTTGAATCTACTTTCTGTGCAAGAAGTAGAAAATGGACTTCAAATTCACGAGCAAGCGTTTGATTAGGATCGTGACCCAAATATCATACTAAATGATGAAGACAACAATGAAAGCTCTGAAGAAGATGATGAAGAAGATATAGACGAAGCAATTCACATCAAAGTAGAAAGTTCCATCCAAAAGATTAAAAAGTTTGCTCTGCAAAAAGGGAATGCTGAAGCTTTGGAAAAAACTTTTGATTTAGAAAATTAAAAGTTTAACTTTGAAGCAAAGCAAAATATCAGACTTCTTCATATAAGTTAGAATTTTTTGTTTTCAATAAATTTTTTTATAATTTCACTTTATATTAGCGCCACCTGTCTAAGAGCGCCAGTTAGTGCTTCCCCAAAGGTGACTGAAATTTAAAATTAGGTGACTGTATGTAACTTACGTATAAATAAAGGTAATGTGTATGGAGAATAAGAGTAAATAAAGGATAACAACATAAAGTTGAACTGCCTTTCTTCCTGATTTAAAAAAAACACAAAGTTTTGTGGAAGAATTATTTTTTCAAACCCCACGACTCAAAATTTAACCGTTTTAAATCAAATATTTCAAGTCAAAAGAATCCTTTCTATCAGACAAATAAATGTCCTACCTATATTCCCAATATAGAAGATGCATTTTCCCAAATAGAAGGTTATATCACTTCAATCCAGTGGCGTAGCCAGAGCGAAGTACATGGGGGAGGGGGGGGCACAAAAAATAGGCTTATATTGAAAAATCTGAATCACCCTGATTAAGTTTTTAACCCTATCAGTGACGAGGGGGCTATTTTAGCCCCCCCCCCCTCAACTAAAATTTCTCTTGTACCAAATTGACTACATCTTTTGCTACCATACTTCGTGACATTTTCTAAAATTGATAGCTGCATCTTTTGATACCATTTTCATGGCAGTTGAATCACCTTTTCATGTCTAAATCTGTCAATCAAAATCAAAAGTTAAACTTTTTCAGCAAAATTCTGACAGTATCTCTAGTTAAGCCTACAGTGGCGTAGCCAGAGCGAAGTACATGGGGGAGGGGGGCACAAAAAATAGGCTTATATTGAAAAATCTGAATCACCCTGATTAAGTTTTTAACCCTATCAGTGACGAGGGGGCTATTTTAGCCCCCCCCCCCCTCAACTAAAATTTCTCTTGTCCAAATTGACTACATCTTTTGCTACCACACTTCGTGACATTTTCTAAAATTGATAGCTGCATCTTTTGATACCATTTTCATGGCAGTTGAATCACCTTTTCATGTCTAAATCTGTCAATCAAAATCAAAAGTTAAACTTTTTCAGCAAAATTCTGACAGTATCTCTAGTTAAGCGTATAACCTTGGTTCTATATTATATACTCGTTTGAAAATTTATAAATATATACAGTTTTGAAGACAACACTTTATAGTTTAAATTTTTTCAAAATCATGGTTACTTTTTGGGAAATGTCAATCAAAATTTTAATTAATGAGAAATATATCTAATAAAATATACCTTCAAATTTTACATGAAATATATTTTTTATATCAAATCGGGCATACTGATTTCATTTTTGGAATTTAGAAATTGAAAATACATATAAGTGTGTAACAAACCTGCGGTTTACTTCTAAAATCTGTCTCTGAAAACATTCATTAAAATTTACATGGAATATACACATTATTATAAGAAATCAACAATCGCAATTTCATTTATAAATTCTTTTTGCATTTAGAATTTGAAAATGCTAATCAATGTAAAACAAAGTTGCGGTTTATTTCTAAAATCTGTCTTCGAGAACATTCATTCAAATTTTACATGAAATACACACATTTTAATATGAAATCAACAATGCCAATTTCATTTATAGATTATTTTTGCATTTGAATTTCAAAATACTTATAAGTGTGAAACAAAGTTGCGGTTTATTTCTAAAATCTGTAATACACACATTTTAATATGAAATCAACAATGCCTATTTCATTTATGGATTCTTTTTGCATTTAGAATTTGAAAATGCTAATCAATGTGAAACAAAGTTGCGGTTTATTTCTAAAATGTCTTCGAGAACATTCATTAAAATTTTACATGAAATATACACATTTTCATATCAAATCAACAATGCCAATTTAATTTATAGATTGAAAACAATTGAATTCTGCGAGAATTTTCAGCAACACTTTCATAAGGTCATCAAGATTAATGTTCCTTGTATAATTTCTCAAATATGATAAAATTATAAGATTTCGCTTTCGTTCATGGAGCATTGATGATCTTTGTTCAGACAAAATGCGCTTCAAAAAAGAAACAAACAACTAAGATAAACTCACTAGCAGATCGTCTGCCTTAATTCTTCTGCAAAACAAAAAGGAACAATGGTCTTAAATGGGTATCTAAATGGATCAAATTTAGGTCAAAGTATCCCAAATGCAGTATCAAACAATAGATTTTTAAATGATATATATGTAAATATAAATTTATACATAAACATTTTCGCATAAACTTCTTCAAACGTGTTTTAATGATTGCGATGAAGTGGCATTTTCATCTAGAGATGGTCTTTCGATTTCGTTATCGTTTTTCTACTCACTAATTGTCTGACATTCATTTTTTTGTGAAATTTAATTTTGATTGACCTTTGGAAAATCCAGCCTTTTTAATACTTTTGTTATAACTAGGCATTTTTTCTTTATATAGGGTTGCGAACTCTATAAAATTTAAATAAAGGTCTATATGTATATATATATATTTACTTTTTAACAATTTATTAATGCATAATTCAATTATCACAAAATCAAAAATTTAATATCATAATTGCAGATTTTATTTTTTGTCACGGATCCGCCCCTATCTTCGTCTACGCAAATATCATACTTTCCCGAAAAATTGCGTCCAAATTTGAATTTTTGATCAACCAAAAAACATACAGAATAAAATATTTTCCTAGATTTTAGATACCAAATCGATAGTTTTTAATGCTCTTTTGAATGAGCCATCTCCAGTTTTCACACGATTTGTACTTCTCAATATATTTCAGCTCAAAATGTCAACATAGGAATTTCCTATATACCCAAAATTTTGCCAGTACTGTATATTTGAAAAAAAATTTTTTGCGTATGCTAAATATTATACATATCAGCTTAGTTTTTTGCGCTAATTCCAAAAATATCTTGGTTTTAAGTTTAAATGACAAAAAAAATAGTCACGTAAATATATAAATTTACATTCCTGAATCACAATTTTTGACGATGCCATAACTCAAATATATATTATATAACCCATAACTATTATATAAATACATTATTGAATTTCAAAATTTTAAAAACGTCTAAATTTCAAATTTAAAAATAATATTTAAATAATTTAAAATTTTAAAAACGTAAAAAAATTTAATAAATGGAAAAATTCTAATTTAATTTAGAAAATTACTTGGGAAGTTGGGAAGGATTTAATATGCTGCTTCAAATATATTCAGATAAATTGTATATTTTCAAATATAGAACCTCATTCAAGATAAATTGCAAAATTATCTACATATATTAAAAATTGTTCGAAAGAAATGTCTTACCTAATTGTAAATATAATAGTGATAAAAGAATGACTTCCAAAAACAACGTTTTGTTGTTCGTTACTCTTCAGATCTTTTGAAATACCTTTGATAAAAAACCTAGGTTTTAATGTTTTCTTGAGAACAATATCAAAACTATTTTTAATAGCATTGATGATAGTATTTTGTTCCTTATTATTAACCTAATCACTATTATAAATAGCATCATTCGGCTTAGCACATTTAGCAGTTGGACAATCTACGATACAAATAAAATTAAAGTAACTCTTACTAACACAATTAAAGATAAAAATATAACAAAATGAAAAAGGAATGTAAAAAAATAGAATGAGTTAATAACAATTAAAAGGTTAATTAAAGGTCAGGAAACGCAATCAATTCAGCAATTTTTTTTCAATCTTTTG
Source organism: Nectonema munidae (assembly GCA_030549495.1). Lineage (NCBI taxonomy): Eukaryota > Metazoa > Nematomorpha > Nectonematoida > Nectonematidae > Nectonema > Nectonema munidae. The sequence continues at coordinate 135,938 of JAUIRK010000029.1, read as the reverse complement.
TTGTATATAAGTGTAAAAAAAAATTAGGAAAATATATCGAAAAAATATAATGGAAAACATCTCTTCGAAAATGTCTAGTTTAAAAAATCGAAAACATAATTGCCAAAGAAATTATAATGGTAAAATTATTACGCTAATTCTAACCCTATGAAATTCAAGTATAAAAAGTTAAATTTTTATTTTCAAGGTACATGGGGGGGGGGGGGCACGGCCCCTCAGGCCCAGCTTAGCTACGCCTCTGCTTCAATCCCTAAAAATAACTTCAAACCCCCCTCAAATATAACCAACAATGAATTATGTGAAATCCATGCATTGAAGAAACAAAAAGATCTAACATTCCGCTGATCCGATAAAGGTGGAGAGTTAGTCGCCCTTAACACTTCAGTTTACGACACAGAAATCATAAATTACCTATTTAACCAAGAAATCTTCAAGAAAATACCGAAAGCACATACTTTCACCAAATCTCTCATTAAAGAAGCAAACAAACTCAATAGGAAACTACATGATGAACACATCATTTCTACTACAATATTGAATGATTTATTAGTCACCAATACATACCTTGCCTCAATATACGGCCTTCCTAAAACCCATAAAGACACCCAAGAAAAGCCTTTACGAAAAATAATCTCAGCGATTGGCACACCAACAGAAAGACTTAATTGGATGTTGAACAAAACATTAGCAAATCTTCTACCCTACTCTTTAACAAGCATTAAAGGCTTCCTCTAAAAAGATTCTCCAAAAACGTCTACCTCCTAACTCTTTATTAGTAAGCTTTGCCGTAATTGACCTGTTCAACTCTATTCCACTAGAAACACTCTCAACTCTTGTTATCAACACCATTAAAAACAATCTGAATAAAGTAAACATTACGCCTTTCGACTATGAAACCCTTCCACTCCTAAAAGATATACCGGAATTCACTCTGCATAACAATACTGTTCTTCATTATAACAACTTATGCCTAAAGATAAAAGGGCTTCCCATAGCTGGCAAACTCTCATGCACATTCTCGCTGATCTATACATAAATGAAATTGAACACACTCTTTCATCCCATCCCCTCTAAATCATTGTGCCGCTATGTCGATGACATTTTCTTCATTTGGACTCACTCTGGAAATGAACTCCACTCCTTTTTACCTCGTTAGCCTTTTTGGTGGTTCCTTTAACGGTTGACTCCAAATTTTTTATTACACATTCACTTTATGCCAAACCTACTAAAAAACCTATTACTATTGACTACTTCTCTGCACACTCTGAATCTATTAAGAAATCCACCTTTCTCGGACACTTACACATAATAATGTCACTTAATAATACTCAAGAACTACTCTCCAAAGAAAACAATGCCTTGATTAAGCTCTACCAAAACAACAATTACCCTATAAACCTTCTACACCAATGGTTAAATGAGTTTCACTCCAACTCAAACACCGATCCTGAAAGTTATATAAAATATCTCTTTACTGAAACACACAAACCTCATGAACCAAAGATCCCCCATTCTCTCCCTCCTAAAAGAAGTACTCCTTTACCAATACATTCCCACTCAAGTTTCTGCAAATCCATTGAAAATCATGGCTGCCCAAAGAAAAACTTCATATATCAAATCACCTGTAATATATGCAACGAGATTTACATTGCTAAAACCAAACGACCCACCATTGCTCGTTTCAAAGAACACTTTCAAGACGCCGACCTTAAGCGTAAAAACAAAGCTTTGGACCTCCACTATGCTACAGAACACCAGCATGTTCCACAGCCAAAACTCGCAATGAAAACAATCGAGTTAGCCCTCAACTACTTACAACGTTCCTTTAAAGGAGAATACTACATTAATAAAACTCCAGCCCTCTGTAAAAAGACACTTTAATTCTCACCTTCAAACAGCCTCTTCTTATAAGCTACAAACAAATCCCAAAGAATGAGTATCCTCAGGGCACACTTACATCTATCTATAAACCATACACATGACTTTCTACGATTAATTCATTTATTTACTCTTATTCTCCATGCACCTTATCTTTATTTATATGTAAGTTACATATTTTGTTTATTTCAATTCACATACAACTAACTGATTTGGCTTTTATATTTAGACTCTTGATAAAGACCATAAGCTTGAAATATTGAATCCTAATTTGTAATTGTAAAGTCCAGATAATAAAGATTTTCTTTTGAAAGATTGTTTTAGTAATTATACTTATTCTAACTTTGCCTTATCAATTAATTTGTATATAGTTATTAAAATAACTAATTGTAGAATGTTGATTTATAAGGTTAAAATGCGATTTCAGACCTATTTATAAAAAGGGAAGACAAGTTATCAATTACGGTGGAGAGCATTTATCTGATCACGACCAGGTGTGGACGAAATAAAGAAAGGTTGAAGAGCACTAAAGTAGACCCATTATAGATGCACATTATTAATCATGTAATTCCACACATGATTTTATATAAATCGAATTTAAAAACGCAGCCTTGAAACTGGCATAGATCTCCATACCTTTTCCAGTTCAAATTGGTACCAAGCAAATTCAAATCTTCCATGTTTAAAACTTTTGAAAGCGATCGATGAATTTTTGTTAGATTTATTGCAATGAAAATATGTTTTCGTAAGGATTAAACATTGGACTATACGGTCCCAGTCTTAAAATTAGAATTATAGAGAAAACACAAGGGCAAGTATAAAAAATGAAGTGAAACAAAAACTTGCTGAAAAAATGCCTTTCCTTTTATAAGAGGAAAAAGTTTTTTAACCCTATTGTGCTGGGCAAAATTTGTCCGCTCAATTGAGGGGGGGCTAAGTGCCCCCCCCCTATTTTTCAGATATTAATAAGTTTTTATAAATATTTTTAATGTTACATATATATTTCAACTATGCTGAATTCAGTGGTGATGTCCATTTTTTATCAAAATCAATCAAACCTGTCAAAAAATTTATTTATATTTGACAGCTCATCTCAAAAAGGAACTTTTTATTTAAATAATTATATAAAGTTTTTTACACATGTATACCCATTTTCAAATATGCTGAATTCAGTGGTGATATTCATTTTTTATGAAAATCAATCAAACTTGTGAAAAAATTGATCTAAATGTAACAGCCCATCTCAAAAAGGAACTTTTTATCTAAATAAGTATATAAAGTTTTTTACACATGTATACCCATTTTCAAATATGCTGAATTTAGTGGTGATATTCATTTTTTATGAAAATCAATCAAACCTGTCAAAAAATTTCATTGTTCAATTACAAAAAGTTGTCCACTTCTTCACTAAAAAATTATTTCTTTGACCAAAAGGAAAAAGATGGACAAATTCAATTTAAATTAAAAATATCTTATAGTACTAAATTCTACATATTGGCATTGTATTTTGATAAATCTGACCTATTTTAAATATTCAGATTTCCTACCCATCTTAGATAAATGTTAATTGTAATCCTATATGATGAGCTATAGATTTAAATATTTTTCATTTGTAAAAGAGGAACTTCTTTTTCACAGTCAAAATCTTTTTAACATCTATTATATAATTAAACGACTTCCTAGTTCATAGAACATGGTAGACTTCCATTTAGTCGCAAGATACATATTTTTTTAATTATTTTTTTTACACATGTTCTCTTTTAAATTAGTTTTCAACTTCTTCTCTCATACAAATTTTCAAAAGATTTTATAATACTTTTTTTTTTAATAAATATTTCATACTCAAGATGATGTAGAAAGTATTATAAGCCAAAATATACAACAAAAAAAAGTATATTTTCACTATATACTATATTTTTTGAAATTTTTAAACTGTTTTAGGCATACAACTAATTCAATTACTTCGAGATATTTTAACCGATTACCAAAACAGACAAAATAAAAAACATCATTTGGTACAGATATTTTATTTTTTAAATATTTTTGAAGAAGTATCTAGAAGTCGAAAGCTTTCAGAATTTAAAAATAAAGCAAACTGACAAAAATGAAAACATCTCCATGAATAGAAACAGATATTTTTTAATTCAAAAATATTTCGTAGACAAACAAACGAATTGTGATACTTGACTTAAAACCCCAAAAAAGATTTGAAATAAAAAATTAAAGGATAAAAACATTTTAGTAAAATTAGAGAGATATTTTGGGAGTATACGCAAAAAAATTGAGAAACATAAAACCTCTAATGCGAAATGTGTCGAAATAAAATCATCATGATCTATTTGATATAAAAACATATATTTCAGTAAAATTTGAACATATTTTAAAACAAATTGAACTAAACAAATTTATAACATGGATTTCAAAAAAAAAATAAGGTTTATAAAAACAATATAAAATTGAATTTTGCTTAAGTAAACCAAATTTATAACACTTATATACTAAAGTAAAAAAGAGAGAATGAAGAAGATATTGGATAAAAACATATATTTCAGTAAAATTGAGAGAATTTTGGAGATAGCTTTTAGAAGAAACAAATTGAGATATTGGAATTTTAAAATAAAAAAAGATAAAAAAAGTGTGAAATTATTTCTTAAATTGAATGAGAATTGTGACTTTTAGAAGTAAACCGCAAATTTGATGACTTATAGGTATTTTCACATCCTAAACATAAAAAATTAGTCCAGAAATGAAACCAGCATGTCCGATTTAGTATAAAACTTATATTTTATGTAAAATGTGAAGGAATGTTTTTGGAGACAATTTTCAGAAGTAAACCGCAAATTTGATTAACACTTATAGGTATTTACAGATCCTAAACGTAAAAAATGAGTCCAGAACAGAAACCAGCATGTCCGATTTAGTATAACACTTATATTTTATGTAAAATGTGAAGGAACGTTTTTGGAGACAATTTTCAGAAGTAAACCGCAAATTTGCTTAACACTTATAGGTATTTTCATATCCTAAATGTAAAAAATGAGTCCAGAAATGAAAACAGCATGACCGATTTAGTATAAAAACATATATTTTATGTAAAATTTGAAGGTATATTTTATTAGATACATTTTTGATGAATCAAAATTTTGATTGACATTTTCTAAAAAGTAGCCATGATTATTGAAAAAATTAAATATGTAAAGTGTTATGCGTTCCAAACTGTATATAATTATAAATTTTCAGGGTATTATATAATATAGATCCTAAGTTATAAGGTTAAGTATAGATAATGTCAAAATTTTGCTGAAATTTTTTAATTTTGATAGACAGTTTTGGGCATGAAAGGGTCATTCAACTACCAGAAAATGGTTTCAAAAGAACAGCTAGCGATTTTAGGAAAAGCACAAAATTTGAAGGGAAGATTCAGCCAATTTTCTACAATTAATTTTTTAGTAAGGGGGGGGGGGGGCGTTTTACGCCCCCCAGCATAATAGGGTTAATTGCCAAGATAAAACTTGATGAATTCAGACTTCGTGAAAAAGAAAAAATTATTTGTGAATCTATCAAAGTTATTAGTCTGGTTCATTGCAATAAACCAATATCAAAATTTCATGGATTGCTTCCAGAAGTTTTTAACATAGGTGTATTTTTTTAAATTCAGTTAAATAAAATTTTCATTAAATTTTACACCTTAAGATTAAGGACGTGACACGACAAAGTATAAATAAAAGCCTCTTTGCAAAAAGTTCACGAATACACCCGATGCTATTCACATATACAAAGTAGAAGAGTCAGAATAAAAATAAACTTTCTGTGGAATTAGGTTTAAAAAAATATTTTACGCACACAAAATTATTACGCAAAAGTTTTTTGATTGAGTAACTCTTCTAGATTCGCTTCAAAAATTAGTCTTATTGGTCCAGGCCAGAATAATTACAAAAAGCATATTGGTGGAGTCATAAAACGTCTTTCCCTATTTTTAAATGATTTATTTAGTTATTTATTCTAATAAGGCCGTGAGTAAGGTTGGTTAGGTACTGGGTTTCGATAACTAAGGTCTTTGGGTTCGATCCAGCATCAAGCCTACTTTCCTCATAGTTCGATACAAGCGGCGCAATTGTACCTTTTCGATGAAAAACACGCCACAGTGTCTTTACCTCTACCTATAAATATAGGGTTATTTGGTTTATAAATTTGAATTAGCTTAGTGCCATTTTGAACTTGAAAATGTATATATCTTGATCAAATAAATTAAAAACTTTATTTTTTTCTTCAAAGTAAATTTTAAAATATTTTAGATATTAACAAACAAAATCTTTTAATATTCTTAGTACCAATTTGAACTTGAAAAGGAGTTTGAAGTATCTTTGATCAATGTAAGATTCAATTTATTTACACATCAAAAAAAAAATAAGTAAGGAATTGAAAAAGCGGAATATTTAGTAATCCAAGAAGCAGCCAATCTGAGAAAGTTTTTTCTCAGGAAACGCTACACGCTGGAATAACAAAAAATCTAAAGCCAGTCTTGCAAGACCTACAAACTTTTAACTATAATTTTTTTCCCAATAATGTAAGGCATCTTACTTATGGTATACTCTTTTTGTACTTGAATTTTTATGTAATCCAGGTTTCATTCCATCTTATCACAAAATAAGTTGAAAATAAAGAAACTTCAAATAAAATGATAAGTTACAATGAGCAGCCTACCTAGCACAGGTGTCATCCGAGCGAAAGTTATTTTCGCCACGAATAAAAAGTTGGAATAACACTCGAAAAACACAACATTACAGGTAAATAGCTATGAAAAATAAGAAAACAAACTGTAATCAATCACATTATTTAGTGTATAATATTTTTATTGCAATTTTATATGATATATTTATACAAATGAATTGCGCTGACATTCCCATGACTCTTTGTATGCCAGTGCTTGTTTCGTGATATTCAAAGGTCCATCCTTTTACTTATTAAACGATTTAATTAGTTGGCTAATAACTAATTACAGCTCATATATATTTGCATAATTTCAATAATGTTCCCATAAAGGAAACAATTATAAATTAATCAATCGATCAACCGGTTAAGGACTGTCCTCAATTATTTTGGACTTTAACAGGACTGAAATGTTAAGTATAAGACCGGAATCAAGAATAGACTGAACCGGGCTGTTGCAAAAGGGGACAGGACTGAACCGAACCACTAGGAACGGTTTTAACTGGTCCTAAACTGCACCCTGAACACATCTGCGTATGAGCAATGATGTGATCGTTTCACTTCTGTTCACTGATCACGATGACTATGATGCAATTCAGCCACTAAGTCGCTTACCACGTTTTACTAAAAAACTGATTTCCTTGGAGCAGTATTCTTCCTATAAAATTTTATAAAAATGGCTGAAACTTATTATTTTTTGGAATTAAATTCTTCGCAAACATTTCATACCTTACAAAATAGTGAAACATGTCTATTGCGAACAACTAAGGGAATACAAACAATGTCTGTAATTGTCAGGTGTCTGTAATCTTAATGATATCTATGAACTCATTAATATCGGGAACACAGACTCCTCACTGAAGGATAGAGGAGGGACTGCACTCATTTCGGAAAAAAGAGATATTATCCAAGTTCTTCACAGATTATATAAAATATTTTCAAACAGGTTGTAATCAAGTGACTGTGTGTCGGTGAAACTCAACCTACTAATCCCTGATTCGAGCAAAAAGAGAAATCCAGACCGGGCCAGATAGTATGTATATATTGTATACTGTTAATGGATCAGTTAATTAAATTTAGAGTTGTCTCTTGGAGATATTTCAATACAGATCGTGTGCCCGTTTTAGACAAGTTAAAATGGATAAAACAAATTTCATATAATTGTTACAAAGCTTGTCTGCTGTTCGCATTAGAGAGGTGTCCGCCATTCACAGGATAGTTTCCTAATATTTTGTTTGAAGGTGATTCGGGAATTGAAACAATGCCCGTAATCAGCAGGTGTCCGTTAGGACAGGTGTTACTGTATATGAAAGTATCATTAGTCTCGTAGATTGATCTTAAGAACACTTAATTTACGCAGTTGGTATTTACCAAATAATTAAGTGATTTGAAAAAAAGAGGTTCCCAGATACTCATATATAACTATCATATCTAATCCTAATTACATAACGCACCATCACATTCCTAATGAAAAGGATATATTTTGCAGTGAAATTAAAAGCATGCACTTTGATTAAAGTTGGAAAAACAATCCCCTATCCTTTTCTTCAGGACAACGATGTCTCTCTCTTTTCAGGATTTGAGATGAGAAAACGAAGTCACTTAGGAGTAAGCAGGATTGAAATAAAACTTTCAGCGAAAAGGGTTTCTTTCATATTTAAAATATGATTCATGGGTACTTGCTTCTTCCTAAATTGCTAGTAAATGTTCAGAATAAGAAAAGTACCAGAGCTGTGAAGAAACTATATTTCCCGCCTTGGGATCTGAATCTAGAAAAACGACACTTATGTACGAGAAAGGAATTTTGTGGAAAACAGTGACAGGTAATCATCTAGCTTCCAAATGAACACATACTGTGGTTACGAGTATAGTTTCATTCTCACAATTTAACCTCAACAATTCAAAATCTGCTATAAAAAGAACATTATTTCAAAGATTCCTAAAGCTTCTCAGCGATCAAATCATCGATTACTTTTTCTCAACAGAAAACTGAGCCTTTAAGACAAGTTTTCAATTGAGATAACTATTCAATTAGCACCAAAAAAAAGGAATCAAGAATGAAAGTAATGCTGAACGTAAAGTCAGTCATAATTGGAGAAAATACTTGACACTAGATAACAGCTGTATCGCGATTGGTATGTCCACAGATGAGCGAGTTGTGAGTTGCATCTGTCATAATTATAATTCCAAGAAAGTGAAACACTCATTCTAGTAGATCTAGTATAATTTCTAAACATTTTTTGTACTGGCCTCTTTTTATGCTATTAAATTTTTACGGTCTACCTTACAGAAGCACTGATTCCTTGTCTGTGTATAAAATATAATTAATGAGCTCACCGGAGTAGTGTTTTTTTGTTTTATTCAATTGTGATCAAGCCAGCTTAATTTTTCAGTTTCAACTATATTGGAGTTAATCAAATTTCTGGATAATTTGTTTTAAATTTGCCTTCATCTTATACTCAAGATCGACTTATATTGAAATATACGGTATATAGGATAACTGATTAAAATAATTGTCCTTCAGGCAGTTGACCTAGAACCGTCTCAGTCATAGTCAGAACTTCATGAATGATAGAATCGTTTTTAATTATGGAATATTTAGACTTCACAGCCCCGGAAACTACCTTTCTTCATTATGCCTGGGCATCTTATAATTCTTAGAAGAAACAAGCTAAAAGAGTATATAGATGTAACCATATCCAGAACGAACTAGAGGTAAACGTTGCAATCAAAGGAAGGCCAGCAAAAAGATTCATCCAATTTATACGAGATGAAAAAAAAATTCTGTTATTTGTTGAATCACAGCATATCTGATATTTTAGGTTATTATAATAATAATAATGGAGAAGAAGGTATTTGGAACGAGTTGAGCGAATCAGTATAAACCAGTTTTCTTCATGATCTTGACAAATTCCTCGAGAGAAACAAGACCATCGTTATCATCATCTGCTTCTTCAATCATTTCCTAAAAAAGATTTTTTAATCTGGGATACTGATTTTGAAATAGTAATAAAAAATACTTTGAGATAAATCTCATCAATATCTTCGTTGAGTTCTTGGGAAACTCTTTTCAAATCGAGTACTGATAATTTTCCATTCTTGTCCTTGTCAAAGAGTTGAAAAGCTTTGAATATCTCATCTTCTTTATTCATACAAGTCATCTTTCTTTCAAAAATACTCGCAAATAGTTCTTTAGAAATGAATCCTAAGAAAAAAACATTGATCAAATAAAATAACAAATAATTTGTCATATTTTATGGGCATACCTTTAGTTGCATGAGTCTTTGTAATTTTTGTTATTTCACTAGACTTTGGTTCAAAGCCTAAAGCGCGAAAAGCAAGCTATGAAAAAAAGAATTTAACACATTATAATAATGTACCACTTTCTAAAACAAGGTGCATTATTCATAAGTTATACATTCAAAAAGTTTAATATATATATATGTATAATTATAATTAATAATCTCGATAAAAGGATCATAAATAATATATATTTAGGGTACTCTAAATCAGCGATCTCCAACAGATGGTCCGCAAAAAAATTAGTTGGGCCGCAAGAAAATTGAATTTTTTTTTTGAAATTTTGTTTTTGTCAATATTTAAAGTCTAAAGTTTAAACCGTAAATGTTAACATTTTTTTATCTTAATAATTTCTGCACTCAGATAATTTTGTTTCCTTATTACTATATAAATATTTTTTTATATTATAGAACTTAAACCTGACATCAATGTTCATTTCAACAGTTCTTCCACAAACCTCTCAACTTCTAATGCTCGCCATTTTAATCCATAATTTTGCTTCCTATCTAATCTTATTTGGTAATTCCAAGATGGCCCCAATGTCACAATTTCTAACTTTTTTTCCACAATGTTTTTGTTTTCCTAAATGTTGATATATATTTTTTACAAAAAAATGGATGAAGGTGATATCTTTGTGAGGCATCGACAACAAGCATAATCTGTTGTATCAGTTTTGATAAAATTGTTTTGTAAAAACACAATAATATAATGATATGTAATATTATTGTATTATTTAGGATTTCTCGGTGCAATGCATAACTTGATATTGTGATGTGACTATTTTTGAAAATTGAACTTTTAAATACTTTTATAGTATTACACCTTTCAGCAAGCGCAGTTTATTAAAATATTGTTTTTCGCATTTTTCAAGTCTCATTCACATTTCGCACATGCAGCTACTTATTTTTTATTTGTATTTTATTCATTATTATTCATGTTAATAATAAATCTTCATTGTTTAATTTTTTTGCATTAATATGGTGAGGGTATTTAATATTAATCTCGCTCCATTTACACATAAGCTATATTATTTTTTTGTAATTGTTTTTACTATTAATTTATGTTGATAAGAATTAATTAAATTTAAATTTGATTACTTTCAGATCTAAATTAAATAAATAATGTACTCATAATGAGCGAGAAAAAGAAAGCGAATATTTTGCATTACTTTAATAAAACCAAAGACAAAGAAACTAATGATAGAAGTAATACCTTACTAGACAATGTGCTGGTAAATAAATCAGTATCAGAGCATTCGCAGGGCACCATAAGAAAGAACATTCTGATCGGAGAAGTTAAAGTATCAAGAAAATAAGATTCAAGCTATTTGAAATTTGGATTTATTCAAGAATCTGGGAGTGAGCTGGATCCACGGCCTCTATGTATTGTGTGCTCTGAAAGTTTATCTAATGATGACATGAAACCTTCAAAACTCGAAAGACACTTGCAATCAAAACACCCTGATTTAACTGAAAAATCACCTAAATATTTTCAAAGAATCTGAGAAAATCTGCAAACCCAAGTACGTAGTTTGAAAGAAATGTTTGTTGAAGATGAGTCGTCGTTGAAGGCTTCATTGCAAAAGTGAAAAAGGCATACACGATAGGAGAAAAGCCTTGTATGTTACAAGCTTGTGAAGAGGTTTTGGGAAAAGACAGCACAGAAATTGAAAGTAATTCCAATATCTGCTAATAACGTTAAACGTAGAATTGAAGACATGGCTGATAACATTGAAAATAAAGTATTAAAAATTGTAAAAAATGCATCATTTTATTCTATTCAACTCGACGAATCAACGGATGTAAGTAACAAAGCACTTCTCCTTTGTTTTGTGAGGGCTGAGTGTGAAGGAGAATTACATGAAGAACTACTATGTTCGCGTGTCGGGTAGAACAACTAGCTCTGAGATTTTTGAAACACTCAATAGCTATTTTTGGAGCACAAAATTGAATGGAAAAAATGTTTTGGAATATGTATAGACGGTGCTCCAAACATGATAGGACATCGCTTAGGAGTTGTTGCAAAGGTAAAAAATATTGGTCACCCAGACATTCTGTCTGCACACGGCATTATACATCGCGAGCAACTTGTAGGAAAAAATGTCCTCAGAACTACACGAAGTTTTGTCAGATGTTATTAACCCATTTACGGCCAATGTTCCTATTTTGGAACATAAGTAATTTCATCTTCGTCTGCTTTTTTCAATGACTGAATATAAATCGTCTGCGTTTTTTTTAGATATCGTCTGCTTTGCTTGGCCTTAAATGGGTTAAAATGATAAATGAAATTCGTCACAAAGAACTGAATTCTCGAATATTTGAAGCACTTTGTGAATAAATGGGCTCCCAATATACTACTCACCTACTTCTTCAGGCTGAGGTGAGATGGCTTACGAGGAGAAAAATACTAACACGTCTGTTAGCCCTCCGAGAAGAAATTAAACTATTTATTCTGCAACAAAATAATCAAAAATTTCAAGAACTCTTGTCCGACAATGAGTGGATGGCGAAGCTTGCTTACCTGGCAGATATATTTTCTTTGTTGAATGAACTAAACATATCTCTGCAAGGTCAACTTAAGGACTACGCGGCAAAATAGACGCTTTTCAAAAGAAAATATCACTGTGGCAAAAGTGTTTGGCTGAAAAAGATCTTCAAATGTTTTCACATTTTAATGAATACATGGGAGAGAAAGATGTCAACTGGGAAGTCGTATCCATTGTTCAACAACACTTACAGTCATTGATGAATTGTTTTGCTTGTTATTTTCCAAAGAAAGAAGATCCCAGGCGTAGCAATATGTGGATAATAGATCCATTTGAGGAAAGCATTGAGGACAGCAATTTGAGCATGAACGAAAAAGAATGCCTCATTGAGCTATCATGCAACGACAGTTTCAAAAATAAATTTCGTTCGTCCTTATCAAGACCTCATTTTTGGATCTCGATAAAAAGTGAATATCATTCATTCAGTGAGAAGGCAATGAAAATTTTGGGTAAACGGACCATGTCTAAAGACACAATGCCTACATATTGTATGCCTAACAGACTGAATGCCAAATGGACTGAATACCTAATGGACAAAACGCCTAAAAGGCTGAGAGTACGCACAAACAAAATTAAGTGTACTTCAGGCAGTTTGATCAATTAAATATTAAGAAAAAGTGTGTGTGTTTAGATTTTAATTTTAAAAAACATTTTATCTGAGCCTAACTACTTAATTAAAAAAGAACCTTCCATGAGCTACAATTTTATCATCAATTTGATTATTTTTAGTATATATATATCTCATAACCTGTACGGTTGAACGCGGGTTGACAACTTGCGTGTTATCTCCAACCCGTATATTACGATGATTCTTCTCCAACCTGTATTCTACGATGATTCATCTCCAAACTATATACTACAATGATTCATCTCCAACCTGTATACTACGATGATTCACTTCCAATCTGTATACTACGATGATTCATCTCCAACCTGTATACTACGATGATTCATCTTCAACCTGTATACTACGATGGTTTCTATTCCATGTACAAATAACTAGGGAGACAATGTTCAACTTTCTGTTCACATTCTGCTAGATGTAAGATTTGATATACCTCATTCGGGGAGACGATGGTTCATCTCCAACCTGTATACCGCGATAATTCATCTCCAACCTATCAGTTCATATTTTGCTAGATGTAAGATTTGATATACCTCATTCGGGGAGAGGATGTTAGATAAGTTATTAATTTTTTCACGATATTAAATAATTTATTTTATCAAATAATCAAAATAAAATTCTGTAATCAAAGAATCGAAAAATATTCTTTAAAAAATCAAAAAATATCAAACTTTCTGTTCATATTTTGCTACCTAATACGATGTTACAAAAGTTATTACCTATACTTTGCAATTTGCACGTTTTTAAATATTATATTTGTCGAATAATCAAAGAATCGAAAAATGTTCAAATCAAAAAATATTTATTCTTTTTAAATATATCGTTGGCTCCGCTTGCTTTTAGTTTTGTATGTGCATAATTTGATAAAAATTAATTATTAAAGACTAGGTTTATCTTTCAATTTTAAAAGTAAGGGGAGCCAACGATATATTTAAAAAGAATAAATATTTTTTGATTTATTTTTTGTAGGTTTACTAAACTTCCAGAGCAACGGTTCCCAACTTGTGAGAAATTATCGCCAAATTGTGTAAAATTGCGAAATCTGTGGAGGGAAGAAGTAAAATTGATCATACTTATTTTCTTACAATGAAATATTCTAGTAGGGCCTAAATTTGACGCAAGTTTTGAGAACAAGGAGGCTTTAAAAAGAAATTATGCAAAATCGATACTTTCAAATTTTTTATAGAAATTTTATTGGAATCCTTTTCTCCATATTTAGTGAATATCTCGTCTTTCAAGGAAGAATCAATGGAGTTAGTATCTGTTAGCATTTTGTCGCATATCCATAAATCATGTTTGGAAGGAAATCTAAAATGAGTAGAGTTGCAGACAAATTATTATGAAAGCTGTCGAAAAAAAATTTGGAAATGTTCAACGAATAAATAAAAATATACTTTAATATCCAAGAAGTTTAAAAAGGGATTTTGCTCTTCGTATTCTTGATTTTTTGGGTCAGTAAAATTTTGGGTCTAAGATCATTGACCGAAAACACTTGCTCAAGAATAAATTGATCAAAATTAAAAACCATCTGAATCATATTTGACATTATAATAGAAAAAGAAGCATTTTTTTTAAAATAGAGTCAAAAAATAAATTTGGTACATCTTCTCTATAAAGAGATATTTAAAATATTAAATATTTAAATGCAATGATAGTAGTCATTGGAAAAGTAATAATCAAAATTGATAAAATATGCAAATAATTTCTTATTCCTAAAATAGAGTTGTCCGAATTTTACATCAAACAAATTTTAAAGGTTTAAATTAAGTTTTTATTTAAATTTTAGGTTTAAATTATATTTTATTTAAGTTTAAATTTTAAACTTTAAAGATAAAAGATGAGTTTTTATAGTAAAAAAAGAGATAAACAATCAGATTTGGAACTAAGTTAATTCTAAGTTCCTTTTTTATATCCCTTTACAAAAAAATGAGATAAAACTAAACTTTGATAAGAGTTTTAAACCAATGAATATTCCAACCAATAGACAGTATTTACTAGCAAACTTATTTAAAGGGTAAAAATTAATTTAAAAGTCACTGAAAATAGAATTTTTAAGTGTCGTCATTGAAATTTACAGCAAAAAAAACGAAAAATCACTAAAAATGTGAAATTCCTTTTTGACTAAAACATCAAAAACACATAATCCATTATGAGAATAAAATCAAGGGCGCTAAAAAAATTTTTACAGTATAACTTAAGTTTTTGAAAACTAATTTGACGTATCCCCTACAGCTATGGGTGGCATGGCAGGTTGGTTGAGATGATGGACTCAGCTTGGAAGCCTCTGGATTCGATTCCTCATCGATACCAATTTGTTCATAATTTGACATAAGCGGTACATCAGTGCCTTGTAAATGAAAACACACCCACGGTATCTTTACCCTTTACCTTTTACTGAAAATTGAAAAATTTGCTACATAATTAACATAAGAGGGAAAGAGGCAAAATAAACGAATAAAGCGATTTTCACTATTTTAAAATGAAACTGCCTGTTCTCAGAATAATTTCAAATAATAGGAAGCATAAAGAATGAGATAGTTTATTTGATATTTTATAAGCAGCAAAAGCCAACGTTAAAGTAGCTAACTCTTATAGGCTGATTTGGTAACGCTTGTATTTTTTACATTTTGTAAGGAATCATAGTATACAAAAATTGGTAGTTTAATCACTTTTCATAGAATTATTGAAGTCTAAGAACACAAAATCATTAAAAAACTATTTACTAACATAAATCATAAAAATCATAGTATACGAGAACAAGAAAATCATTGCGTTTTTTGACTATTTCTGCCTACAAATAAAATTCTGACAGCTGTTATAAATAGATTAAGTACATTTTTAGCAACTGAAACATTTTGTTTCGATATTATATTTTTATTATAATAATCAACAAATTTTTTAAAAAAAATGATTTAATTAATTATGTACAGTGTTACTTACAAAATTTAACAATCCAACATTATAAAAATATCTCTGCTAAAATATTAAACAAATAGAGTATTTTTGCTTTTAAACTGAATAGCTAGGTAAAATATTCATTCCAAAATAGCTATTGAAAAAATTAAAGTTTTCAAATATAGCAAATGTAGTGATAAAGATTAAGTGACCTTTGTTGAAAAAAAATTCTTAGCGCGAGTCTAACAATATTCATTGATATAAAATTGTAACGATTGAAAACTATTTTAATTTAATTCTAAATGCAAATTAGACAGAAGCAGTGGCGTAGCCAGAAAAAGTTGATAGGGGGGGGGCACAATTTTAAAAACAAAAAACTTGAGCAACATTATTTATACTTTCTTGATCATTTCATTGGAGAAATTTTCGAAAACTGATATCGCATAAGAAATCGCATGGGGGCACCATAAGGTAGTTAGAAGAGTGGGCACGGCCCCTTATGCCCCAGCCTAGCTGCTACGTCACTGGAGAGAAGAGAGCTTGAGTGAATGATTGAGTTTTAGCAGAGAAAGCGGAAGAGAAAAACAGAGGAGACAGAAAGAGAATCACTGTGACAGAAGATGAGAAAATCTAATAGGAATTTCAGAGCAGCTTGGAATGATGTTTGATTGATTCGAAAGTCTGCATTCCTTCGTTTATTCTCTTATCTTACATTATCATGTATTCGAATGATCATTACATTCTATAATACGATCATCATACATGTTTTATAAACAAGCAGCAACTCTAGAACCCCCCTTTCCGGATGTGCGCCCCTTGTTTGGGGTCCCACTAAAAATACACCCCCCTCCTCACGAATGTGCGCCCCTGTAACACTGATGATAAATCAATAGATTTCTTGATAATTTTCTCAGTATTCAACCACAACTAGTTCTTTAATTTTTTCAAAATTTATTTAAATTTAAGAGATCAAATATATTGAAAACTTTGTAGTTTTAAAACGTGAAGGATTTAATCAAACATATATGGTTTTTTACGATAATTAAAAAAAACTTATAAATAACAAAAAGATTAGGTAAAATGTTAACCTTATTTATGAGATTTCTTAAAAAAATTTTTACCATTTGTTCTGCCCTCTACCTCCAATTCTAAAAATTTTCACTGCTCACCACCACAAAAATATACAAATTTTTTATACAAAAATTTTCTAAATATTTGAGGGCCACCGATTTATAATGTAAGAAAAATTTTACCAGAAAACGCCATTTTAAAACTGGTAAAAATTAGAAATTTAAACAGAAAGTCGCAAAAATTAAAAAAAAGTGAATTTATGGTCCTATGTCGCAGTGATCAAGGTCGCATAATACAGTGAAAAAGTATGTTTAAATAAAAAAAAGTTTTCCTTTAGCTAAAGTTTTAGTCACTGCTGGAAGGGAGTCGTTAGAGACAAAACCCGTTTTGACAGATACTATATCGCTTCATTTAAGAAACAAACTATGTTGAAGTGAAAAATATAAATCTATTTCTAATACAAAATATAATAGGAGGTATAGAGCAGGTTAAGTAAAAGGCAGATTAAAATTAACTTCTGTCAAACTGCTTTGATAAACACAAGATTTTTCTCAAATAGTTCAAAATGTTCAAATAGTATCACCTATTAATCCACTTCCCCTAAATTTCAGTTAAGTTGGTTCATAAATCTTATTTCCATAAATTTATATAAATAACATATAAATTATAAACAAAGCTATTCATTTGAGCAAGAAAAGGGTTTTTTATAGTACAAGGAATATCCTATGTTTTTACTAACAATTTTTAATATATTTTTTTAAAACATTTTTATGTTAATACATAACCTCTGATATAACCTTAATGGTTGTTAGGGTGTACCTCTCAGCTTAACAGTTGAAGGTCAGGGTTCGCTCCATAAGGCTCCCAACTCTTAAAAACAACTTCAAAAAACTGCGATTAACCATATTGAGCATAATGGAAGCATATAGTCTTGCGGCTGAAAGTGCTTTGATATCTCCAACCAACCAACATTAGCTAAATTTATACTATTGAAATATTTTAATAAAATCAGAATTTATAGCCAATTGTTTGATTGCATTTATTAGATTTAAATCTTGGAATAAATAAATGTGATTTTGTCTTTGTATTACACTGATAAATTTCGTAATTGAAATTGAAAATGTGTGCGTAATAAAATGAAAACAAGTAAATAGAGTCCGAGGTTATTTATATATATTTTCAGACTTTTTATGATACAAAATTTACTACATGTATGTTCATTATATTTAAAGTTTAATGTGCTTCTATCTTCTTTTGAAGAATTAAATTATTTGAAGATTTTTATGTCCGCAGATTAAACTAGCATAAGTAAACTAGTAATTATTTTTACATCCATTGTGAGATAGTTGAAAGATCTTACAATGTTGTGGAGATAGCGCCATCCATACACAGTGCCCGCGCTAAAGCAAAATTTCAAGGGGGCTGAAATGGGGCAAAGAAACACATTTGCAAAAAATTTATTTTTTAGAAAATATTTTTAAATGTTACAAAATTAGATTCAGTTTCAGACTCCGCATGAAATAAGACATGAATCTGCCTGGAAACCTTGGAAAATTCATTTATAAATTTTTCAAATGATATCTTTTGTAGATATTTTTTTTCTACAGATAGAATTATTAGATTTTCTTTTCTTTCAAACTGCATTGCTTGAGGTTGTGTAGTAAATATTCTTTTGTGAGAGTAGAGAAACTTCTCTCACAAGAAGAAGTACTTATACCAAGAGTTAGTGCAGCTATCAAAAATAGTTTGCTAAAGAATTTCAATATAACATAGAATAGAAGCTACCTGTATATGTAGAAAAAACTTCTTTTATTGCTTCTTGTATTAGAGTTATTGGCATAATTACATTTTCTATTTTTAGTTTACTAGAAAAATCCAGCTTTTTTTAAGTAATTCTTTGTGACCTTAAATCAAATAATAAAAAATTGCAAAAAATTTAATAAAGAATCCTAAATTTACTACACATTGTGACCGAAGAAGGCTAAAATCTCTATTGAAATCAAGCAAATTAAAAACCGGACTCAGTTTTGAAGGATCTAGAAAATTTTTTCATTTTGGCAATAAGCAAAAGGCAATTGAGGAGTGCAGATATCGCTGTCTTTCTTTTTCTCTCTTTCCCATAATCTACGTACTAGCATATGTGATATAAAAAGACAGTTTTCACGATCATTTTGCTCTGTGTTGTCTTTCATTATATATAGTATGTATATGTATTAGGCATGCATCCGATATCTCTCAAAAATCTTGTTAGAGAAAAATAGAAAGAGAATACTTCTGGAGCTACATTTGACAATGATTGAAGAATGAGTAGATTTTTGTCTTTTTTTCTTTTTCTCTCAAAGCTATGCAGAGGCATATGTGATTAAAAAGCACAGTTTTCATAATTACTTTATATCTTATATTACTTTGCTGAAAAGCATGAAGTATTTCTGTATAAAAACCTATATAAATCTCATATTATACATACACATACATCAGCATTTATATAAGATTATTGTGTACAATTTTTGCTTATTTATTTTTCCTTTAAAAAGTGCATGGGGCAAAACCCAAAATTTTAGGGGGGGGGGGCAAAGATTAATAGAGGGGGGCACGTGCCCCAAAATTATCCAAAAATGGAAGTTGGGGGGGGGGGGGGGGGGAGTATGCAAGGAATTTAGGGGGGCAAGCATATTGGAAGGTATTTGGGGGGGGGGGGGGCAGCAAGGAATTTAGGGGGGCAAGCATATTGGAAGGTATTTGGGGGCCATACATAAGCCACATATGCTGGTTTATAGGCAACTGCACATCACCTGAAGTTTAAATTAGTAGAATCTGGGGATATTCACCCTAAGATTACATTTATTATAAAAAATATAAATGATTTTAGTAGCGCGTTATCAAAAGCTTTTATCATATTAATTGATAATGCATAAATATCCTTTGTGCGGTTTATATCTGTAATAATTTTTCAAATTTTAAATAAAATATTTGTTTTTATATCAAATCAACCATGTTGTTTCATTTTTAGACTCAGTATTCGCATTTAGGTTTTGGAAATATCTTAACGTTTAGATCAAATGTGAGGTTTACGCCAAGTCTCCACAAATATGTTTCAAATTTTAAATAAAATTTCTGTTTTTGTTTCGAATCATTATAGATTGAATTTAAAAATAAAGTTTTCTTATATATTCTGTTTTGTACTGATTTATTATACTAAACAACATTAAAATAGCAATTTATCGAAACAAAATCTTGTGTTTCTATAAAATTTTGAATTTATTGCTTGAAAAGGTATAATGTTGAAATTTAAGAAAATTGTAATTATTTGGCTTGGGAATTTATTAAGAGTAAGGGGCTTTGTAGAAATTGGTTAGTTATTGAATTAGTTTGAAGAACTTATTTTTTTGGGTTAGTTGTTAAGGGAGTTTGAAGCTGGATTTTTAAGGTGGTAGTTAAAGAATGATTGATTGAGCAAGGGTAGTAGGTGGTTGTTAAAGAATATAGGTCTTAAATAAAAGAAAATAGGGTAGTTATTTTTGTAGATTTTCTTTTTATTGGTTTTTTTTATTTGAGTTGATGTTGTGTGAGAAGTCTCTGGGTTCGGAGATTGCAAGTTTGACTCTATGTAGATAATGAGATAGTTTAGAGCATTGAGGAGATTCGGATATAAAAGTAGTTATTAAAAATTAGATGGTGGGCGATTGAGAGATTTGACGGATAGTGAAAGAAGAGAAGTTCTTGCGTGGTTTTAGTGGGAGCCGAAAGTAAAAGATGATGAGGTATTTCGTGTTGATTGCAGTTGAATCTACAAAGATTGCTTGGTGACTTTTTGATACGGTAGATATAGGAATTGTAGGGACAGTGTTCGGATAGCAATCTGATTAGCGGTCGTGGTGGGAAGAATTTCATTTTTGACCAAATGTCCAGAATTCGGTTTGGATTGTTTATAGGTTGAAAGAAAATGGAGGGTGATGATTGGATGAGTTCTTGTCTGAGGTATTGAGTGTTAGATCTAAGAAGAGGAATATAGGTTTCTAGGGGAAATGAAGTAACCGGATGTAAGGAGTATTTAGAGGTACTTTTTTAGCTAGCTTATCTGCATAAGTGTTTTCTAGAAAGTTTAAGTGAGCTAAGCACCAGTAGAGGTGTATTTGAAAGTAATTTGATAAATAGGTGAATTTAGAAAAAAGGTTTATGTCAAGAATGGGATGTTGTGTTTGAGGCTTAAGTCTTTTATGATGTTTTGTGATTCTCTAAAAAAGTATAGTATGTTGTAATGTCGAAAGAAGGACTCATTTTGGCTTATGTAATCGCAAGCATGTATGAGGACATAGCCTTCACCACTGTGTGTTGGAAGAGAGGGATCAATGCCAGACGTTTTTGAGTAAAAATGGAAAAGAAAATATATTTTGAAGAGTGCAAAAGCATAGAAAGATTTGTTTGCGGTTTTTGAGCTAACCAGTAATATTCTTAATGAAGTTGAGCTGGAGCGGGTCGTAATTAGGAGTTTAGCGATGGATATGATGAAACAGTTGGGAAGAGAGAAAGGTAATGGTGAGGAAGGGTAAAATAAAGGTAGTGGATAGCTTTTGAGTTGGATGAGAATGTTGTTGAGTGGAGACGAAAATTGTTGGAGTAAAAATTTATAGTAGGTTTGAGAGGGAGTAATTTGAGTGTTATGGAAATAGAAAGACTTAGATAGGGATTTGGATCGATACGTGACATGATATATTTTTTGGTAACAGTATCTTTGAGATGAAGTGTTAAAGGAAGTCAGTTTGTGAAGAATTCTAAGATTCTATTAGGGATGTTTTGTATGCTCTGGTCATTGTGATGAGGCAAAGGCGGTGAATTTTATTTAAATAAGTGAGTGATGAGGGGTAGTTTAATGATAGGCCCCATGAAAGGATGACATACTCAAGCGTGGGTAGGATGATTGATTTATATATAAATGAAGAGTGTGGAATACTTAGGCCCCATTTATAAGATATAATTTTACTAAGAGAGAAAAGAGTTGAATATAGTTTGTTGTATAGGTTTTTGAAGTGGGATGACCATTTGAGGTTTGATAGAAAGGTAAGCCCTAAATATTTCACGGAGGAAGATGGTTGGATGAGAGTATCGCTGGATGTTAATCGTGAGAGGTGAAGGGAATGTTTTCGTGTAAAGTGAATAAGGGTTGATTTTGCTGAATTAAATTTTACTTTTAATAAATCGGCTGCAAAAATCAACGTGTTAAAGAGTATGTTCATTATGTTTCCTTTTTGAGAGTTTGAGTTAAAATGAAGTTTAGATCATCTGAATAGCATTGAAAGAAGGCTGATTTGTTGGCTAATATAATTAAGGGAGGGTTTATAAGTATAATCCAGAGGATATCGGAGAGGCACCCACCTTGTGTCGTTGATAGTGAGAGGGAATTGTGTTTGAATATAAGGCACCGATTTGAAAGATCATTTTGATGTTGAAAATGATTGCAAGATGCCATGCTGAATTGGAGGCGTTATTGACGACTAAAAAGGGGCGAATGATGTTAATTTGGATAGCAGGTTTGTTTCGAGGTAAGAGGAGAGTCTATATAGAGCGGATTCTGAACTTTTGTGTGGGAGGTATGCAACTTGGAAGGGATTAATTCTGTTAGATGTGGTGATGTGAAAGAGAAATCTTTTACGTAGAATTTTTTCCATGATTTTTCATAAAGTAGGGAGGATAGTCATTGGTCGTCAGTTGCATATGAGGCTTAAGTCTTTGTTAGCTTTAGGGAGTAAAATTATCTTACCTATTTTTCAGATAGATGGGAAAAAGGAGAATTTTAGGCAACTATTATATAATTGTAAGAGATATTGTGAATATATATGGAAGGATTTTATGATATGTTTTGTGCTTATAAGGTCAAGGATTTGGAGATGATTTAGGATTTAGACTGTTTATATCAGAGGCTAATTCATTTAGATTTACTTGAGGAAAGATTTTCCATGAGTTTAGGCATGATAAGGAGGAGACATGTTGGCGTATAGAGTGGTTTACTATGTTATCGTATGTATGAGAATCTTGAGGGAAAAGTGTTGAAAGAAAGGATGGATGGTTGGAAATTATGTATCGTAGAAATGGATTGAGTTGAGAAGAGGCTTTGCCATTTTTGAGAACGGAATTAATCACGTTCCATTGATTTTTAAGAGAGGAAGGGCAGAATTTTCTCCAAGAATCTTTTTTTTGCAGAATTTATTTCTGCCATATATCTATTTTTCATATTGAAAATAATGTTCAATGTTGTAAGGGTTATGGTTTTTACAAAGTATTTTGAGAGAATGTTTTAGGGATTTTTTAAGCGAGGTAAGGAAGGGAATCCAGAAATGTGTGTGTTTTCTGCGTAAATATGGTTTAGCTGGCGTGGATAGTGAGATGGCGAGTTTAATTGTGTTGTTGAGGGCAAGGGCTGCAGAATCAAGATCACTGGGAGAATTTATATGGGGAATATTTGAGAGAAGTTGTGAACTTAATTGATTTATGAAGGTACTCCAGCGATTTTTAGCTGTATATTGGTTAGATATTCTTGTGAAAGATTTTATATTAATTTTCTAAGTTATAAAAAGATTGACGGAATCAAATGGTGTGCTTGAGTTGTAAATAATTTCAATGTGTTTTTTGAGGCTATGGTCAGGCCAACATGTTGACGCGGTTTTGTTGTTAGTAAATTTTAATAGAATGATAGAGATTAAAAAGAGAGTCTAAAAATTTTCAAAAAATTGGGGTCTTTGGATGTATCGACTATGTAAAGATTGTGTGAGGCTAGGAAAAAAAGAGTTGAGCTCCACGTTTATTTTCTTTGGAGTCCCACAAGAGAGAACGGGAATTGCAATCATTGCTGATGATAAAGTGATGATTTTTGAGGTAAAGAGGTGATACGTTTTGAGTGGCTTTAAGATCGTGAGAAAAGTTTAAGGGAATGGCATGTGTATTCGAAGGGGCAGAATAGAGTGAACAGAAAATAAGGCGTGAGTTTTCGCTAAATATTAGTACAAATATGTATTCTTGAGTCGAGTGTTGATGAATAAAAGAAACGTGTATAGATGATTTTATGATGATGCAGGCTGAATAATGAGTTACTGTAAGGGCGTGTAGTACAGTGTAATTTGGAGGAATTGAAGGGAAAGAAGAGTTTTTTGTGTAGGGCTCGTTTATGGATATAATATTAAATGTATTAGTATGTAGGATTTTGAAAAGGTTCGACCAAGATGCTTTGGAGTGCTTTAGATTTATGTGGAGAATGTTTAACATACAAAGGTTTTGAGTTAGTTTGCGTGGTTTTCATTTAGGTTCGTAGTGTGTTGTAGTCCAAAGGAGCATGAGTGGGAGAAGGCTGAATGTTGTTGTTTGCAATTAGAGCATTTTAGCCTTATAGGGTTTTTTTGATGATAAAGAGGCAATAGAATGATCGCTTTGACCACAGTGAGCGCAGTGGGGATAGTTTAATTTGAAGTATAAAGTTGTGTCGTTAAATTTGAGGCAGGTTTCCCATTGATGTAATTTGGGTCTTAGTATTTTAGAGGTTTAGAATTTAGGTTTAGGTTTATCCATTAGGAATTTGACTATTATCAAGTTACTAGGGCGATAAGAGATGGTTTTGAGAATAGATACCCTCTTTTCATATATTTTTTTAAAGATTCGAGTGTACCTAAGGATTTAATATGCGGGTAATTTTCGTAGAGTATTTAGGATAGAGAGTCTAGGGGTATTTCCTTAGGGATACTTGGAAGTAGGAAAGTTGGATAAGAAGGTGGAATAACGTTGGTAGTGATACCGTTTTTGTTCAATTTAGAAACAACAGTTTTTTTAGCGGTTGAGGAGAAAGAGTTCCTTCGTTAGAGCTTCTGGTGTTTTTTATGGTGAAAGGGTTTGATTTGGCTTTCATTTTTTTGATTATGGATTTTTTAAAATCTTTCGGTGCCGGATTTAGTTGATTGCTTAGAAATTATTTGGATTAAGAGTTTTAAGTCTAGCTTTTTTTGTGGTTTAGGAAGTAAGTTGGGTATATGAGACGTAGATGAGTTAGTAATGATCGTTGGTTGGGTACAGGCCCGTCGCCAGGACACTTGTCCAGGGGGGGGGGGGCACGCATAAAAATTTTGGGGCACCAATTTAGTTATTAAGGGAGTGAAAAAATACATAACGTCCGCTTCAACAGCTATGCTCACTCACAGACGGACAGTTAACAGGTGGACGAAACAGAAGATATCAGAATAAACCCCAAAGCATGTTACTAGTAATTTTAATCTAATCAGTAAAATTGTAAAAACAAACCCAGAAACTGAAAGTAGCAAACAGTTATTTATTTACAAGCTCAAAATATATAAAAAAGGAACAAGTTGCAGCATAGAACATCACTTCTTTCTAATACAGCTGAATTTTTCGATTATTTTTTGCAAAGTCTTTCAATACTTCATCAAAATCTAGAATCTTTGTGTATTCGCGCAAAAACGACAGGAGGACAAGGTTGCTTTTCCGCTGATGCGTCATGGATCGTCTATAGGATGTCAGCACTCTCGTTAGTGTGGAAAAGGATGCTTCACACACAGCGGAACTGGCACCAAAGGTAAGTGTAGCTGAGTACAGTTGGTAAACCAACGAGAATCCCGTTCGGAAGGGATACAATAACGAACAGATATCTCCCATGTCTTTGTGCATGGTGACATCAAACTCTTTGAGGATCAGATTTTTGGCCACCAAGCATTCCGCTGCAAACAAAGATGACTGTGGATATAATTTAATGAGCTCTGCAAGTTTTTGAACTTATCAACATCAAGAAAGCCTTCGTTTTCGGGCCAGAGGTTGGAAATGGACGTGGAGAGAGCACAGTTTCGTTCCGAAAACCGTCTACTTAATTCCCCCATGCAAATGTCAAGCATTTCAACCAAAATGCGCTTCTGCATTGCTGCCTCATTCGAATCATGATCTTCAGACGTGTGTCCAACAACAGAAAGCACGACTGCATTTTAAGTTTAGCCGAAATTTAAAAAAAAAAGCAATAGAATGTCTGATCAAATGTATTGTTATGGTTGTTCCAACTTTTTTAATTGCTTTGTTGTAATAGTAGTTTTGAGTGCCGTTTTTTCGTGCCCCATTTGGGGGGGGGGGCACAAGTCAGAATTGGGGGGGGGGCCCCCCCCCCCCCCCCCCCATGACGACGGGCCTGGTTGGGTAGCAGCAGTTGAAGAAACATAACTGGTGGTTTTGAAATTTTGTGTATTGGGGAGACTATTAAGTTTACTTTCTACGTTTGAGGGAATGTTTAAAAGGGTGTCAGATTTTAGTTTGTAGAATTTAATTCTGCCTTCAGTGGATAGTGAGAATTGAAGTCATCAAACATGTTAGAGATAATTTGAGAGGTTGTTTGTGTTCGAGATTTGATTTCAGGACATGGTCGTTTAGGTGTGAGGGGAGAGGTGTTTGTGTGGATAGTTTGTATCGGTTTGTGTTCCATAGTTGTGGGAAATTATAAAAAAAAATAAGATAAAAACAAGTTAAAGGGAGAAAAATGAAAAACTAGGATTTTTTTATATATGACAGGTGTGTTTATTAGAATGTTCTATGTGTGTGTGTAAGAAAGTCTATGTTATGTATAAAAAATATAAAATTAAAAGAAAAATATTCTTGCGACGTTGACAGCCATTGAACATTTTAGAAATGGGTTATATAGTGTGGGTGAGTGAGTGAGGGAAATCTCTAAGCACTTTTCAGCGTTGGCTGATATGCTTGCTGTATTGCTATGATTTGGATGGCTTTGCTTGGTTGTTTCTATGTGACGGAAAATCGAATTAGTTGTTATGTTCTAAAGGAGCAAAATAAAAGGAAGGAAATGTAGAAGTGTTGTATTGAAGGGGTGATATATGAGATTAGGAGTTGGGTGATGGAGGGATAAAATTTTGGTGTGCTTTAAGATTTGGTTCTATTGTGTTTATCAGGATTGAGAGTTCTTGGAGAATTGAAGGGTGATATAGAAAGTCATAAATGGGGTTGGGGATACCATTGAAATATAAGTGGCAGAATTTGAGTAGTTTGGTTCGTGTGTTTTGAAAGATGGGGCATAGAAGGATGATGTGTATTGGTGT
This sequence comes from Nectonema munidae, assembly GCA_030549495.1. Taxonomy (NCBI): domain Eukaryota; kingdom Metazoa; phylum Nematomorpha; class Nectonematoida; family Nectonematidae; genus Nectonema; species Nectonema munidae. Next base: position 108,826 of record JAUIRK010000029.1, on the reverse strand, counting down.
TTCTATTTCTGTGCAACCAAAACGGCAAAGTGGGTTGTTGTGTATGTGTAGTTTGAATTTGTAAAAGTAAGCATAGGTTGGGCAGTGAAAAGATTTTTAGTAACTCCTGACGCCCGCTTTTATATGGTCAGCGTAGTAGTTTTATGAAGTGCTACATAATTTAAGAAGAATGTATCTCGATTAAAGGGAAGATCTACCATACTTCAATGATTTAAGAAGTGGTCTAATGATCTAATATTTTGGTGCTTTAAAAAAGATATTGACCTCAAACCAGAAGTTCCTTTTTTGCAAATGAAAAATCTTTGAATCTTTAGCTTATCTGGTAAGATTATAATTATAAATCACTAATATGGATAAGAAAAGCCGAAAATTTTCAATCCGTAATAGTTATCAAAACTGTCACAGATTATTATTTAGGTTCTACAAGATAATTTTATAATTTAAATTGAATTTGTCCACCTTTTTTCTTTGGTGTGAAATATAAGTATTTTAGATGATGAAATTGACAACTTTTTGTGGTTGAACAAAGATCATCATGAGGGATTTCATGGGGAAACAACTTTAAAACTAGGATTCATTGACAAATATTCAGACTAAATATCTGCTCATATCAATTGATAATAAATCACATAATACTGATTAAAAAGCCTAAGATCATCAAGAAGATTCTCAAATAGGAAATCTTTGAGATCGCTTAAAATGTGCTAAAAATACATTTAATAAAATGTTTTTTCGAACACAGGTTAAAATTATTTTTGACTAAGTTAGAGTTACAAAGGAAAGATCATAATATAATGAATAGCAAAATTTGCATGTTGTATAAAGTATAGAAGAAATGATGTAGATACGTCATTCACAATTGATATTGACCCCATGGTACCTTTACCTATTATATGGCAATTGTGATTTTTTAAATATATTTTCACTTTCCACAATTTTTAATAAATGCATACTACACTCAACTCGGCGACCAAAAATGGCTTCGGTGTCAAGGCATTCACTAAAATCAGTTTATTAGATTCATAATTTTGTTTTCCTAAAACTTATATCTTTTTACTCACGTAATGAGTACCTTGTTTTGCATCCTCTAGTTTTTATAGCCACAAAATCGTAATAAAACAAAAGAAATTTTATCCTTAGTCTCAAAACATTCAATTTGTGTAAAATATTTTATATTACGAGTTGAATAAACTCAACTGAGATAATTGTTCGTTGCTTTACTTTATTGGCTGTATATAATTTAAAGTGAAGAAGACAAAAATATGGAAAGTGACAAGGAGGTAGAATGACAATGATTAAGTTCGGTGCTATATACGTCACTCAAAAATATTGTTTTGTTATTATTCCGTTATTAAAATATAAATATAAGCAACACTTAGCAAACTTACACTTCAAAAGATAATGTAAGTATATAGGAGGCCTTGAAATATTTTTAAAATGTGCCACTACAAAGGAAAACTTTGAGAAACAACTGTACAGTTTATTAAATGAATTATGAAATATTCAAAAAAGATTTAAAATAAATTTGTAATTTCGAATTTTGCTAATTAGCGCTCTCCATGCTATAAATGTTTTCCTCTTTTGCTAGGCTTTAGTCAAGAGAAAAGGTGAGATTTCAGTCCAAAGTAAAAAGTATTGATTGAAGTATGCGATCAATCGATGCAGTATGTGTAAAAAGCAATTAGGGAAATGATCGTGTCTAAGAATCAGCATGCACGCAAGCATTGTAGAAAAAGGTGAGTAGTTCAGAATCGATTGATTGATTTTTAAAATTAAAGGTAGGTTTCATTAGTAAAAAGTTGATCCTCCAATCTTCTACACTCTATTCTGTAGCGCATTTTTTATATTGTAAAACTTATCTGGAAATATCTGACTTAGAAGTCTTTTTTCGATTCTATGATTTTCCTTCCTCCTATTCTTTTTGTCTTCGATATTTTCGCACGGGTTCTTCATTTCATTTTCTATTCAGCGGTATTCAGTTATTTTTCTTCTTTTCCTTGTATAGATGCTATATTTTAAATTTTGTTATTTTATTTAGAATTTAGTTGCAAAATTGAAATTTTTTCATGAGAAACTTTATATGAATCTACCATATATTTCAATATTTATGCTGCATTTTTAAACTCAAAATTTTTCGCAGTGACTTTTATATATGTTTCTATATTTTGGTTTAATTCTATTTTGATAAATACGAATGACAAATTTTTAAAGTAATTTATTCAAGCAAATATTTTTAAATATTATTATTTTTATATTATTTAATTGATCAAAGTTTGCTAATTTATTTTACATCCTGAATCTAAATTCATAACTTCTTTTCCTTTCTTTAAGTTATTAATGTATATATTGGCTAAATTACAGACTTGAAGCTGTGTAAAATAGACTAAAGTAATCAAAATGTCTTTTTCTAGCTCAACAATAAATTATTTCAAAATGTAGCTATTAAATTACAAAATTTTCATTTTTTTTAGTAGTAATCTGACACCGGTGTATCAAGAAATGAAAATATTCTGATTTAAATATATAGACTTTCTTGGAAAATTTCTAGTCCTCAAAGGGTTAAAGCTAAATATTGAATAACCAGTAAAAACATAAACATCTTAAATTTAAATAAATTTTAATAATAAATCTTGAATTTAGAGAATTATGAGTAAAAATTTTTGTTTTCTAATTGCATTTCTAATATTGGCAAAATGTATACTATTTAATTAGTGAACAACATAAATTAATTATGTTAATTATGTTTTTTAACCATATTTTATGTGATATAAATTTTGGGGGAAGTGTATCAATTTATATACAATGAAACCTCTATACATATTCAAGACCTTATGCATCCAATGAAAGTCTTCTTCATAGAGGTGATCACTAAGGGATTTTTTGAATTATATACCCTATTTTCAAAAAGATACTGATTTATATTAATTCTAAAATCATTTTTTCAAAAAAGTTAGTGCATGGAGAAGATTAATCAAAATATTAAAGTGATTGTCAGGTGTAGAATATCAAAGGAAATAAAGGAAAATGTGGAGATCTATATCAAAGTAAGGAATTTAATCTTGAAAATTAGTAATAATGAATATATCCAAATGCAAAATGTTGATAAAATATTGAATTTTATGCATAAAATCAACAATTCATTTTTATGTTCTACACAGTGTTCCTCCAATTTCATTGGATAGAAACACTTCAAATAAAATAGAGACATTATACGTCAATTAAATGAGCTGTAATCTCGAAACAAGTGATGATGATGTGATTTTCATTCAATAGGGATTGAGAGATGCATATTCACGTATACCATGTGTATACGTTAATTACACTTGTATTAAAGTTAGTTTAGTTAGTTACACTTGAATATATATCGCATCGCACTATTTGTGTATAGTGTGAATGAATGGACTATCCGATATGTAGTATTATGAACAGGTATCTCGTTGTTGCAAAAACATATTTGCTGGTTTTTAATAAGATCATGATTGGCCATCCACTCCAAAACCGCCATATTATTATGAGTTGAATCTAGAACATTACTCAAGGACATATTTTTCCAAGAATCATTCTCTATATTTTCATCTGAAGATACATTTTGAGTGATTGGAATCATTGGGAAAATGGGAGAGAAAATACAAAGATTGAAATTTGAAAGAATGGAAGATTGTATGGGGTGAGCTACTTCTCACTTACACGCATAGTGTGACTGAAGAGCCTGCAAGTGAAGGCAATCCATAAGGCTCGCAGAGTGCAACTGTGTACGAGTGTATGAGGAAATTATATTGATTGAAAAATTGAAATAAAAGTTATGAATTTTTGTGAAAATTGGCAGTGTAACAGCCTATAAAAATGTGAGTTTGTAATAATCTGCCCTTTTGGAAGATTGCAACCTTTTTTTATTCAAAATTAGATACAGTAGACTCCCTCCAACGGCCAGCCTTCTAAAACGACCTGACCACCATTGCGCCCATTTTTTCGCAGTCCCAATTCTCATGTATCTTTTATCATAGTATTTACTCTCTTCAAAACGACCAGCCCTCTATTCAGGATTACGACCACTTCATCAAGTCCCATCTCTAGTTTTTACTCTCTATAATACGAACACTTGTTGTTTTCGTATCAACACTTATTTTTTTATAGATGCGAGCCTCATCACTGTCGAGTATGAACTCACAAAGATAATCTCTTCAAATGGAAGTCACAGAGAGCATATAAATTTTGAAAGGAATTTGAGTAATTTTGAAGTCATCAAATCAAACAAATCAATTTTTAACTGTCTCTCTGGAAATGCCTGATCCTAATCTTTACTCTCGATAGCCCACTTTTCATACATGATACTTGTCTATGGCCCCCACAACAATCATAGCCGGTGAATACCATGACTGTCTATCTATTAGTATCTAACAATTATAATCATAAGATTATTTAAAAAGGGCATTTTGCTAAAAGGTGTTTCAAGAATAAGCAAAAAAAAGAAGGAAATATAGAAAATACAGTGGATGGAAAAAGTTTATTAATTCTACGCTATGTGATTTGATCTTTTGATTGGCGTGTGTTCGATGATACTCATAGGATGGAGAAAATAAATGATTGTTCACAATTGAAGCTAAATTAGATAAGAGAGGAGGGAGTAAGAAATGATGGATGCCAACTTTGTAAAGAATTAAATATGTTTATATAAATCTGTCAAAAAGAGGGACGGGCTCGAACTATCGTCAAATTATGTGACATCGATGATGAGAGGATAAATATAAGGTTGGTTGGTTTTGGCATTGTTTGTGCGTTCGCGTATCCACAGTATTCACAAGGGGAATAAGAAGCCTTCCCTTCACTGGGTATCTACCCGCTAAACTCTACTGATTTTATTTATGCATAGCTTCAGCCTTAAAATTTTGCCCCTTAAATTTTGCTTTATGGCCCACAGTTTGGGAACCAATGATTTATCGCATTATAAACACTGCTTAGTTTTGTAATTCGCTATTTGTTCTCTCTCTGTTCGATTCTCATTATCGCAAGCTTTTTTTCGGTAAAATGTTTTAACTAAATTTAAATAATGATCTCTCAGTGGCGATTTTAAATAAGATTAAATTGGTTTATGTCCCCCCTAGTTTGCCTCTTGCGTCTCTAGTTGTTTTCTGGCCTCCATGTTAGCCCACTTTCATTTTTGAAAGCAGTTTTTTTTCGATTGCTCATTTTAAAAATTTTGACATTTTGAACAGAAAATTGGCCAGTATGATGCCCATCAACTTCCAAAACTCGTGAATGTTTAAAATCTAACATATTATAAATGGTTAAACATTTTATAAATAAAAAGGTTGTTTACTTAACTTCAATTATTCTTTGTTTAATTTTTTAAAACAGTTTGACTAGTCGGTAAACCCTATTTAGAGCTCGAGTTATTTAGAGAAATAACAGGGTCTGACTATATATGAGAATTCTATCTACGATTTGAATTTTAAAATGGCCGGAAGCCATTAAATCAAAGCATATGATATCTCCAATAACTATACAACTAAATTTCATTCACTTAAACAATGCGTATTCTGTAATTAAATGGATCCATTTCTTTCTTCCGAAATGAAAACTATAAAAAAAATATTTTCATTTATTAAAAGACATATTTAAATATTTTGTGAAGCCTGACATTGAAAATAGTGAAGTTGTGCTATTTGAAAATAATAAAAGTTTAGCTGACAAGAAAATCAAATCTTTTCACTTTGACAGTGTCTTCGATGAAACCACTTCCCAAGAACAACTTTTCATGAAAGGAGCTAAACGTATACTGCAATCGACACTTGAAGGTTTCAATGGTAATATTAAGTATTTTTTCTAACTTCAACTAGGTGTGTATGAAAGCTAAAGAAATTATTTTATACGTTATAATTTTACTTTTTCACTATATATGAAAAAAGCGTAGTTAATAGAATAAAAAATGTCTTAAATATTCCATTTATAAAACTTTTTGATCATTAGTGTAGCCTAATCTGCCTTTTTCGGTTTCTCGAGATCCCGGTTTTCGGGTATCCCGAACAAATTTTTGTCGCTCTTTGCTCCCAGGAATATATTTGACAAATTTTCATTTGATTGCCAAAAGGGTAAAACTCACTTTTATTGGATATATTTGAATTTAATAAACATTTTGTTATCAAGTTTAAATGCAAGATCCCGTAGAAGATGCAAATATTAATTAAAAAAAAATTTTACCCGAAACCTTTTAATCAATATTTTGCTTCGATTTATAAAGTAGAAAGTAAAATACCAAATAAACATTTGAAAAAATTAAATTGTGATTTATTAGAAGCGGTAGTTATTACAGAGAATGAGGAGTTCGAGAACCTTGTTAAGTTAGATATATCCAAATCTATGGAACTTGATGACATCTCTCCATTATTTCTCCAAAATTAGCCAATGTTGCCAAAGAAACTTTGACAATACTGTTTAATAAATCTTTGAAAGAATGTAAACTTCTTGATGATTGGAAATTAAGTTGTATAATTCTAGTTTTTAAAAAAGGAGACAAGAAACAATTATCCAACTATAGACCTATCTCTGGGAATTCTGTGGTAACCAAAATTTTTGAATCCATTATTAAAGATAAAATTCTTCATCATATTATAAATAAATTTTTATTTTTTTCTTTCACATCTAATTTTTCTGTTTTAATCTGATTACGAATATAAATTTTTTTCTGATTTCTAGTTTAGAAGATATGATAGCCTCAAATAACCTAAACTCTAAAATTCTCCCTGAAATACTTCAATATAGAACATAAATAATAATATCAGAAAATACATAATAATTATTATTATTATTTTTAAAAATATTTAAGAATTTTCTTTTAATTCTTTTCTTTTTTATTCAGAGTTAAAATGAGTTCCAGAGAAAAATGATTCTTCTAAAAAGTTTAGATATAACGATTCTTTTGTTACATCTGTGAAGTATATGATGCACAACAAAGAAATATTACAGATTTGTCAAATAAAACATACTTCGATATGAAATAGGTGACAAGATAATCTTGGGCCCCACATATGGTGTCAAAACCTGTGTAGAAATCTCCGGGTTGACCAATGGTATGAAGTTGAAGTTTTTACCAATGGTGTGGAGAAGAAGAATCATTTTGATATCTACTTTGTATCAATGATATGAGGGGTTTAAAACACAAAAACAAATTCAGTATCGAGCTGGATTCTGCTATGTCCTGTTGCCTCTAGGATTACCTGTGCCTGTTTTCACCAGTCTGCCTGAAATCGATGAAACCGAAGAGATTCCACTGATCTTTCAATATCAAGTGGTGATAGTGTAGTACTATAAGAACCCTCAAATCCCTCACTTTTCAATCAATCTGAACTTAATGACCTAGTGCGAGACCTTTGTTTGTCGAAGGACATCTGAATTCTTCATCACGACTCCAAGAAAAACATTCTTGATTCTCACAAAATAACATACTATAGGACAAGGAACACTTGCTTCGTTTCTTTTTAAAGAAGATGATGGTCTTTTTAATGAGTTTCTCACTTCTTAACTCATGGGATCTCGTCATATGACCACAATTCTCTCTTTATAGATAGCTCGAAATCAAGTCTAAAATTTACTTTTCATAATCAATAAGTTTGCTTTACCAATTCCATTCTACCAAATGAAAAGATATATGGTATCCAATTTGTTCTTGAAAAACTAAATTACAACACTCATAAATGGCTGATTTGTGTGGACTTGAAAATGGTGAATTTTCTGCTTGGTCACAAAGTGGGTACACAAATATCCCTCTTTCTTTGTTTGTGGGATAGCAGAAAAAACCACACTGGAGAAGGAGAATGGCCAGAACGAAAATCTCAATGGCACACAAGTCATCAATGAGCCTTTGGTACCAGGATAGAATCATCTTCCCTCCATTGCACATAAAATAGGGCTCATGAAAGTTTGTTAAGTTGAACAAAGATGGGGATTGCTTCAAGTAATATCACAATTTCCATCTTTCCATCAAAAACTAAAGGTCATCTTCGATGGACCTCAGATTCGAACGCTCATGAGGGATTCTGACTTCACTAATCATATGAACAGGGTTGAGTTAAATGTTGGGTGTCCTTCACAGATGTAATGACAAACTTTTTGGAAATCACAAAGCTGATAATTACAACAATTGGTGTAAGATGCTTACTGCATACAAAAACTAGGGGCAAATGTGAGCATTAAAGTTATTTTTGTTTAGCACCTCGACAGATTTCCTGGTAATCTTGGTGATTACAGTGAGGAGCAAGGAGAGATTCCATCAAGACATCAAAACAATGGAAGAGAGGTATCAAGGCAAATGGGATGAGACATGATGGCAGATATCTGGAACCTTTTGAGAGACTGTCGAAAGTTCTCACAAGCAAAATCGTATAAAGTCAATTTCACTTTTGTGAATAAAATATTGTTTTTTGTTCATTTAACTAAGAATCTAGTGTATAATAAATGCTTTGCATTAAAATTCATAAATTTTTAGCAAATTTTTTTATATTCTCAAATCTATGAAAATGTTCATTATTATAGGATAAATGAAATGATGTTATATCTAACTTAACTTGTTAGATTGAGATTTTACACTGTCTTTGTGGTTTTAGATTATCATAAAAATCAATATCTGACATTTTTGCACTATTTAGCCGTTTTTTGTACGTTTAGTTATGGTCGCGAATGGGTGATTTCAGACGAACGACCCCCCTGTGATATCTCCAAAACTAGAGCCAACTTGAAAAAACAAATGTCAGATTCGGATTCAGCGCCCTTGAAAACCCCAGAAACCAGTCTCACTTTGCCTGCCAAAAATATTGTGTTGACCAGTGTAATAAACTCATATCACCCCATCAACATGGCTTTCTTCCCAAAAAGTGAACTGTATCCAACCTTATGAATGAAAGTAGAACTATTATGTACTATACTTAGACTTCGAAAAAGCCTTTAATAGGATTCTTCATAAAAGACTTACTCTAAAGCTAGAATCTTTTGGAATTGTTGGTAATCTTTTATCCTTGCTTAAAGACTTATTTTGAATAGAAAACATGTAGTCCGTTTAGCTGAAAGTGTTAGTGGAATACCACAAGGTTCCGTATTATGACGATGGTTTTTTACAATTTTTATCAATGACATTACATGAGACTTAACTTCTTACGTAAAAGTTTTTGCAGATGACATCAAGTTATTTAATTATTCCGATAAAAGTTCAAAAGTATCGTTACAGAATGATTTATTTTGCTTGTATGAATGGTCTATTGAGTTTTAATTTAAGCAAGTGCCATCATCTTCAAATCGGAAAACCTAATAATGATACGTTCTTTTTAGATGGTGTAGCTCTGTCTAAAGTTCAAAAACAGAATGACCTAGGATTGATAATTGAGTCAAAGTTTAATTTTAATCTACATGTTTCGACTGTTGTGGAAAAAGCATATTCTACGATACATATGTTGAAAAAGACTTTCGTAATATCAAATAATGGAGTTGCTATCTACCTTTTCAAGTCCTTGGTAAGACCAATCCTCGAATACGGAAACGTGATTTATGGCTGTTATTTTGCTAGTAATGTTAAGAAGATTGAAAAGTTTCCAAAAAACTTTACTAAAAGTTTACATGCTATGAGAAATATTTCCTACTCTGAAAGAATGAAAATGTTAAACTCACCTTCAAACTTCACTACAAAATCAAAAGAAATAAAATGATCACGATTTTCAACATTTTAAAAAATAATATGATAATAAAAGAAGATGTTTTGCCTGAGTTTTCTGCAAGAATTTGTCGATCGCATTGTTACAAGTTTAAATCTGAAAGTTTTCAAAACAACTATATCGTCAAACTTATCTAACACAAAGAAACTTTGATGACTGGAATTCCTTGCCGGATGAAGTTGTTAATTCTCTTAGAGTCAACGATTTTAAAAACAAACTTGATTCATTTTGACAGTCTAGAATATTATATTTCATTATTTTTAATAGTATCAAGAGGCAAATTTTACACGCATCGACCTGAATTTTGCATTATGTTAGTTTTGAGTTGTTATTTTACCGTTAAAAATAGAAAGTGCTCTTCTGCCTTTTTAAATACCTTCTTTTTCTATACTTACATGATCTATAAGAAATTTTCAAAGTATTTATCTTAATTAATATGTTATCAATATTTCTAAAAATGATCTTTAAGCAAAAATGCCTGCTCACGTGTAAAATGCCTTCATAACTTCAATGTTAACTTTACTCGTATAAAGTATAATGCGTCATTTTAAGACCCTTCAGATTGATATATATTCATTTATTTATTTACATACTTTTTAATCCCAAATTTTGGAAGCAATAAGTAAAAAACTATTGATTCGCGAGAAACTAAGAACTAATTTTCCCATAAATTCTTTGAAAAACAAAGAAGACAAACATTCAGGAACACTAGTGTAACTAGAAAAGCAAAGGAAAATTTTCTATCCCCTAAAATAAACATTTTATACTGCTATATTATCTAAGGGCAACAAAAGTTGACCTATAAATGCTTCAAAAATTGGCCTAATGATCTCAAAATTTGACTTTATTTGTAAAAAAATGGACATAAAAAATTATTCTATAGTCACTTTTGCAAATTATTATTAATATTATTATTGTAAGATACCATGTAATAGTATATCAAATCCATCTTTCATTGTAAGATTCAAAGATTACCATTTTCAATTATTTTATTTATGTGCCAAAATAGAGGAATTTTTATCTATATTAAAAATAATCTGTCAAATCATTATAAAAATCAAATACATTTCTTAGTTGGTTTGTGAAAACGGTTTCCTTTATTAACTTTTAACCATCCTAGACTTATAAGATTCGTATAAAAACTTTCTCAGATATCCCCCTCCCTCTGAAAGTTCGTAGGCCCCAATTCTTTCATATTCCTAGCTATGATAAGTTATTAAGAGGCACGTGTTTTTAATATATACCTTTTTTTGTTTCCATCATTTTTGAAAAGATATATATATATATACATGTTTAAAAAATAGAGATATGTCTTGAATCATTGATTGGTTGTTTGAATGATTTAATTAATTAATACGAAATATTGAGTTACAGATTTCGATTTTATGTTTCTGTTACGCTAGCAATACAAAGAACAAACTAGAGCTAAATGGAGTTAATGCCTACCACAAAATTCTAATTGCTTTTCTATACAAATTTTTATTTTTTTTTCAATTCAAGAAATTTTTGTCATCATCATATATACATGCACATCAAGAGCCCCTGCAAATTTGATAAAAATGATTTCAATACTTTTTCTTTCATTCAAAATTATTATCTTTTTTACCTCCCCCTTCCTAAAAAAACATTAAGACGAAATTGCTATATAAGATATTCATCAGAATATGACTGCAATTTAGGAACTATTTTTGCTTATGGTCAAACAGCATCTGGCAAAACATTTACAATGTTAGGTGAAGAAAATGTTGGAAATGGCCTTTTACATTTCATTTTCCGAAACCTCTTTGACATGATTAAAGAATCTTCCGATCACAAAAGGTAAAGCTGCTACTTGCACGCGATTTAAACTTTTTTCTTCCTTCAAATACAACTTTATTAAAAAAAATACGCTAAACCTATTTATTCGTGTTTTTTCGTCTTTTTTAAAATTCTTAGTTTATATTCCTTTTTATCCATATGTGGCGTAGTTTATACATTGCAAGCAAAGTGAATAAAGTTGGAAAGCAAAATTTTTTTGCTTCAAAATATTTCATACAAAATTTTGCGTAGGAAGCGGAATTTTCAAATGTATTTTAACAACTCTGAAAGTAAGAAGCTATATTATGTTGAGTTTATATGAAAGGAAAAAAGAAATTTCTTTGCCACACATACTATCTATCAATATGGGTCTACGATATAATTGGTCGTAAGACAATTGGTTGAATGCGACAATTGGATGAACTTGTTTTTTAATTTACAGTATAAGTTATAATAACTTTACTATAACTAACTCTAAGAAACATTCAAAAAGCTAACACTAACTCTAACATTCATCCTAGCACAAATTCAACCAATAGTTGCATTTGACCAATTGTCATAGTCGACCAATTATCTTTCGGCCAATTGTCGTGAACTGATCTATAGAATTGTGTATCGTTTTTATCATATATTTTGAAGGTGACGTCTTTTTTTTAAATCTTTTGTTTTTTATTTTTTTATTTTGTTCACATATTTTTTTCTCATCTTTCTTAAATAAATAAAGGAATTATAAATGTGACAAAGTTTATTCTAAAACTGCGAGAGACCAAAATTTATTTGCTTCATCAGAAAAATAAGATTGAAAGCAAATTTAGCATAAAAATCTATAAAAAAAATTTTTGTATATTTTTTTGCGTAGTTTTAAAATTTATTTTATTGTAATGTTATTTATAAAAAAAAAATATATATATATGTTCGTTTTTAATTTACCTTCAACTAAACTTGCTAAATCAATCAAAAAACTAAATTATCGTTTTTTTACTGCCATTTTTTGAAATGTAACATTATGTCACAAAAAGTATGATCAGCTTATGTTACAATGATATGGCAAAACCTAAACGCGCTACTCAAAGCGAGATATTTAAAAAATAGGCCTTCTTCCTATATGCACCATAGATATTCTCCAATATCTCCGTAATGCCGAGAGTATAGCCAAGCCGTATAATGTTTATATTCAATAATTTGATTAAAATATCGTGCTTAATAATGCAATACAGTGTGGCAGTAGAGGATTGCATATTCAATTCTCCTGGCTTAAGTATTTTACCAAATTTTGTATAGTATATTTCACATTGCAAAAATGAACAACTTAAAGCTACTAACCAATATATATTATATATATACGGAACATAAGGCAAAGTCGGTAGGTTTCATTTAAAGTTATAAACTTTGTTATTTTTAACATATATGAATAGAGGGCCATTAAATAAAGCAATCACAAAAATGTCTCCCTTCTTATACCACATAATAATTAAGACGTTTTTTTCAAAACTATAGGGAATACTTTTGTGATTCCTATTGATGTAGATCATGTACGAAGTATATCCAAAATTTGATAAAGAGTTTTTGATAAATATGAACAATTAAGGTAAATCCAGTTCATTTTTATTCATATTTTAGTGGTCTGACAATACCAGGGGAGACAACAATAAAAAATAAGAAGTAACATATAAAGTATATACGCAGATTCTTGAAATCATTTCGTCTTCTTCTTCTTCTTCTACACTTTGTCCCCAAGTTCGGGGTCGGTGGCCATGATCTTGAGCCTCCATTTTCCTCTATCCTCAGCAGCATCTTGTTCTAACCCAAGGATGTGTATTTTTTCCAAGAGCCAATCTTTCCATCTCTTGCAAGGTCTTCCCCTTTTTCTTTTGCCGACTACAGTCCTATCAAAAGCTTTTCGAACGATGTTCTCTTCTTTCATTCTTAGTATATCGCCATACCACCTTTGTTTGCTTCTTGAAATCATTTCGAAGCGGGAAAAATTTTCATTTTTCATAATTTATATGGAAATTTGTTTAAAGTATATACTTTTTTATCTAAATTATTTTTTTTATAATTTTTATTCATAAAAAATGAAAATAATATATATCTATCTCGTCTAAATTTTTTTTGAGAGGGGGTGGTTGAGGGTACGACTCTTAGCACTCGCTTCCTCCCATATGCGTGCTATTGAAGCTGGTCCAAAATACAAAGTATACATGGCATATGTGGTTTTTCCAGACTTTATATATCTTATTTACAAATTCGGAAAATTTTAAATCCTTACTTGCAATTAACCCTTTCAAAGACATTGGGACACCACTGTCTCATAATATAAAAATCGTCTTCTTAAGCTATATAAAAATTTATTCAAAAAGAAAGCAGATGATTAATTTTAGAAAATCAATGTCTAAAATGTCTGAAATCTATATGTGTGCGTACATTTATTAACTTGAGCAATTTGTGTTCAGATATCTGGTGAGCGTTTCCTTTTTGGAAATTTACAATGAACGCTTGTGTGATCTTTTAGCAGAGCAAGACGATTTAAAGCTAACAATATGTGAAACGCCTAAAGAAGGAGTATTTGTAAAGAATTTGAAAAGTTATGAAGTTTCATCGCCACAACAAATCTTACAGCTTCTTAAGAAGGGAGAAAGATATCGTATATTTTGCATTAACATTTTAAACAATGTAAAAATCTCATATTCATATGCCCATATTTTAGCTTGATGGTTTGATCTTAATGGAAAATGCGTTATATGATAATAAGATTGAATGATTAAGTTTCACTGTAAAAAATGTAGACAAATAACTACAATTGTGGAGGGTAAAAATATGTCAATGAAATAAATAAAAAAAAGTGCAAAAAAAAGTGCCTCTGTAAATTTAACTTTTAATTTAAATCTAAACAACCAACTATATCTAACTGGCTGAATAACTAAAACCTATCTAATTAACCAGTTTCTTAGTGATCTAATTAACCAGCTATCTATCAAATTAATAAAGTGTCTTTTATGTAGGTAACAAATTTTAGAATTTTTTTATAAAAATAATTTAATTATTTTTTTCATTGGACTTTGTAAGAGACCCTTAAAATAGAGAGACTTTGTTCTCGCAAAGTTTGATTTGCTTAGGAAGTATACCTATATATAGGCATTTTCACCTCATAATATATATATTTAATGTTTATCTAGGCAAAGGCCAAAAGTTTCAATCTATACTTCAAGATAAAATATATTAAATGTTAATAATGTTATCAAAATTATAAATGTCTACACTGTTAAGAGCATTTCACAAATAATTTTACATTACAAAACAATTGGCCACTCACTATATCAATTAAGAAAAAAATATAATTAGACTCAAATTGAAAAAAAGGATAATGATGATGATTTTAAATAAAAGAGAAAAAGTGAATGCATAATTTTTAAACCAGTTAAGTTTTAATTTTTACTTTTGTTCAGCTTCAAACTTCTATTGTTTCTTTTCTATATGGAAAAGTACGATTAGCCCAACGAAAAAATGGTTTTATGTTAGAGCTAGGATTAGATTTTGTGTTTATCATTTATGTTAGAGTTAGAGTAAAAAATTTTTTTAAGGATTTTAAAATTTGTTTTTAAAAGGTTTTTTTTTTAATTTTTATATTGAGCCAATTCTCATTGGACCAATTGATGTTAGACGAATCATCGTTGGATCAATCGTACCCAACCGTTATTGTCTAATTTGAGTCAGTAGTAGGGTTTGCTCCCGGTTCTGAAATGCCGGACGTCTAAAAATTTGGGAACCGTCTCGGAACCGAAAAGTATTCCCGGTTCCGAGAATAACTTAATTGTAATTCATTTATTTCGCTATGCAATTCTTTGCATAAAACTTTACTGCACTTCATTCATATAAAATCATTTTTTCATTGTCATCTCATTTTAATGGTAAACGGAGAAAAGTGTGCAAACGACAAAAGAGTTTATTTTTCTCTTTTTTTTCTCTGCTGCACACTTTTGTCGTTTGCACACTTTTCTCCGTTTACCATTTTAATGTTAATGATATAGAAAGAAAAATTGTACATCTGTTTATAATAAATCAAAAACGTCAATTTCAAGGCATCTTTTTGCTGTCTATAGATCTCCTTAAGGAACCGTTTGGAACCGGGATTTCCCGGTTTTGTAAGTTTTTTCGGTATCGGTACCGGTTCCTAATTTTCGATACTTATGCACACCCTAGTCAGTAGTTCTTAACCCTTTTTTAACAAGCGGGCAAATTTAGAAGTAACTTTGCAATATAGGGCCGTTACAAAACAAAGGTGATACACATTAATATACTCAGAAAATAGAGGATGGACGATTGCACCCTCTCTAAATCTACCACTGCTATAGGCACATGGTTTGCCGGCAAAATTTAAGAGCAAATCATAGATGTAAAACTACTCTACAACATATGGACAGTACAATTATTAGACCAATAATTTTATGTAATCGTGGCACTTTTCATTTGATATTGCTTAATATTTTATGCAACTTTGTAATTCAGCCCATAAAACAAGAGGTTAAGAGATGGATGCTGTCATTAAGACCAGAGTCAAGAATCACAGAATTAGACTAATCAGTCTTAGACCGAATGGCTTTAGACGAATTGGTCTATTAAGCCAATTCACACTGAGGCAATTTGACTTAGACGAATCGTAGTTGGTCTAATCGTACTAAACCAAGCATGGCGTGTTTCTCTCAAAAGAAATGCAAATTCACAAATAGATTAACAAGATGTGAATTCAGGAAATATAATTTGTTTGCGTAAAATATTAACATATAATAATATTCAACAAACTTTTTAAGGTTGAACAAGGGGAGACAAAAATATTTTTAGATGTATGTACGGGATAGCAAATTAGATTTTTTTAAAGGGTTGTGGATATTGCAATACGCGAAACAACATTTTAAATTGAATGTACTCTTGAATTTTTTAAGGAGGTCTTTTATGGAATTGAAATTGACAAACGGATAATAAACAATTAAAGACTTTGTGGTTATACATTTTCTCTTAAAGTTTCAATAAAATTCAAAAAATCTGTAAAAAAATCAATTTTAAACTAAAAGCTGAAATAGTGAATACTCAGAAGTTAGTTTTGTTTTATGCCATATTTATTCAAAATTTTTAATACTATTTTTTGTCTACGCAGCTTCAATGTTTTCTTTGTCATAACCAAAACCCTTTCGATTTTTATTCTAAGAACTGAAAAGGGTCAACGTAGAATTTTAAGGCCCCTGCCCCCATTCAAATTAGACGAAGATGATTTAATTTGAAATTTTATGTAAAATTAAAAGTAAAGTATGATGCCAAAAATTGCAAATATCGTGAAAGGAACGAGAATCTTGGATATGCAAAAGGCGATTAAACAGCTAGAATGATTGACCAATGAGCAGCGACATAGAGAATAAAATGGGACAAGGAGAGAGCGCTGATTTATACGCTTTCTTTGCACTTTATCCATTTTCTATGCTTAACTATAACCATATTAGATTTTTAGATTTAAAATTGATAGCTTCCTGTTTTTATATCTCAATTGAATCTCTACCTCCAATTTAAATTCATAGAAATTTTCAATTTTTGTTAGCGAATTTAATTCACTAGGAAGATCTTTAAAGAATTAATTGGCATTAAATATTAAAAGAACCATATTCGAAATTTTAAAAATAATTGTATAAATCTTCCAAAGTGTGGATGAGTTTATATCAAGAAAAAATGTTTTGCTTATACTCAAAAACGCTTCTTTGCGATCGCTAAACACACTTTCAGAACGACGGGGTTTAGATTCAAGCTTATAAGCTTAAGCAGTATGGTGAATAATCGAACTAGTATAGATAGTAATTGACATATTGAAAACACACTGTAACAAAGATTTTGTTTGAGTGAATTTTTTGGTTGTTTGTCTTTTATTAGGTCGTAAGAATGAAGAAAAAGCATATCTTTCATGTCGCTAATCTTTATTTAAGAAATGACACCGATTTTTTGAAAAATAACAAAAAATTGTATATTTACATAAGAAAATTGCCTTTGAACATTACTGAAAGTATACAACAGCGTTGAAACATATAGGGATATGGTATTCAAAAGTAAAACGTACCGTACTGTTGATCGTTATGTGATTTAGAAAATATTTAAATGATCCATTCAAGTAGTCATTTGATATATGTTAATTTGTTTCCGTTCTTCAACTCGTCTTATTATATTTGCTCTTTTATTTACAGATATTGTCTCATGCTGGCTTCTGTTCCAGATTCCTGCAAGCATGATTCTGATAACTTCTGCTGTCTACCGAGTCTTTCTGAATGTCAAGTCAGTCAAGTACACCATAGTTGAAGGGAACCTCCTCTGTTCGGCTTACAAGGTGTACTTTAGAGTTCAAGTAGGGGACCAGGACAAGAGTTGGGCGCCACACATGGTTTGGGGAAGCTGTCGGTCCACTCTGGAGTCGTAGTACAGAGGGAAGTAACGAAAACTGAAGTTTGGCGTGCCAAGATTCTGGCGGGAACCAACAGATCACACAAACAACTGCTACTTTTGTATGGTGGTAGTCACGTGTCCGCGCAGGGGTAAGAAGACGGATATGTTCGACTACCCCGATCTTTCATCATCTCTTCGTCCTGTGGTGCATTTTGAGGAGCTTCCAGCTCCCAACTCTCCTCTGGTGATCACGAAAGATGCTCGCACAAGTTCCAGCAGCGAAACAGAAAATGCCCACGACGATGACTTTGTTGCAGATGATAACGTGGCTATTCCGCTTTTCCTTAACCATGCGGAGCTCAATGATCTTACCAAAGACCTAAGACTTACCAAATGAAAAGCAGAATTAGTGACATCCACGTTCAAACAGTGGAACTTGTTCGACGAAAACTGTTGGGTAACAAAACAGAGACAACGTCATGACATTCTCTCAGTATTTCACACTGGATGAGAAAGTGTATTATTGTCCCGACATCAATGGCTTGTTTGAAGAAATTGAATTCCCGTATGATCCCTGCAACTGACGACTGTTCGTCGATAGCTCAAATAGAAGCTTGAAGGCGGTGCTGTTGCACAAAGGTAGCAAGTACCCAAGCATTCCTATCGCCCACTCTGTTCACCTAAAGGAAGGCTATGAGAATGTGAAGCACCTGCTGGGCCTGGTGAAGTACGAAGAGCAAGATTGGGAAGTGATTGGAGACTTAAAGATGATTGGCTTTTTGACAGGTTTCCAATCGGCTTCACAAAACATCTATGTTTCCTTGAAACGAAGGATTGGCTATCAAGAACAGGCTTTCTCATTGGCGAGTAGAACGTCAAGTGGCAACCGCTGGTTGAGCAGGAGAGTATCTTGATGCCACTCCTCCACATCAAGCTGGGACTCATAAAGCAATTTTTGAAGTCGCTAGATCATGAGTCCGCTGCTTTCAAGCATTTGGAAGCGGTATTTCCGAAGTTGTCGGAGGCCAAAATAAAGGCAGGGGTGTTCGTTGAGCCTCAAATTGAAAAGCTAATGCAGGACCCTGAGTTCTCCGAAAAGTTGTTGGCACCGGAGAAACGTGAAAACTACCGTGAACTGGTCGACAATCTTCTCAAGTGCTAAAAGGAGATGGGCTGACGAATGTTCCTGAAGTTGCACATATAGCGGAGGCTACTCCGAAGAGCATGGTGAGCGCTTCCACAAAGATGTGATAGAATTTTGGAAGTGCTACCAGGGCCAGTAAAATAAGTGTATGATGGGCGACTACGTCTTGAGTTTTTTCCCAGAAACCCAGCCTCTTCACCGTTTCAACGCTGTTCTATAGTTTTAATAATGTTCAAACACATTTTTCTGCAATTTTCTTATGAAAATATGCAATTTTTTATTATTTTTCAAAAAATGGATGTCATTTAACGATTAGCGCATGAAAGATCTGCTTTTTCTTCATTCTTACGACCTAATAAAAGACAAACAACGAAAAATTCACTATAAATATCTATAAAAAAGAATAGTTAAAAAATAAATATAACAAGGTAAAGTGAAGAAAAAGAGCGCAAATAAAGTCAAAAATCAATCAATCATCTAATTGAATAAATCGTATCAATCATGTTTGAATAATCTACTTGAGATAAGAATAAACTTCATGATGTGAGTTTTTATTAGCATGACCATAATGAAATATCTGACTTCTGGAAAGCGTATTGATAGATGTTTCAAGTGTAATTTATAGTTTCGGTAGTTACTTCAAGAAATATCGCTGCCATTTATAAAATAACGATTTGTCAAAAACTTGATATAATTTTTTTTCATGCTTATGACCTAATAAGAAATAAACAAACAAAAAATTGTCTCAAACAAATATTTTTTTGTTACATAGTGAAAGTAATTGATTTTTATCATATCTTAAAAAAAACGATTCAATTATAATATATAAACGTGAGATTTGTCTTAATCCGAAGCAGTGTTTCCCTAACTTTTTTGAGCCGCGATACACTCTTTGCATAGAAAAATTTCGCGACACACCACAAAGCAAATATTTCAAAAAAAACTATTAAATGAAGTATTATAATTAACAGTATCCAAAACAAATTAAAAGCAGAAAGTTTTAAAAATGTAATAATTGAACCGCGTTAATCGTATTTGTGTTAATCGAAGTCGTGGTAATTGAGGGCTAACTGTATCTTTTTATTATTTCTGAAAAAATCTCGCGACTCACTTGGAAAGTTTTTGAGACACACTACTGTGTCGCGACACACAGTGTGGGAAACACTGATCTATAAAGTCTATAATGAGATATTGCCTAGCAATTAGACAACATATTATTTTCTTGAAAAAATTAATATAAATAAATCAATGACTTTTTTGCAAGTACGAATATTTCTTATTATTCTTTTAACTTTTTCAAACTAAATGTAGTTTGTGCGGGGATGTTTAATTGCTTCTTTTTTCACTGGAGTCTGCACGTGTCTGCACTTCTATTTCATGCATCTTTATGACAGTTTATGAATTAAGATGGGAAGTATTAAAGAAATTAAACGAAGAAAGATATCTAGTTTCATTTCAATTTGAAAGGAAAGTATGGCTCCACAAATATCAACGAGAAGAGTTCGCGTTCACACGCCGTCTTCAGCATAAACATCGAATCTTTTTATTCTCAAGATTCTTCTTCAATCCCACACCCAATTGTTGAAGAAGTTAAAAGTTTAGGCAAAATCTGCACCTCCAAACTTCACTTGGTAGATTTGGCTGGCTCAGAAAGGCAGAAGGTGGCGATGAATAAGGATATGTGTTTGACGGAGTCTTGTCACATCAACCTCTCTTTGACGACTCTCGCAAGTGTTATATCCAGTTTGTTGGATGTGAAGGCCAAGGTTTATGTTCCTTACAGGAATTCAAAGCTAACATTTTTGTTGAAGGATAGTATTGGAGGAAATAGCAACACTTTAATGATAGCTCACATCCTCCTCGACAACTACAAAGAAAGCTTGAGGCAAGAAAAATATTTTCTTTCTTCTTCTTTTTCACTCATTTTGCATCCAAATAAGAAATGATAGGCACAGATTTTGGTGAACTGGAAGTTGCCCTCTCTCTCTCTCGCTAGACATTTATGACCTTAACAAGCACTACTTGAAAAAGAAGTAGTTTTATATTGTTATAAGTATAGGCTATCTGAAAGAAAAAATGTATGCGCCTGCTTTCAAACAAATTATTATTAGTTCTTTATCATTGATGCGACAAATTTAATAATGAAAATGTAATTAAAATTTAATGCGTTGCTTTAAAAAAATAAAAAGAGAATTTTTAAAAAAAAAATTTTTTTTAATGCCTTTGTTTGTTTGTTTGTTTATTTATGCAATGTAATTTAAAGTATAGAAGTATAAAGCTAAAAATATCAAAATTAAAATTGAAAATTATAACTAGATTTTTAATAATGGGTTATTGCCCGTCGGTGATAATGCTAAGGAGTTGTCGGGGGTGGAAAATATCGGTGAAGATTTATGTCATAGAAACCCAATATTATTTTCAAGTATTGGAAATTAATAATAATAATCCAACTGGAAAATTTATTTGAGAACATCTACGGTTCACTTGTTGTTTGTATTGACTACAACTTAACAATTCCTTCCTATATAGAAAATAACCAGTTTTAGGTTTAACAACTAAAATAATTTCGTAGCATCCTCGGGCATCAAAGGAAACTTAGAAATTTTCATGCTATTTGCTTACGGTAGGCTTTTCATTTTTCAATTTTTATAATAGCTATTCTTTTTTTCAATAATAAAATTTTATATATTCAGTCGATTAATAAATTTTACCAGCGCAAACCTGTTCTATTTCATTGGGGATTTAGCGCATCTATTTGATTGGATCTTTTTAAAATTCTTAGCGATAAAATTTTTATGCCGTGAGCACGATGGGCAAATCCAATACTTCATGTTTGAGTTTCGATGCAAAAGTGGAACTTAATTTAGAATTTCTGAAATCTTAAAAACAAAGCCCCAACTTATTTAAAACAATGTTTCGCTGTTTAGCCAACATTTTAAACTGCATTGCTTTAGCCTATTTCAAACCGCCTTAAAATACACAAAATACACGAAGTTTATTTTAATTAAAAGAGTGTAAAATTTTGGAGTATTCTTTTTGAATTTTTTGACGAATATGCAATTAAAATATTTTTAGTACTTTGAAATTTGCTGCTAAAACCATGAAAATAATAAACAAAGTCAAGAAAAATGAAAATGGTTCCGCAATCATGTTACTAAAGTATGAGAGAGAAATTCAGGAACTGAAGAAGCAGCTGAAAGAAATCAACAAATCTACTTCCTTAGATCATTCCGAAAGTAAAGATGGAACAGAAAGTAATTCTAAAAATAATTTATATTCTTTAATTGATTTAAAATTAAAAAAAACATTTCATAAGAAAAAAACTGAAAAAATAAGTTTGTTATTTCTCTTGATTGATTTTACAAAAAGGAGAAATGTGTTTGTATGATCTTCCAAACTAAAACTATTGATTTTAATTGTAAATAATAAACTTTCTGTAAAAATAATATAAGCAAGAGTGTTTATAATGATGTTAGTGTCAATGGCAAAAAAATAATTATTTGGAACATTTATCAAACATAAGATCATTTTAAAGATGAATCAAGCATTGCCAGAGTATCAGATAATATGTGTCTTTGTCATTTTGACATTTTAAAAAGGCGGCTATACCCCAATTATTTTGAATACCGCAATTGACGCGTATATATATATATTATTTATTATTTCATTTTAATGTATTTTGTTAGATGAAGAATGTGGAAAATCTCAAAAAATATCTAGAGATGAAAAAGATGAAAAAATGGAATTAGTTCAAAAACTGGATGCAAAAAGTGAAGAAATTGAGAGTATAAGGTATTTTTAAGATAATTAAGCACTAAAAAAGAAATTATTTCTTTTATCAAATGAATTTGAGGGGCAATTCTGCCAAAAAATTTGTTTGAGAACACTTACCTAAAAACTGCACGTTGGTAGGGCGTGTTTATCAGATTTAAAAATAGTCATCATCCTCCAAATTTAGTTTTGAAACTTTTCAATTTTAATTCTATTTTTAATTTTTGCAATTCTACTTGAGCTTTTTTCGATTCTAAGGGTTTATTTTATTTTATTTGAGCTTTTTTCAATTTTATTTTAGTTTTTTAAGTTTAATTTATGTGTGTTATTTTTCAAATTTAAACCGACAGTTATAACCTACTAATTTACTGAATTTGCAACTCTTACGCAAGTTTTTGTTTATTATAGCTTTTCTTATCCTGAAATGCTTCTATCCAAAAAGTTCACTGTATGCTATTTAATATTTTTTACAAATCTCTTCGTTTAACTTTTATCCATCGACACAAATCAATAATAAAAAAGTGTTGTTTATTATAAAATCAAAAAAAATAATTCATGGTAAAAATAGAAAATTAGAGGTAATATTAATTAAAATAACACAAATTATTTTAGACTTTTATTCCAGATTAAAGCACATATATTCATCCAAAAAGTCAACAAATTTGATTGCTTCACAATTTTTGTTTTTAGATTTTTTTTCTCTCAGATTATTACAAATGTCTCAACCAATTGTAAAATAAAAAGAGCTTTTGATAAGATTGCTTTTTGAAGATGGAGAAACAATAGCTAAGAGTGCTAAAGATCTAAACATCCTTATTGTGAATTTTGTAGATGTTAGCAATAGACCATAAAAATAACGTGAAAAAAGAAAATAGTAATGAGTTAAAAATCTGGCAAATTGGTTAATAACGGTTAATTTAAATTTCAAAAACAAAGTCTAACTATAAATTCTGCAAATAGCTACTCTTTTATGCACTATGTATTGCAAATAGATAGTGCATAAAAGAAATGTAATAAAATTTCTAAATTGAAAAGATAAAACAGAATTGAATCAAGCTAAAATAGAATCGAAAAAAAGTAAAATAGAATTGAAAAAAAACATTAAAAGAATTGACCTACAGGTAACTTAAAAAATCTATATATTTACCGGCTACAGGAGAGATAAGAAAATTCTAGAAGAAAAGATAGCGAATTTGCAGGATAAAATCATTGTGGGTGAAATGAAGGCAGTCGATGCTTTGAAAAAGCAAGAGGAAGAAATCAAATTGAAGGAAATTGAAATAAAGGCATCGAAAGAAAGACATAAATGCTTGATCAAAGACATAGACTCTGCGAGCACGAAAGCCAAGTCCTTTACAAGTCAAAGAGCTTTCCTTGAAAATGAACTGGAAGTGAAAACAAGAGATCTGCAAAAGATGGAAAAAGATTTGGAATACCTTAATTATGAAGTAAGAGGAACAATTTTTACCGAAACTTAAATTGCATTTCTGAATACACTTTTTTTAGCTGGGGCAAGTTTTGTTGGAGCAGAAAGAAGAGAGAGAGAAAATGGAGGAGTATCTTGAAGAACTTAAGAAAGAGACGCGCTTAGCCAAGCACATAGTCAATTATTTCATACCCAAAGAGTGAGAATACCCTTTTAATATCTTACAAAACTGCTAAGAAAGCAATTAAGGCGATTTTGTCTTTAATAAAAGACATTAAAATCGCATGTCTTTCATTTGCTTTAGAGATTTTGGAAAGAAGTAAAAAGATATTCAAGGTTATTATTATTTAATCGTTTATAAGTGAAGGGTATTTAATTATGGTATCTTTCGTTTTCAGTCTAGACTTCAAAAGTTATAAAATTTATATCAATAATAATATAATTAATGGCTTCTGAAGGTATTGACATTTAAAAATTTTAAAATTTAAAAACTTTTTCACAATTCTATATTGTTTTTAACAATAAAAAGGAATTTCGAAAAATGCATTCTTGAAACCAATCATTTTAGCTTTAGTGATTCCTTGGTGAAGTGCAAATCAAAAATTATCGCTACAATATCAACATAATATAAAATTCAGGTATATTTTCTAACTTTTAGATTTTTACAAGTGATGAGCCTTAAATAAAATAAAGCATCAGTATTCTTATAATATTAATGGAGAAAAATATTTTAAATTTTCCAGGAGAATTTTTTTAGAATTTAAAAAAAATAATAGAAAAAAGGCAAAATCTGCGTTAATTTTATCGCGTAATTTCAAAATAATATGTGTGCTAATTTATTCTAAATTCCAAGAACTTAAAACCCTGTAAAATATACATAAATTATCAAAATGTCCATTTTCTGGCTATTTTTAAAACAAATGTTTAATTGTTATTTTAAAAAGTCAGCCATGAAAATCAAAAAATGATATTTTATCTTTTTTCAAAATTTAAGTAAATAATTTACATAAATTTGAATAACAAAGCGTGAATTTACTATCTTTAAGTCAAGAGTCTATACTCGTTCATTTGGAAAATTAAGCAAAAAAGTCAAATGAGAAGTGGCTTTTGAAGGAAAGATTGAATCAAATATGCCTTTTAAAATCTCTCTCACTTAGAAACAAAAGTGGTTACTATTTAAACTTTTAATGATTACAATGCATTACTTTACTATATCATTGGTAATGAAAATACAATTTTGTTAGAGTAATCTCATTATAGTAAAGTAAGTTTTAATATAGTAAAACTTTTATAAACATGCAATATACTGACTTCACATTTAAATTCTTTGAATGATGTTTGATTCCTTGTTTTGATTGGTTTTTAAAGACAAACCACAAAAAAGAGCAATTTAATACCTGGTATAGGCTTTCTTAGAAGACTACGGTCAACCAAGAGGATATTGAACTCCAACAACAAATAAGCCTTTTTGAAATTGATAAATTAATTACTGTAAAGTACTTTAATTTAGCGAGAACAAAATTTTAACGAAATGTTAGTCTGCAAATCTCTATTATATGCGTTGATACAAAACACAACTTTGCAAATTTCACTAGAAAAAAATGTATTGAATAGTTTACACTTTTATTTCAAATATTTTGTGCTATCTATGCGTCTATGAAAATAAACTCATGATGTATATTTACCAAAGAAAAACCTTTAATATATAATTTGTAATTAAAAAAGATGACCCGATTCGGGTAAAAAAGCATTGCAGGTAGATTCGAATTTTTTCAAAAGTAAATACTTCAGAGGCGTATCTAGGGGTGGGGGCAGAGGGCAAGGCCCCCTGAGAAAATCTCTAGCGACCCTTGACAAAATTAATTAAGACACCAAAAAAGCTCTTTTTAAAAAAAATTTGTAACAATGTTAGAGAAATTAGTGTTCTCAAGTCTTATATGAAAAAAGATATTATTTCGGAAATTACCAACTTTATTTTATCTCTTGAAGGAGTTGATATATTACAATATTCCTACCTTATCTCCACAACAACAGTTCTATCGTAGGGTGCGTCTTCTCTGTTCTCAATATAATTGACACCTTTCATCGTAGATTGATGACTCCCTATAGAGAAGCTCGACTTACACTCTTACATTACGAAAAAATATTAACTAATTATAATACTTTCGAAATGTTCACAAAAGTATGGCTTAAAAAACCTAGAAAGTTTTCTCTATAAACACTTGCTATATAATTTTTAATAAATGTTGTCTTATTTTTTACACTTTTTTTAATCTGACTTCAATTTCATCTTCCAAAAAGCCCTATTCATTTTTTCAGATATGGTAAACCAATCAAAATAAATAATACATTTCTTGCCCCCCCCCCCTGAATTTTTCATGCCCCCTGAGGATGAAAGAGGGGCTACGCCTCTGAAATACTTGAAAGCGTTAAATCTAAAAGAAATTAAGTTTGTCTACCTGCGTGAAAATTGAAGTTTATAAAATCTTTTATTTCAAATGAAAGTAAATTATAAGACTTCAAAGTTTCAATTGAAATTTATTTATCAAAAGAATAATAATTTAACTAAAGAAAGAATATTAAAAATGAATCTCCTATATCTCACACACATTTCTTTATATTAGTGATTTATGATTTAGTGTTGAAAGAAAATTCTTTATAATATCAAGTTCAACAAGTTTTATATATTTCACTTCAAAGGCTTCATAAAAATGTTTGCATAATTTCTTAAGAATTTATTTTATGCCGTTGAAATAACTTAGAGTATCAAATTTTAAAATATTTAATACAGATATTTGGATATCATAAAGACAAACAGTTTTTGGGATGAAGAGAACGGAAGATGGGAAATATATAAGATGGATTTGGCATACAATGCCAAGCTTACCCAACAAAAACAAGCAAAATTTTCTCAAAATTCGAACAAAAACTTCAATCCGGTAAACTATGTTGTTTTTATTGGCACAATTTGATTGGCTGAACATTTATTTTTTAACATAATAGTCAAGGGCTTAAGCAAAGCACAATTATATCCAAGAAGATGAAACCTTTTAATCTTGGGTCATTGTTCCTGTAGACCAATGGTTTTCAATCTCTGTGCCGCAGCACATAGGGGTCTCGTAACATTGATTGAAGGGTGCCGCCAAACTTGCATTACACGTATTCCTCTTTTTTGGTTTAAATTATTTTTCTACTTTAAAAATATTGAACATAACTATTTTTTTGTATAAAATTTTATTATTAATCAAATACAAATATGTTATAATAAAATAAGAAAAATTTTTCATATTTTTGTTTTCAAATAATGAACGATCTCCATATCTTGTTAAGTTGTGTTTATGCAAATATTTTAGTATCGTCCAGGGAAAATTGGCCTTTGAATATTTGCCAGGCCAAAAATTGCGCGAGAGGAAAATTTCCAATCAGAAAACTGCCAGTGACAAATTCAAGGATTGATGTTCAAGAATATCATGTTTAACTTGATGAAAATTTAAGACTTTTTTTTACAATTCCTAGAATATACCAAAATAGTTATATTGATTAAAATTTAGAGAAAGATAGAGAAAAAAAAATATATCTTTATAATAATATAACGAAACAAATGAAATAAAAGATTTAATAACTTTCAGAACTTTGTTATCTATAAATCAAAATTTTAGTTGTTTTGATTTCAATATAAATAGTCTGGTATATTTTAGGAATTGTAGAACGAGGCTTTATTTTCATCAGATTAAACTTTATATTCTTGGATATTAATTTTTCAATTTGTAAATGGCAATATTCCCAAATGACAATTTTTCGCTTGGCATTATCCAAGTGGCAATTTACCTATCACCGTTTAATATAATGAGACTGTGTATTTAAAGTAAAAATTGCTGAAACATTAGTTTTATCATATGGCAAGCACAAAGTTTCCTAGGCTGTCTCAATGTAAAAAAGTTGAGGAAAACCTTATCTAGAGGAAAGCAAAAGAACTCCAAATCATCTGCTTTGTGTGAACTAAAATGAGTTAATTTTAACTGCTTTTATTTTTTTTGTTCTTTTGTTTTACCTTGCTTATAAACAAATGACAAAGTTACTATTTCAAATTTAAGTATATTCTTTGATAAATCAAATAAACGAAAACTAATCTCTTTCAATACACGAAATTACTCTCATTTCAATATGTGTTGGAATAAACGAAAAAGGCAAGTATGTCTACAAAAAGTAGATTGCTCATTTCCAACTTTAGATATTGCTCCGCTACCTCTTGGTTAGCATTAACTTTACTTTTAAATGATACACCTAGTATATAAAGAAAAATACAATAGAACAGTTTACTCACGATTTTAATAAATTTATTTCACTTCACTTTTTCTAACAGACATTTTGTAATATACTGCTATAATAATAATTAAAGAAAAAGACACTCACAAATTAATATATATATTAACTTGTCTTGCTAAATCCGAAAATGTGTTAAAAATGGAAATGGGAAATTTTACGCTTTTTTTACCTTATACTTTCTCATGAATATGCTCGTTTTTCTTTTTGCCAAATGAAAAAAAAAGATATAAATGAAATGAATTTTTTTTTAGTTCTACGAAATGAATTGGAATGAAATTTACTTGAAATATCCAAAAAGTTCAAAATTTGAAAAAAAGACCAAAAGAAAAGTCAAAAATGAGCTCGAAAAGTAAAAATCTCCTTTCCAATGAAAACATCTGCATATTACATTTCTTCTTATTTTTTTTAAACAAAAATGTGATGACAATTTTTTTATCTATATTATATACTTGTTTATAATAAATTTTTTATGCAAAAAAAGATTTCTAAGATAGATCAATGTGAAGTGATGATATTAACACAAATTTTAGTAATATCAAAGGCAATACCTTTGGAATACACCACATGTAACATTCAGATGGAAGATACGATTTGCTAAAATTTTTCATATGCTTTCACAAAGGTGTTTAGAGAGAAAGTCATATTTTTGTGTGGATGTGTAGGGAGTGTAATTAGCATGAATTAAAGCAATACCCACTCCTTAACAGGTAATCATTTTATCCAACTGAATAATTTTATTTAACCTCAACGTATAGAATCAGAAATTCGTTGAGAATTAACCGTGCGAACTTATAATTCCACACACATAACTCACGGTAGGCTTTCAAAATCACAATTTTTCTAATTCTTCATAAAATCACATGCTTTCTGATCTTGAGTTATTTGGTGTGTACATTCAGTGATATTGAGTTAGTTCTTGAAAGATCTATGGGTGAAAGTCCATTCATTGTTCCACTTCTTCGCTTTTTAACGAATCAGTATCATGGCATTAACTATTATAGCTTTGTTCACAAGCAAATTATAAATTAAATATTACACATTTTAAATCTAAGCAAAATAATGGTGGCGCATTTAAAAAATTTACAAGTTTTCAACAAACCAATCACTTTTTCTCTGCTTAATTATTTGATTCTTTTGTTCCTTCCGCTTGTATAATCGTTTATTTTTACCCACTTTTCACTTTTCATACCACTATACATGTAAGTTATTTACTATGAATATTTTTGTAAATAATTTTGATTTGTTAATTTATTCTCGTTTTGTGACTATTAATAAGTAAGATTATTAAGTTTATTTATGTATGGTCAATTTATTCTAAATTAACCCTATTGAAAGTATTAATGTTTAATATTAGAAATACTATAGTTTTAATCGTAAATAAAATATTTTCATTTTATTTTTTCCTCTAATTAAACAGAAAGGTGAATGCTGTTCGGATGCTAATTTCTTTAATGTAATCAATGATCTTTCAATTACCTTCAAGAGTATATTAAAAGTTGAAATATAAAGGAGAACGTTTACTTCAATCTATTTCAATGGTTTTGAAATCAATTTAATTGAACTTCGTGAATTTCCATATTTTAATATTTGTAAATTGCTTTAATTTTTCTCAAGAAGATATTGTAGAGAATCTTCAGAGAGTTTTACTTCGAAATAATGAATGTGTTCAAGCCTTTTGCGCTCAGTTTCAGTGTTGAAAATACAAATTTTAATGCAAAAACTTTGACTTTGAAGTGAGAAAGTATGAACCTGGAGAATCGTTTGAAACTGAAACAACTATCGAAAACATCCTAATTATGAAAAAAGAATTATGGAGTAATTTTTATGAAAATGGCAGAAATTGTTAAAGTAAGTTTACTCCAATTTTTACTATCTATTTTCATCTGATGCCTTATACACAATTCAGTAAAATTTCGCATCATCAATGCTTCTTCAGATTTAGTATTCTGAAATACTTGGGTATACCAGCAAATTACAACTCAAGTCGCATGATATGTGAGCATAGTTGGTTATATAATCTTTCTATTTTAAGCACTACTTATTTTTAAAGACTTTAGAAGAGACAGACAAAACGCAAAAATTACAGGTCCTCCTAACAAAATGGTTTTTTAATCACTGAAATTTAAAACATGTAAATTCAATAAATTTAAAAGTCAAAGAATAAAACTTTAAAAACCTACATTGAAAGTAAGATCATTTGCTATTTTGATTTTGTTTCACGAAGGAGGATTAATATCACGGTTTCCGTTATGACTATTTTCGTAAGTGATCCGGATAGGCATCCCTTTATGGATGAAGATATTCCTTTACTTGTCAGTCAAAAATCCGCCCAAAATCAAACACAATGGTAAAACATCTTTATACACGGAAGTGCGTTCATCTTTTAACTGAAAACAGCTGTTTGCACAAAAGTTGTTTAAAAATGATAAGTATTCTTGCTAAACTATTATTTTTTTGTATTTTGTTTAAAATTTTAAACTTACAAATTTTTTTTTTCGATTTGCAAAAATTTGTAAGTTTATTGTGCTTTTATATTTTAACTTCAAATTATAAAAAATTAAAAAAAAATATAGTTAAAAATCGTTTTTAATAATTTGTTTGTTTTAAGAATATTTAGGAAAAAGAATAAAAATGTTCATGCGCTAAATACGTTTTCTTATTCGCATGCATTTTACATTTTTAAACTTAAAGTATTTTAATTAAAAAAAAATATATAGCCATAATAAAATCACTTTTTACAAAAAATTATGCCACTATTTATTAAATTGTTTTCATCAAAAAGGAACTTTTCAGCAAAAAGTCACACTCATAAAATATAAGATAATAATTTGCAAAAGAAACTGTGCTCAAATTAATTGGCAAACATAGTTTTCCACTTCTTAACGGTATCTTCACTAGACAAGGATAAAATCAACTTGAGCAACTTCCAGCCATTTTTTGAAGAGGATAGAAGGTATTGGTTTTCAGAATCCAAGGAATAAGTGTAAAGTGAGAGCGTGAGAGATTGAGCCAATCGTGCAGCTATACACGCCTTAACAAAGGAGGAGAAGTTTCGTGTTGATGAATCATGTTTTAATGTATAGGAATTATGTTATGCATATATACGGAATAATGAATTGGGAAATTGTAAAATGGAATATAAAATGCATTATTTGGCATACTGCTAAAAAAAATTTCTGTTAAAATCTTATTATTATAATTGTGAAAAATATTTCCCTAACTTTGAACGCTTTTTCAGATGCTGTGACAAAATTTATTTGAATTCGTATTCATAAACGGAGAATATTCGTGTGGTTTGGAATTAAATAAACGCACTTCTAAAAGAGCTTCCAAAATTTAAAATGTCCTTATTCCAAAAATTGACTTTAATTTTCCACCTAAAATTTAACTTTGTGTATTAAAACTAAAAAATATACTTATGTTCTCCTCGCAGACAAAGAATAAAAGTTGTACCAGAAAGACTTTTATATGGAACTAATTGAAAAGATCCACTATAGTTGTATACAGGCCAGTCGTCATGGGGGGCACGGGGGGGGGCGTGTGCCCCCCCCCCCCCCCCAATTCTGACTTGTGCCCCCCCCCCCCCAAAATGGGGCACGAAAAAACGGCACTCAAAACTACTATTACAACAAAGCAATTCAAAAAGTTGGAACAACCATAACAATACATTTGATCAGACATTCTATTGCTTTTTTTTTAAATTTCGGTTTGATTTTGAATTTCCTCAAGTTTTCAATGGCTTCTTTTTAATTTTCCATTCAATCAATAAAAGAAATGTAAAAAGCATCTAACTCAATTATTTCATTAAGTAATTTGTACAGCATATTTCTTTTTATTTATCACTTTTTTTTGTTTATACGTATCTTTTTGCAAATATATCTTTCTTTCTTTCTATTGCTTTCTTTTTATCTTAGATCCCCTGGGATAAGTCTCTGGGCTGTAAATTTACCAACTTGGGCGCTTAGGGGGGAATCTCTGTCTGGCGTCTATCTCGTACACCGTGTAGCAGTGTTACAATGTCTAGGCACAGTCCAGCTGTATTGTATTCCTCATTATTCACTGTCTCAGGGCATTTTCACTTCATGTCACAAAATTTCAAGGTAAGCAAGTTCATTGTTGGCTCGATCAGCACCTTATTATTGACGGATTCATTGAATACAGCAAATTTATGACGTTTTTTAGAAGCTTAAAGACGTTTATTTTCGATATGTCTTTGTCCAAGTTTGTTAAAACTATTCCGATGACATCAGTAGAGTCTGGCTCACCATCAGATCTTGGAAAGATTAATGAAAAATCTGTACAACCACGGCGCAGTTCTTATGCTCGGGCTAAGTTTGGAACGAAGCAACGTGACTTTCAGGTTTCGTGGTATAATGGTAGGGACTGGCTGGAATTTTCGATGGAAAAGAAAGCAGCGTATTGTTACTGCTGTCGACATTTTTCAAAACATAGTGCAGATAATCAGTTCATAGTCAGCGGCTATACCAACTGGCGACACGCTTTGGAAAGCAACAAAGGCTTAAACAAGCATAGCACCAGCGCTGCTCATTTACAGGCCATGGCTATATGGAAGGAAGGAAAGAAACGTCCGAGGTACAGATAAACGTGTGTCAACGCTGGTTAATGAAACGCAGCTCGACAAAAACAGGTATTACTTGAGATCCATTGCTCAAGTTATCCAGTTTTTGTGCATTAATGAACTTCCTCTGAGGGGCGACAAACACAGTGGTATGGATACTCTGGATCAAGAAAGCATGGATGAGCCTTCTGGTCTGTTTCTTAGACTCTTTGAGTATAAGACGAAAAGCTCCGAAACATATTTAAGACTGTGCCAAAGAATGCCAGCTATACGTCTGCTATGGTGCAGAATGAACTGATTGCGATCATGAAGAATGTTGGGCTGAGAAAAGTTGCTGCCGATGTTAAATCAGCTGATATTCCGTGGTACACGCTAAAATCCGATGGAACTCGTGATCCTACCAACACTGAAAATATTTCAGTAGTTGTTCGATTTGTCAAAGAAGGGAAGGTACACGAAACTTTGGTGGCCATGCCTACTTCTGAACAACTGGATGCAGATTCGTTAACGACCGCCATACTCCAAAGTCTTGAAGGCTGCGGATTGGAAACTGCTTGTATACTTTCCCAATGTTATGACGGTGCCTCAGTGATGTGCGGGAAAAATGGTGGAGTACAGAAGAAGGTCCAGGAACGGTTAGGAAGAGATGTTCCCTACGTTCACTGCTTCAACCATCAGCTGCACCTGGTTGTTGTGCATGCAGTTGGAGAGCACAAAGAAGTAGAGAAGTTTTTTTCAACATGTGGTGCCTTGTATATTTTGTTCGTCGCCCCAAGCTTGACCGGTTATATGACGGTACCAAGTTAAAGCGGCTTTTGAGCAACGCTGGACCGGTCATCTAGCAACGACGTCAGCCATCCTGGATAACCACCAGCATCTGGTTGACCTCCTGGAGACGTGTGAAGAAGCAGGATGTGATGCTGCTGTGTGTATCGAAGCTGCCGGTCTGCTGAAACAGCTGCGCAGTGAGCAATTCATGTTTATTGCACACTGTGTATACAAACTGCTCACCATTCTGCAGTCTGACGACAAGCTTTTGCAGTGCCGCGATTGTGACTTAACAGCAGGCATTCGCTTGATCAACAGTACATTAGAAACCATCAAGAAAATGCGTGAAGATGCAGATGAAACATGCGAGTCAATAAAAGAGGAACTCAAAAAGTTTGATCTTGTAGTCGCAACCCACCCGAAACGGCAGCGCAAACTCCCCGTTAAACTTAAAGATGCAGTCGTGCTTTCTGTTGTTGGACACACGTCTGAAGATCATGATTCGAATGAGGCAACAATGCAGAAGCGCATTTTGGTTGAAATGCTTGATAGTTGCATGGGGGAACTAAGTACACGGTTTTAGGAACGAAACTGTGCTCTCTCCACGTCCTTTTCCAACCTCTGGCCCGAAAACGAAGGCTTTCTTGATGTTGATAAAGTTCAAAAACTTGCAGAGCTTATTAAATTAGATCCACAGTCATCTTTGTTTGCAGCGGAATGCTTGGTGGCCAAAAATCTGATCCTCAAAAGTTTGATGTCACCATGCACAAAGACATGGGAGATATCTGTTCGTTATTGTATCCCTTCCGAACGGGATTCTCGTAAATTTACCAACTGTACTCAGCTGCACTTACCTTTGGTGCCAGTTCCGCTGTGTGTGAAGCATCCTTTTCCACACTAACGAGAGTGCTGACATCCTATAGACGATCCATGACGCATCAGCGGAAAAGCAACCTTGTCCTCCTGTCGTTTTTGCGCGAATACACAAAGATTCTAGATTTTGATGAAGTATTGAAAGACTTTGCAAAAAATAATCGAAAAATTCAGCTGTATTAGAAAGAAGTGATGTTCTATGCTGCAACTTGTTCCTTTTTTATATATTTTGAGCTTGTAAATAAATAACTGTTTGCTACTTTCAGATTCTGGGTTTGCTTTTACAATTTTACTGATTAGATTGAAATTACTAGCAATATGCTTTGGGGTTTATTCTGATATCTTCGGTTTCTTCCACCTGTCAACTGTCCGTCTGTGAGTGAGCAATGCTGTTGAAGCGGAGGTTACGTATTTTTTCACTCCCTTATTAACTTAATTGGTGCCCCAAAATTTTTATACGTGCCCCCCCCCCCCCCTGGACAAGTTTCCTGGCGACGGGCCTGGTGGTATACCTTAGGAAACAGTCGGAGGGGGGGGGGTGTTAAGGTCTGGCCCTCGTTACCTTCCTTTCCTCCTTCACTATCCTCCGTCCTTGATACTATCATCCACCCTTCTGGATACGTAGTTGTAGTGGACCTAAATGATTAGGCCAAAATTACACGTCTTCCTAGTATAACTTTTAGATCTATTCCACTATTGATATATGCCTAAAATATTTAACTAATACTAGAAATAGCAAAAAAAATAATTTATAACTAAAAATGGTACATAATAGGAATATAAAAAATAAGTATAAGCTACAAGTGTATGAAGACATCTGTCCCTTATATAAATGGTGCTTAAAAAGATTTTAAATAAGTCTTTAAAATGGCGAAAGTTTTCATTTTAAATAGTTGAAAACTTTGAAATACATAGCAATATTTTTGATTTCTTTTTTAAAATGAAAATTTCGGACATTTTTGACAAGATTTTGGACTATTTCTGTAAAAAGACACACCCCAACGGTGTAGAAGCCTTGAGTTAAACGCAACTACGATAATAATTCATTAGAATAAGGTTGTGCGATATTGTGAGAATTGTGGTTCAGCTTGCATTCAATCAATAATAATCAATAATATTATTATTGATTTGGTGGAGAAAAAGAATCTCCAATGTATATTTATACAAAAGAACCAGCACACAAGGTAACATATACCTGTTGAAGTTCAACTTACAATATTATACATTAGTAATAAATTAAACCCTTATATGAGAGATTTAGAATCTTCTTTTATATAAACTTGATTTTGTTGCTTTCCTATAATTTTTGTCAAACATTTTCTTTTTATTAATACTTCTTCTGAAATTTTTTTCACCCTCTGATTCAATTTTTGAAATAAAATTTGAAATGGTATCAATTTGACACTTGTGAATCCCATGATAAATCAGTTGAGTTGTATATTTC
The DNA here is from genome assembly GCA_030549495.1 of Nectonema munidae. NCBI lineage: Eukaryota > Metazoa > Nematomorpha > Nectonematoida > Nectonematidae > Nectonema > Nectonema munidae. Next base: position 72,583 of record JAUIRK010000029.1, on the reverse strand, counting down.
ATTTTTTTACGAGTATAACAGCTTTCAAATATTCATAAAACGTATCGATTATTGTTAAAAAAAACTTTAAAAAATTTTGTAGGAACAATGCATAACCATTTTTCTAAAGTAATGTGGAAATAGTAAAAAATAATGAAAAAAATTAAAACGAAAAAAAGATAAGGAAGGGAAAAAATAATTGAGAATAAGGGTGTTACTTAGTTAGCTGCTTAACTTGCTAATTAGTGGAATTAAATTTATGAATTAATCCTTTTACTTTGATCAGTTATCCAAAAAATGAATTAATCTTCCTTAAAAACTCCAAAAATGATAAATAATAAATAATTAGATTATAAATTAAAAAATCACATAAATGCTAAATTTGAAAATGGAATTTAATTAAAAAAAAATGAAAAATAAATGAAATTATTTTGGCAAGTATATAAATAAGCAATACCGCATATTTGGAATAAAACATTATATTTTTGAAATATTTTTAAATATAAAAAATAAATTTTGTTTGAAATATTTTTTATGAATTATTATTAGCCGCCTTCTTTCTTACAAGTTGGCACTTAGGTAGGAAAGCGCGCAATAATTCCCCATTCTATCACAGACACAAGGAGATAATAAGTTCCTAAAATCTTACAGGCAAAGCGATCAACTCTTCTTCAGAAAGTGGTAAGCGTTTAAAGTATCCAGAAATGATATGAGCTCCAAGGCGAATGGGATCTTGATCATTGGAAATCAGCATTGAATACGTTAAGCAAAGCGCCAGTTCGAACACCAAGTAAGAGTAATGACAATCACCAAAGTCAATCACACCTTCAATCCGATATGAATCACTCTCTTTCTTCATGATGATGTTTTGTTCGTTGAAGTCTCCATGGATTAAAGCTACACAAAATACAGAAAATTAAACATATACTGATAGTATAGCATATGCTTAAAGGAAAATATTTATTTTCACAACAAATATACTTGGAGATGAAGCCTTTCACAGATATTTCATTTTTTTTGTGAGTTAAGCGGATTCTCAGAAAATGAACAAGTTAAAATCAAATTTTTCATTCTTCCAAAAATTTGTAGTGAGCGTTCTTATAATTCAAGATATCTGTTCTTGAAGGAGAGGCAACATTATTCCAAAATTCGCAAAAAGCAATAAAATTGAATTACATATGGTACAATTCTTTAACAAATACTTTAGAAGATTTTGGAGAAAATATGATAGCTATACATTAAGTGAGTAAATGCAACCCTTGTTTGGGTTAAATGCTCTTGTAAAGAATTATGTTTATTGCCATCAAATTTAACATAGAATTACATTTATTTGAATACTTTGGAAATATACACGGAAGAGGAATGAATAAAAAATAATAATCAATGCATAATTTTTACTCCAAAAACTGAAAATGAGACTTATGTCTACATATGTAGACATAAGATATAAGATATGTAGACATAAGATATGTAGTTTCAGCAAATGTTCGTTGGATTAAGTTCATGTAAGGTATAATTAAGATTTAAGATATATACATAAGATTAAAGATATAAGACATAAGATTTAAGATATAAGACATAAGATATGTAGTTTCGGCAAATGTTCGTTGGATTAAGTTCTGTAAGGTATACTTATTCTTTACACCACTTTTGTGAACTTATAATAATTTTTTCGAATATTTGTTGTTTTTTATTTTTCTTACTTCTGATTCAATATCTCTTCTTTCTATTTTTCTATCATGTGAATCTTTTGATCAAAATGCTCTCATGTAAGTCCTTTTCTCAATCGCGCCATCTTTTGGAGATAAATGAATTTTAATGAGGGTTTAAGAAAATTTAAAATGGAAATTGATTCAGATCTAGAATAAACATCAGAAGCTCCTGATTTCAAGTAAAAGATGAATTTTTGAAGGATACAAAAATTCAAAAAAAAAGCAAGTAACTAAGTAATGATAGTAATTTAAACACAACTGAATTTATAAATGCCATAAATTTGCAAAAAGCAAAATTCAGTTTTCATTTTATAAGTGGTATCTTTATTGAAAATCCATGAACGCTATAACACCATCTTTTGACGAAGTTTATCTATTTTAATTTTTGCTTCCAGAAGAAATAGAAATATAAAATTTGAGATGTTCAAACAGAAAAGTCTTAAGATTTAACGTTTTATTACCCAAAAGTTTGAAAGTTATAAAATTCCTTTATATTAAATAATAAAAAACAATAAAGTTTAAGTTTTTTTTTATTTATTTATTTTTTATAAGTTTACATTAAGTTTTTTTAATAAAATAAAAATTAACTTTTAATGATCTAAAAGATTTTTTCAGTGAAGAATATACCTTTTTTCAGAGCTTGTATTTCACTTTTTTGTTTAAATTTCAACAAGTCCCGTTATGATAATATTTAACAAGAAGGAATTTTGAGAGAGAAAAGAGAAAATAGAAATGGTTAGGAAAGTATCGAAATTTTTCTTTGCTTCTTTACAAACACACTACAACCCAATTAAATTTTTAACTGCTGACGCGAAGCTATTGGGGTAAAACTTCCAGAAAAATTTACCTCGTTAGAAAATTTTAATACTAAACTTTCTACAAATATTTCTAATATTCACAAACCTATAAAATAAATCAATGTCATCTTTTCCAAATTATTCAGCAAAAGTTTACCCCAAGGATCATAAACTTTTTTACCAGATTTTAGCGTTTAAAAATGTTTACAAATTTTAAAAAGTAAAATCTAAAAAATTTTAATGGAGAAAATATGATTTTATTGAAATAAAAAGAAAGAATTAAAAATTTTTAATGAGATAAAATAATTCAAAATCCGAGTTAATTAGACTTTAAATTGGGGCCTGAGTAAGTTGGATTAGGTACTGGGTTTCGATAACTCAAGGTCTTGGGTTCGATCCCGCATCAAGCCTACTTTCTCATAGTTCGATTCAAGCGGCGCAATTGTGCCTTCTCGATGAAAACACCCCACGGTACCTTTACCATTACCTTTACCATTAGACTTTAAAAGTAATGAATTTTCAAAATATGTTTCTTATGAAGAGTGTTTTTATGGACACTTGCTTTAGAATACATTTCCAATGCTTTTTGGTATATATTTTAAATCAAATGAGGACTTTAATTTCCATCATAAACAAAGTTGATAAATTCGAAAACAACTGTTACAGATGTTTCTTTATCCGCTGGAAGTTAGGACTAATAGGACGAAAGAGTTAACTTAGTGGCATTCCGTCAGTATATTCCTACTTTTGTTGAGATTTTAATTCCTAAGTGAAAACTTTCATCCTGTTCTCTGATTATTTCTACAGACACTTTTAAAAAAGCTAATGTCATTTTATCAGAGCGTATTCTAATTCATTTGTCTTTTAATTTAAATATTTTCATAATTCCTAATTAATGATGCGATAATTTAATTAAAGAAGAAGAAGAAGAACTTTATTCAAAACATTAACAGGATCATTAATAAAAAGAAAATAGATATTTTTGTATAGATCAAATTTAGTAAAATTAGAGATAAAAATGTCATTGATGAGGTTAGCTTCCAAAGGTTTATATAAACCGCTTTAGGTATGTCTAACACAATTAATGAAAAAAATATATATAAATAAAAATAGAAAAAAAACATCAATAAAAAGGAATCACAAAAATTTACAGGAAAAACAGTCTTTCTTAGAGGAGACAATTTTCTCTGGATAGGCAGAGATTACTTTCTAAAATATTATATCTGAATTATAGAAAATCTTGATTAATGGTTTTCGGATTAGCATGTAAAACCTGTATCATTAATAAAAAAGAAAATATTAAACACTTTAATTATGTAATATTCATATTTACAATTTGACTTTTATTTTCAATTTCCATTATTAAGTTTTTACGGTTGAAGTGTTATTAGAACTTTTGCTGCCAGATTAACATCTACGTAGTATGTTAATTGTAGTATCTACACGTAGTATCAATACGTAGTATCTACATTTGTGTTATTTATGCGAATATCTATAAGAAAGTGTATTAATTTTTAGCGAAACAAAATGTTCTTGCATTTTAAAAAATTTCAAAAACGGAAAACACCTCTTTTGTAAAGAGAATAATTTGGAATGACTTCATTATCGAATCTTGAGACAGCTTCCAAAATGAGCTTTTGCTTTTCCTCATTTTTGATGGCGAATAAAAATCCTCTTAACTTTGGAATGCTTTTTAAGCTCCATATGGTTTCATGGCCTGAAAAGCCTTTGTGCTGAAAGTCCTGAAAAGTAAAATGCTTCTTATTATAAGGCAAGAAATTCTTTAAAAATTTTACTTCTAAATGCTTGTCAAGTATAGCCAAGTACTCGCCAATTTCAAAACATATGTTTGGAGTTAATCTGTCAATGTCATTTAACAACACTCCGGGTACATAAGTCAGCAATCTGACAAGAAATACTTCTGGGTTGAGTTCTTAAATATCACATCTTTAGGAATGTATTGAATCTTTGATTAAATTAAATTAAATTATATACTCCAGTTCTAAGAATTTTAATATTCAAGCATAATCTTTTAACATTTTTTTTAAATAAATTGAAATTAGATTTTTTAAATATATATTAATATTTAGATATGCATATTGTATATTTATTATTATTAATAAAGATAATCCATAAGAATGGATTACAATTTTTCATTAAAAGCGAATTTTATAGATGAAATATCAGGATCAAAGAAAATAATGTGAGGATTTAGAATGATGCAAAATCGCCTTCATTAAGAAAAGAGTTCTAAATGTGAGATAAATAAAAGAAATCACTTTCCTTCATAACTTTTTACTAAAAGTTTAATTAATAAAATTTTAATTAATAGTGCTTTTTTCTATTTTCTTCTTGTCTGGTATTTGTGCAAATGATTTCATTTCTACAACCATAATAAGATAACTCCTATATTCACTTTACTTTTACTAATATCAAGACAAATAATTTCGTTAGCTTAAAAATGTATAAACCCATAAATTTTTAATACAAATTTGAATAAAATTGCCATATGGTGCTATCAATAAAGAAAATCCAAATCTATGATAAGCTTAATTAGATAGAGAATTCCTATCCTAAGCTCTTCTAATTGAGGTAAAGGGTTTCAATCTACTGGTTTTGTTTATTAATGATAACAAACCTTGCTTTTATTATCATACACAACAACTGTTTACCAAATTCCGGCAGATTATAGGGTCAAAATTTCTTTTCCAAATAAAATAGAACTTTACAAATCATTATTTTTACATTTTCTTGCTTATAATATCCTAAATTTGTATCACAGTCACAAGAGTCAAATTGAAGTTTTTCAGAAGCAGACTTTGAGATGTGTCTTCAAGCTTTAATGGTATCATAGCGAAACCGTATATTTAGAAATGATAATAATTAACTGTAGCTTTAAAATACATTTAACATGAAAGTTGCATGTTTCCTATATAAAAATTTCAGTAACAATCTTGACAATCTTTTGAAAAAATGTTAGAAGAACAACGACGAATAAAAGCAGAAAACTAAGAAGGCACATGATTCAATACCCATTATTTATCCTCTTTCTACCTCCAATATTTATATATAATACAAAAGCAATTGATTTTACAAAAATCACACATGCTTCTTTAACGATTTGAGCATTTCTAATCTTACCTTAAGATGTCTTCTAAAAATTCTCATTTCCCTTACTTGTGATGAAACTTGTTTCACCTGAAGACAATTTTTTCTTTTTAATTTTTCAGAATCAAAGTTAGCATTTTGTCTTTATACAAATGTTAAATAAAATGATGTATTCTAATCGCGGCCTCCTAGCCTTTGTATCTGCACAAGAGCAATCATACTTCTCTCTAAATTCTTCAATTGCTTAAATTTTTGTGATTTCAATTTGTAAGTGTGCTTCTTAATTTATTGTTTTTGTTCCTGTGAGTTTTTGAAAACTATTTGTCTGTTTCAATAAATTTTTATGAAACTTAAAGCAGACTATTTTCATCTATGGGACACTGAGGTTGAGGTACGTCTCGTTGTGAAAGGGGTTAAAGATACCTTTTTCATTACGTCAATATTGATTATTATCTTTGTGTTCATTTCAGTAAGTTAAAATTAGTTCATAAATTAAAGAAAAAAATTGGCGGGATGGTTTAAATTAATTTTTAAGGTCAATTTTAAAAACTTTTTAAGATAAAATTTTGATCTTCCAAATCAAAATATGCATTATATATGATATATGGACGATGTTATATAAAGTGAGGCACATACCTATATTCCTATTTTCTTTGTTCTCCGAAATCGCAACTTCTTCCAAGGAGTATTCTTCATTTTTTATATTTTTGACTGGAAGAGGACAGCGTATCCCTTTTTCATTGAGATGTTTCATTGTAGCGTGTTGAGCTTCTGATTGTTATTGAAAAATAAGAAATAGAGTATGAAAACTTTTTATTACACATATAAAATGTTTGAAATAAATCATTTCTATCGATCTCAAAGAAGCATAGAATACAGAGATTTCCTTTCAGATATCATAAAGTGCAATCGGAATGTTATGATTTCTTTGAAAAACAGTCTTGATAACTCCGTAATTTATCAAAAGTTTATCGATGTTTAATTTGGAGTAAAGCTAAATTCATCCAGAAATCAGTTTCATCGTCAAGTATTTTCATCGTGCAGTAATTACATCGCCATACTAATTTTATGCTTGACGCTCAATGTTTTTTTGTCCTTTTAATTTTTTTAAGTTTATTACGAACTTTTGTAAATGTTCTTAATATAACATAAAAAACTAATTCTTAAATATAAGGTTTTCATATTATCAGGCTATGATGACAAAATAAAATAATATCTCTTTCTCACTTAAATAGCTTTGAAATATGTTTAAATTTCTTAATATTTAAGGAAAGTTAAAAAAAGTATCTAATTTAATTAAAAAAATAATATATATATATATTAATCTTTGTGTTTTTTTAGTTTCATAAAATTCCCCTAACCTATTTTAAACGTCGACTTTTCAGTCATTATTTGGTATATTATATCAAAAAATAATCATTTGTTTTTTTTAATAAAAAACTTTATTTTTAAGAAAAAAATACCAATTTATATATGTAATTCCTTATTTCAAAAAGATCATTCAGATAACTAATTTATTACAAATTGGAAAAAATAGAAACAATTAAAAAAAAAAGTTATGAGCAATACCTCTAATAAGGTAATCATTTAGGTCACGATTTTCAAAATCATTGACAATTCATAAATCTCGCGATGTAATCACTATACGATGAAAATACCAACGATGTGTTGCATCACGATGAATTTACTATACGATGAAATTTCCAAGATGAAGTTACCACGATGAAACGGATACCTCGGGAAACGAAGCCGATAAAATTTACTGAATAACTATAACAAAAAAACTGTTAAGCCAACAAGGCATTGACAAACTAATATAGAAGCTTCATATTTTATTTTGAGAAGAGGGAGCGTGGTTTGCGGGAGCCAACAAAAGGAGAGTTTCACGTATTAAAATATATTTCTGAAAATGGTTCTTGATGATAACAAAATCTCAAAAAACACTAATTTTGACTTCTCTAAGAAAAAATAGAAGCTTCATTTATTTATATCAAAATGAGGCACAAAACAAATTTCCTTATAAAAAGTAAACAAAGTTGTCTCCATGGTATATATATATCAAAACATATACACAAATAAATGCGGGTATAATGAGTTAGAATGACTAAAAATTACGTCGAGTTGTTTCCCTTCTTATAGAAGGAAACATTTTAGCACTATTACGATCTGTATTACGAAATGTTATTCATTTGGGTAGTCTTAAAATCGCCGTCTTCACTACTATCAGTTTTGGAAAGCTAAAAATGGATTAAACTTAAAAGCTTGTCAGGGAGATTCACTATAGTCAAAAGATATCTCCTTTATATAATAGAGTTAAAAAAAATTATTTTTCATAAAGTGAAAAATTAAAATGATAAACAAAGAGAAGATTGAAAAACAACTTTTTTACAAGTAAATGTGCTATAGTCAAGTTGATTTCAAAACTTCAAAAAATATAATTTTTAAATTAGCAAATTTTTTTCAAGTAAACGCAAGGATGAATTTTTTTGCAAAAATAATTTTTTTTAAAAAGGTATAGACAAAAATTCCCTTCTATCAGTAAAAACTGTTTACAACGTTCAAACATGGGATCGGTCTAAAATGACGTTTTAGACAAGTGACTGTTTTATTATGTTTCTACTCTTTTGTACTTGTTTTGGATTGGAATACTGTAGAGAAATCTGTATAGACAGGTGACCGTTCCATTAAGGGCACTCTTATAAGAGCGGCGGCTCAAGTGCTATGCCTAAAAAATAGGAATTTTTAAGTTAAAAATAAATTTACCCGTCAATTTCCAGCATTTATATACATAACATAACATAACATAACATAAGTTTATTAGCGAAAGAAAGAAAGGCAAAAAGCCTATAGTAAGTATTCGCTTCATACTTTTGAAAATCAACGCGTTCTTTCATGCTCAAACCTTCTATTTTTCCAAAACTCATCAAGTCTGTTCTTGAAGATGTTCAAAGATGGAGCATCAACAACAAAATCAGGCAAAGAATTCCAATCATTTATCATTCGTTGTGAAAAGTATTTTTTCAAAAATACCTTCTTGCAATGTCTTTTTTTAAATTTGGAAGAATGAAATCTTAGAACTCTTTCAGAACATTCAGGTAAAACTTGAGAAGTTAAGTTAAACTTTTCTTTTACAATGTTGTAGGATGTCACCATATCATTCCTTCTAAACCTGTATAACATTGAAGGCAAATTCAGTTTTTTCAGTCTTTCTGTATAACTAAGATCTTTCATTCCTACTATCTTTTTTGTGATTGTTCTCTGGACTCTTTCAATATTTGCAGCATCACAGGAGTGAAAAGGAAATGCAACAACATTTTCATACTCTAAAATAGGTCTAATCAGTGTTTTATATAAAAGGGGTGCTATGTTGGCATCAAATAAAGCAAAACTTCTATGAACTCTATGAAAGGCTTAGAAAGCTTTAGTGACTCTTGTTGAAATATTTTCTCTTGGGTCGAGGTTAGAATTCACTATCACCCCTAAGTCTTTCTGTGAATCAACTTGTTTAAGTTTTTGGCCACTCTTTTGTTACACAATTTTTTATTAAAATTCAATTAAAAATAAAGCTTTTACTTTTGACAAAAAGATTAAGGAAGTTTACCTATCAAGGCAGGATTTTTGGAATCCAAGCTATTGAGAACTTTGAAGACGAATCCATCGGAATTAACCTTGTCAATATTCTCATTTCCTGAGCCTTCTGATACAATGACTAGGTAATTTTTGTCATCGAAGCCATTGAGTTCATCGAGCTTTGCAACCTAATGAATACACAAGTCAACTCGTAAGCATAAAAAAAATTAGTTGAAGATGGAACAAGGGTGATTGGCTTGCATGACAAGTATGACAAGACAAGATTTGTTATTCAGAGACAAAAACAAAAGCATTTATAATCATAAGATTAATGTTAATGGAAATCGAAATGTCCCAACTATAGGGACTTCATTCTCAGGTTAACTAGTTTCTTCATATTTAAAATTTATAACTTCTGCCTCTCAAAATCACCACATAAATTTGGACAGGAGAGAGCATCTAACACGCATATTTAATCGGATTATTCACGTGGTTAGGGTTGACAGACTTTTCACAATAAGATTTATCTGATGCGCTTATCAATAAAATTATTTCATGATGGTTCAAGAAAATTAGGTCCCACACTTTCAGCAACCAGGCAGGCGTCTAAGGCGGCATCTGCCACTCGTAAGATGAGAGAACAAAATTTAATGACGTAATGAAAAATATAATTCTTGTTGTAGTCACAATTATTCTTAATTGTGACTTGTTTCACAAGAGTTTTACAATTATTTCAATTGTAGTCAAGATTTAGAAGCTCTCTAAATGGATTTTCTTCTAATATCTTCTAGTCCTATATATTCCTCAATTTAGTCAAAAATTAATTTTTTAATTGTAAAAAAACAATTTATTCACTTCAATATAGAGATATATAGTATGTAAAATTTTTTTGTATCCTCTGATGCAAATGCAGAAACGGATATCAAATTTGACATCCTAGCATATGCGGATGAAGATGTCAGAATTAATTTTTTTAGAGGATGGGGATATCATAATTGCTATTGTAAGTAAACGTAAGTTTTAAACTTCTTAAAAATTTAGGGAGAAGATGCCAATGTATACGTGTTATCATAAAGACGTACTTATCATAAAATTATAAAAATTTGGATAATGTTAAAATTGAAAAATTCCGAGAAAAACTTTGCAGTTTATAGAAAAAAATATCTGAAGTTGCGGATGCGGATGTTATTGCTATTCATGTTGAAACTTAAATGATCCACGGACGAAGATGTTAAGAGGATGTAAAAATTTTTGGCAGATATAAATCTGTTTTTGCGGACACGGATATCCAATACTTCTCTACTCCAAATGGTACCTATTGTTTTATTAATATGAAAATGAGAATTTTAATCTCTTTTCAATTGTAAAAACTTTTTCAGTATTGTCCCCCTGTTCAAAATTTCTGGGTACATTTATTAACCGCTTTTTAATAAAACAGACAAAATAAATCGAAATTTTTTTAGTTAATGCGAAGAATTAAGAACGGCCAAATTATATCTTGTAATATATAAATTGAAAAATTCGAGAGACACATCCATCTAGGGCCAAAAGACGCTACTCCCCCCTCCGTTCCTCAATTCTACCAAATAAATGGAGATACAATGCGATCAAATATTTTAAACGGTATTCTATATAAAAATTTGGTCTCTTAATTTTTTATGTACTCTCTCAAGTATTTATAATTTTTTAACTTAATTTAGCAGAATTTTGTTAACATATTCGAATCTAGAAAAGTTTTAGCCCCTCCCCCTGCCTTTCATGTGTCACTTTTGTAGTGGAGAGCGAATTTTTTATACTATTCAGACTTTCAGAATGAATGATCAAAAAAGAAAAATTACATTAAAAAGCCTACTTGATAAATATTGATATCCAAATAGCAAACTATGCAAAAGCAGCCTTAGCAAAACGACATCATTAATCACTAAATATTACTAACTTTGATGTAAATTATTTAATTGATGAAATACTTCTAATTACTGTCATCCATCACCAATTCCAATATCAATCATATCAATTGACATATTATTATGCAAATTATGGAATTTTCTATTTATCGTCAATTCCAGTTGACACCGCGTAAAGATATGATAAATATAGTTTTGAAAACATGAAATTTTATAATGCTTGCACAAAATCCAATTTTTTTCTATTTTTTTCATTTGTAACAACTGGAGAGATGATAGTGATGTCAAGATCTGGATTCGAACCAGGGATAACCGCATTAAGACTCTAAGCTTCAAACGTTAGTGCGATATGTTCAACTCTATTTAACTAATAAACTACTTAGGTTTACTGATCACGGGAGATTTTACTAATCTCAGTGGTTCTTAATTTGGGAGCTGGGGGTCGTGATCCCTTTGGGGGTCGTTTGAAGTTTTTGCAGGGGTCATGAAAAACTTTTGGTATCAAAAAGTGTATCCTCATGATCCCTTGTAAAGAATTGCTGATCTAGATGGAATCTTAGGGTTCACATGGCTACCTTTCATGGCGCACCTGGCTATTTTCAAGGGCGCATCGTTTGAGAAGCACTGATTGAAATGGTTCTCTAAGTCTAGTGTCTAGAGAATGAATTCTCAATCATAGTGACAGCCTCCAATTACTGGGCATGAGAAATTTGTATTCCTATAGAGTGGAATTAAAATTACAGTTTTTTTTTTATATAAAAACTCATTTCACTCATATTTTGATTAAAACTTAGCCTTTTTATAAAAAAATCGAATTCGAATAAAATATTTGAAATACTAGATAATAATCATTGAGTGTTATACAGTCACGTATGTGGCACTTTGGGCCGTGTCCCTCCATCTAAGCTACGGACCCTACTAATTAAAAAATTGAAACGCCACATAATTAAAATTGCCCAAGTGTTATCGATACTGTGAAGTAAGAAATATTTGCGAGGTACATTGTCTTACATTCGTGAAGACAAAAATTCCGCGGAATTAAATTCCGCTAATTTAACTTTTCTTTGACATCGTAAATTTATATGGAACTCTATACCTTTGGATCACTCTGTGAAAATTGTTATGAGGAAACTAGAAAAACATAAAAGATATTGATACATTTGGAATTGGATTAGTTTATATATACGAGATGTTAGAGCTTGGCTTCATTCAATAATATTATCTGGCACAAATCCCATTTTTACTTACAAAAGAAGGGCTTACCAATGGGAGGAAGAGTTTCTCCTACTTTAGCAATACTCTACATTGATCATTTTGAAACTAATTTTTTTTACCGTAGATTTCCCAATTTTGTTTGCCTACGATATATTGATGATATATTCGCTTTTTTTGATAAAAGTACTGATATTGATGAAGCTTTCGAATTTCTTAATAGTTTTGGTAAGAATATCAAATACACGATGAAATTGATATTACTCATAATTTGATTCCATACTTGGACATCTTGTTTCAAACTCAGTGGAACAACCTATTAACCAACATCTTCAGAAAGACAACAGACAAAGGAATTTCAATTAACTCTGCAAATTAATTCAAATTTTGGTCTTATATTGATAAATATACTAAAAAATAAGTAGTAATATTACTAGTAAAGTGGTAAAGTTAATTTTTACAATATATATATTAAAATTTTTATTTTTATTTAGAAATGATTTGCTCCTCGCTTTAGTAACTTAACATCTTTGGTTCGATCACGCATAATGGCGATTTTTTTCATTGTTCAATACAAAGCTGTGCAAATTTGTTTATTTTATTTAATATTTCAAAAATGGGAAATTAATATTAACTAAAATGAGATGAAATTTTGAAAGACAGTTAGGAACTATAGAACAAACCTCAATACATAATGCCATCTTAAAAACTGTAAGAGTAAACGGACTTTGCATGATAATTTTTCTCAACATAAGAAAGTGAATTGAATCAAATTAAAATCAAATTCAAAAATAATAATTTTTCAAATAGTTTTGTTAATTATTCCTCTGATACATATATGAATAATACGAATAAAGATTCCATTGAATTCATCCTTTCGATACAAAGAAGCATAAAAAGAGGACTCTAACATTTAAACTGCCATATATTAATGATTACTTCAATAAATACACAAAAAATCTTTTCAAGAAAGAAAATATTGATGTTAATATTATAAACACGGCAAAAGGAAATTTACATACCATACTTAGACCCGAAAATAATAAATCCAAAATCACATATGTGAGGCCATTAATTGTTATTGCAATATAATTGATGAAACTAGGTACAATGATTTAAATATTATATACAAGCCAGTAATATTCAGGCCGACCAGTAATATTTAGGCTTAGAAAACATATTCCACAAGAAAACTAACTTGGATTCCATTTTGTTACTCATCATAATATTAATAAGTAGCATAACCCTGATTTACAATTAAAAATACTGAAAAAATGTTTCAATGACAACGAAAAAATTGTCAAGGAAGAAATATTGATTTCTAGAATGATTCCAAAAATGAATATAATATTTATGACCAATATTTGAATTTAAAATTCACTCATTGTATGATTGGTTGTTCTCTTATCACTTATAATAAACCTTTTTAATATATATACTATAATTTGTATAGTATCCCGGAATCATCTCTCCTATTCATCATTTGTCAATTCCCCTTAAGCCATCTACTGAGTCAGTTCAATCCTTTTCATTCAAAGCATTTACATCGTATATATTTATAGTATTTCAACTTGATAAAGACTCCTGAAGTCGGAAATTTGTTTTTTTAAATAAATTTGTTTGAAATTTTACTCTCTTTTTTTGAAACAAATGATTCTTCAACACTTTAATTATAAAACACTGTAATTTCGATATTAAAGTAGAAGGGTTAGTAAAAAAAATCTCATTTTAAGCTAAATTTGAATTCTCGTAAAGTTCTTTTTGAAGCTTAATTCGTGTGATTTTGTTCTCGGAGAAATTAATGTACTTTACAATATTTCCCAAACTTTACAAAAAGATCATTGGAATGAAATGAAGTTAAATTTTAATTAAGCATACTTAGTTAGCTGCTTTAAAGTGAGAAACAATAAGTTTTGGTATAAAGGTACCGTACGTATACTTTATATAAAGAGGAGTTCTAGATTTGATATACGTGAATATGAAAATTGCAAATTAAGAAATAAAATAAAGAAACTATCTTTATTTATTCAAATAATATAAAGTAAAAAAATAAATGAAATGAAAATATCCAGAATCATTGATATCATTGGTTGTGACGAGCAAATCATTTAATTTTGTTAAGATAGATTATAACAAAAAATTACTTTTAACCCATTAAGTCCCAATGCTCACATTTTCAAACATAAGTAATTTCATCTTCGTCTGCTTTTTTCAATGACTTTGAATATAAATCGTCTGCGTTTTTTAGATATCGTCTGATTTCTATGGTACTTAATGGGTTAAAGTTAAAATTATAGATGGCTTAGTTTGATTAGAAAGTGTATGGGAAATGAAGATAAGATTTATAGACCATAATAAAATCAGAAGTGAGAACAAAGAAATAGAACCACAGATAGACAGATGTAAGAGCTTATATGTTGGGCCCAATTTGGCCATTCCAAATAAAAATTTCAATCTACGTTACTTCCATCTCATAGATAAAACCATTTGAAAAAGGGAACGTGTATAATTCTATATAAAAATTGCAATGATCAGAAAATTCCATTATTATTCATTAATTAATCTAAAGATGCATTACTCTTATTCCATATAAGTTTTCAATCAATAATTGAACATCTGAAATCGATATTTGTGGTTTGATAATCTCTCCAACTTTCAAAGTTGATTTATTTTCCAAACCCATTTTTCTTACTCTAAACAAAATTTTTGCAATTGTTAAAATATTGATATTGTATTTATTAAAATACACGATTTGTTCAAGTATTATTTTAACATTAACTTTTTTGTTATATGTGTTTTTTACATTTAATATTAAAAAAAATAATTTCAAGTCTTATCATATAAAATTTTCTGGAGTTAAATTATTTTTGATTACTAAATACGCGTTTTGTAAAGACCTAAAATATCTATGCCTATATCTTGTAATTTATGTTAGAAGGCATCAATATATATCAAACTTTAACCATGATACTACAGTATGATATAAGTATGTTACTTACAGATTCCAATTCAAATGTCAATAAGTTTAAATCAGTAATCTGATTGGCTGTGGTTACCATCTTTTACAAAAGCTAGATAAAAATAAATCAATTTGAGACTGTCCTTTTCAATAAATTTTTCAATTTTTATGAAGTAAAAATATTTAGACTCAACTAAAATGTAAAAAAGAAAGTAAGTGATGTTTCATAAATAATAATCTATATTTTATCTTTGCTTTGTTTTTACTTTTCACATTAAATTTTTGTTCAAATTTTTTTCCTTTGTCTTATGAGAAGATTTGTCCAACCTCCGTCCCTACCCAACTTTAGTGTAAATCATCAAGCACAAATTCTTCTAGAGACAAATTCATCAAATGGGTAAATTGATTTCAAATAAATTTTTACCTGTCAAATAATTTTTACTATGATTATCCCTTATAAAGCTAAATACTTTTCATTACACAATTATATATTTTTTCGAAAAGTTAACTTTTTTATTATTTGTAACACAAACACAGACTAAAAATTGCGAAATCAAAGAAAATATTACGTTTCCTTGTAGGAGTAAGCGATGAAAAGTTTTGTGTAATGAAAGACTTTGTGTTGATTACAATAATGATGTATGAAAAGAGAAAATGTTTTTAATGAATGTAAAGTCTACCTTGATAAATATTCCACTGATCTTATTTATGTCTTTTGTTTGCTTAAGGCGGTAGGCAAGAAGTATATTTGCAAGTCTAAAGATTCTTCTTCTCATATTTCATCATTTTCAAAGTTTGAACGCAAGCAAGATGTGGTGTGGATTGCAAAGTTATAGTAAAAATAGAGTTAATTGCGTAGAATATTCGAGAAAAGAGATGGGAAAATAAAATAGAATCAAATATAGTCGTCAATGGATTAGGAAAATGATGGAATAGAAACAATGCTAGGAAGAAAAATGAAAAGATAGGGTTACACGAAATTTCGTTGAAAAAACAATATTAAACAAAATTCGACTAGATAACTAACTAAAATCTCAAAGATGTGTCTTTTAGGTTGTTGACGAAATGTTGTTCTGTAAAGCAAATCTTGAGTTTCATAAATGAGAAAGTTATAAGCATGGAAAGATGGAAACAGAGAGCACAAAAGGCGATCTCTCAAAATTTACTCAGATTGATTTAGTTCAACTATATCCGAGTTCAGACAATTTCTGTCTACCTTTTCAAAAAATTTGTTGATATAACAAACTCTGGCAGATGTTAAACTATAGAATGGAAAATTGAACATAGTTAATCAAATATATTATATCTATTATAAATTGGAAAAATTACCTATAAATGATACATTTTATTTGGTTAATTCGTCAGGGTTCACCAAAACGTTGACTATAGGATAACAACATGGTATCCTTTATACCATTTTCTTCTTACTATCTTATTTGGCATATATATTTAGATAGTCATAGACTAAGTTTAAATTTAATACCTTTCAAAATATATTTTTGTTCTTCCAGGTTTGCTTATACTTAAGATCTTATTATCTTCAGCATCGCTCTGAATAACACACCATGTTGACACTTTCATGCACAAAAATGAATCCCGAAGCAAATAAAACCGTAAGCACACATCGTTAATATATAGAGGGGGCTTTCTATGTTAAAATTTTCATTTCTTTTTTGAGATCTTTCATACCACCAAGAAAAACTAAGGCCAATAAAAGCAGTTTTCGACAGTTAACACATGAATAATGAGAAGAAATATATGATTCAATTTCCATCACATTTTTTGAAAATGTTTGATGTGTTGAAGACGATAGGATTCGGAAATTTGGGTTCCTTTATTTTTCTTTTTAAAAATAAAAAAAATTTGGTCCATCATAATCAGAAGGCATAATATTTGGTGCGCACCCTATTAAAGGTTGGACAGCCCTGCTCTAGACTCTAGAGACCCATAGAGGATAACAAAGATTTAAGAAAAAATTTTACTTAGATTTTTTTGAACACACAAAATTTTTTAAATCGTATTGATTATATTTCTGTAGTTATATATGATTCGTATATTTTAAACGAATAAACATGTGTTGACGAAAACCAATACTTTTAGGGTAGAATAGATTCATTGCAAGAACAAAAAAGTGAAGATCTAATTAATGTAAAATTTTAATGGAGAAGAAAAATATATTATGAATTTTTTTTAAAACTTTTGATATTTTTCAAATATCTTTTTTAAATCAATACTAATGGAACTTCATATGTTAATTGATTTATAGTGATGTATGCTTCTCATATATCTCAAATTCCTTTTATAATGAGTATTATATTCGAAAAATGTATTACTTTTTATATACATAGAGCTGAATTCATTACCTCAGTAAATACTTCCCTTTTTTCATAAAAGTTAGAATGTTTTTTCCAATAAATTTGAATCTAAATTATGATAACGTTAAAATCTACTGAGATTCACGGAAAAGAGTCACTTTTGCTTCAAATGATATAAGAATTTATAAATCAAAAAGAAAATTACTTCTTTAATGGCTTGCCATTATTGATTTCAGATTCATTTATTGATTTTAAAAACATCCAAATCTGAAATTAAAGAATGTCTGGAATACAAAAAACTTCAATGTTTAATTTTCTTAAAACATATAACAAGTTTAAATCGTGTAAAGAAATTATGCAAGATACAAATAAGAGATTATTGAATGAAAAAAATCTTGCTTTAATTTTACTAGTCTAACTCGTGAATTTGAATTTCAAAAACGATTAGTTAATTTGTAACTACATACGTTTCTAATATTAACAAAGTTCATAATTAATAATTGATAAATGATTTCCAAAATGCACCAAATTCATTTGATAAATATTTCAATTAAGTTTGTAAAAAATTTTCTCTTTAAAGTATATAAGTTTAAAAGATAGATTCGTTTAAATAACCGTTAAAATAGTTTACTCTCATGATAAACTCTCATAAAAAACAAAACTTTTCAATGCATATTATTATAATTTGGAAACACAAAATTTTTTAAATCGTATTGATTATATTTCTGTAGTTATATATGATTCGTATATTTTAAACGAATAACCATGTGTCGACGAAAACCAATACTTTTAGAGTAGGATAGATTAAAAAGATAGAAAACACTCACCATCCTTTAATTCTAAAAATGGTGTGCAAAAAAGATTTCTTTGCTTACAATTTCCAAGTTAAGGAAGGCTCTTGCATAAAATTTTTGTTTACCACGATTCGCACAGGCCTTACTTAATCATCATGACTATGGGGGCAACATAACTTGACCTATAAAATCCTTCGAAAATTGAGCTAAACAACTCAAAAGGTGACTTTATTTGTAAAAAAATAGTCATAAAAAATTATTCTATAATCACTTTTATCAATTATTATTATTAATTGTAAGATACCTTCTAATATTTCAAAGCATTCTCTTTTGAAAAGGCGCGATCTTTGGACAAAGGCTTTAATCACTGGAATTGATCTTTTGCTTGTCTGTTGTCTGTGCTAGAGAAGAGTGATTTCTTTTTCTCCAATGTTCCTTATTTATACCACATACAGTATCTTCAAATAAGATATTTCTATATAAATCAAATACATCTTTCATTGTAAGATTACGTTTTTCAATTATTTTATTTTTATGCTAGAATGGATGAGTCGAAATTTTTATCTATATTAAAAAAGATCTGTCAAATAATTATAAAAATTAAATTTATTTTTTAGTTGGTTTGTGAACTTTCCAGTATTTGAAAGAAATTCCAAAAGTGTCAATGCTCTTTTTTGTTAACTTATTAAATTTTTACAAAATGTAGATTACTTCCAAAAAATGAACTATAAAAATTGACCTATTAATAAACAATTGACTTATGTTGACCTAATAACTTGGGCTTCTCTCAAACAAATAAGACTATTTACGCTTTTTGGAATAAGTGCTATTAGAATTCAAAAGTTTACTTCCATTAAACAAAGCTGATAGAACTTTCAAAGGGAAGCAGGAAGAATAACATTTATTCAAACTCTGCTCGCTTTTTGACTAGATCAACTGTGTATAAAGCTATATTTTTTCACTAAATCAAGGCAATATTTTATTTAGTTGCTCAATTTCATGGGTTATTCTTTCAAATTTTAGAAAAATGAGTTAAATATAATATTTAATGTTTCATTTCATTATTAATATATTAAAAATGTACTTCACCTGTTTCAACTAAAAGTTCTTGTAAAATAATAGTAATAGTTTCTTTTTTTCTTACTATTATATTTCTTCTGTACGATAAAAGGAGGTCCATTTTCATTTTTACTTTTTTTCATTTGGTAAAGAACTGAAATTTTTTTTGAAGCTACATCTTGTACACTGCCGTCTCATTAAAAATTTTGTAGCTTTTTTTCTTTGCTTACCCCAAAAATAGTGATGAATTTATTTGATGGATATTTCATGTTTTCTAAAGAGAATAACACTTCCTAATATTTTTACTCAAGATGGTAATCAAAAATATTTTAATTTAAAATTAGAATATTTTTTGAAACAACTTATATTTCATCGATTGAAATCGTGCTTTAACATTTTCCAAAATTAAAGTATTATAGAGAGAAAAAATTTATTGCAATAAAAAGTATCGTTCACAAAAAAACAAAAAATATATATATATTTCCACAATGAGTATATTCATTTTAAATAGGGTCTCAACTAGTGCTCTGAGCGGGGATCTGAGGACCCGCACCCGCGGGCGGACGTGGGTTGTCCACAGCAACATTTTTGCGGGGCGGGTTAGTGCGGACAATCTGTGGGTTGTTCGCATTCACTTTTATGAAAGTTTTTATGAGTGCATAATTGCCTTTTTGGAAATAGCTTATTTTTATTGCTATGTGTTGCGTATATTGGAAAGAGATTTGCATTGAGTAAATGGTGTGTCATGAAGTGAAATCGTAATTGAAATAGAAAGATAGAGCAAGTTTGATTAGCGTCATTGATGCGTGTACAAGAGAAGAAGGAGAAAAAAATCAAATAATAAGAATGCCATATTTAACGTTAACATCTCAGCAAGTTTCATCTCATTTGAAATCTGGCTTATTATAAAATAAAAAGTGTAAATGGATTGAAATCGGAGGTGTGGAAGACGTTTGGTATCGTGATAAATGAAAAAACACTGATTTGGATTTTGCCGCTTGTAAGGTATGTTTCAAGCTTTCACTTATTGTGGAAGAAAAACAGGTACTTCTATTCTTAGGAGACACAAGTGCAAAATATATCCTAATCATACTTTACTGACTGATGCTATCAAGCCAGTTTTGAATAATGCTAAAGTTATTTCGAAAGCTAAAAAAGAAAACATTAAACTGACATGCGTCCGTTTTATAGCTAAAGATCTTAGACCATTTGAAACGATCTGTTGTGCTTTCTTAAATTTATAAAATTATTTAATATGAAAAAACAAACTATAAAAATAAAAAAAATAAAAGCCAAAAATACAAATTTGAAAAATCCAAGGGCCAATCTTTTATGATTCTATAATCAAAATTTGAACTATTGCAATTGTTGATGAAATAATTTGTTTATTCAGATAACAAAACGTGTAAAGCAATTTTTTTCAGACAAAACTTTATTTGTAAAAAAATTTAAAATTTTTTAAAGTAGTATATAGTATATCTATAATCATTTTTTTTTCCAAGCAGGTTAAATATATAAATAACATTTAATTAGCTTTGTATTATTTCAATAAAATGCGGGTACAAATTGATAAATGTGGGGCGGGTGCAAATTGATAAATGTGGGGCGGGTGCAAATTGATAAATGTGGGGCGGGTGCAAATTGATAAATGTGGGGCGGGTGCAAATTGATAAATGTGAGGTGGGTTCAAATTGATAAATGTGGGGCGGGTACAAATTGATAAATGTGGGGCGGGTGCAAATTGATAAATGTGGGGCGGGTGCAAATTGATAAATGTGGGGCGGGTGCAAATTGATAAATGTGGGGCGGGTGCAAATTGATAAATGTGGGGCGGGTGCAAATTGATAAATGTGGGGCGGGTGCAAATTGATAAATGTGAGGTGGGTTCAAATTGAAAAAATGCGGAGAGGGTTCTAATTGATATAATGCGGGTCGGATGCAAATTGAATAATTGCGGGGTAGGGCGGGTGCAGACAACTTTTTACAACCCGCGCAGGGCTCTAGACTCAACACAGATGGTCTGAATTTGGTTCGCGATCTTACCATCTGTCCAGAGATGGAAGATAAATTATTCATTCTTTGGATGCGATACCGACAACTATAAGAAGTATGGCAACTTTGTATTAAAAGTCCAAAAATACAGTATGGAGTTTTGAAAACTTGACAGAGCGGCTTCGTGAGCAAACTCTTAGATTTTTTTTTACTTGATACCCCGCTCTCACAGCAATAGTTTGTGAGATTTTTAGCGAGATGAGGATGATTTTACTTTATGATTACGATGAAATTTAATATTCACTAGTAATTGCAATATACTCAAATATTATATAAAGTGATCAAAACAGTTTGAAATAATTTTGTATTTCAAATACAAAATTCAGAACTTTGAAGAAGTTTCACATGGCTTTCATTTTTATACCATTCAATATCTCTTGTTTGTATTTTTTTTATATGGCGTTGTGTGGTTTACACTGAAAACGGTGTCCATTTTGAATTAAATATACAGTTTTTAGTTCTTTTAAAACAGGCATGTTATTTTAGTAGAGTTTTCACACTTAAACGCACCTCTTTGATTAACACTTTGACATTTTAAGACCACTAAATGCAAAAACTGAGTATAGAAACAAAACTAGCATGAGGTATAAATAGATATTTAAAATTAAAAAAATATATTTTTGAATTCGTAATCAATTATTAAATAGGTTCATGCAAAATAACAAAAAGAGACCAAAAAAGCAGCAACCCCATTAAGGAAAAAATAGGCAGCCATGAATAGGGCTATTCAAATCAAACTCCTCTCTCTTCGGTCATAAGATTATAATTCAAATAGCTTATCAAAAGAATTTGTATATTATATTAACATAAGAAATAATATTTGACCATGTTTATTGTGAGTATAAGAAAATGATAATCGCATTTATTTGAAATTAGAAATAGGTAAAAATTAAGGACATACATTTGAGAAAACTAATCTTAAGATGGTAATAGATAAAAAAAAAAAGTTAAATCAAAAAGTATCTATTTATTTTATACTATGCAAATAAAGAAATAGACCAAAAAAGAATCAAGTTTTATTTGAAAATCATTTCTTTTTAGATACACCAACTGTTTTTCCTCTTCTACCAGTAGTCTTTGTGTGTTGTCCACGAACTCTGAGACCCCAATAGTGTCGAAGACCACGATTACAATGAATCTTTTTCAACCTTTCTAAATCTTCACGTAACTTGTTGTCTAAAGAATTAGAGAAAACTTGTAGATACTTCCCTTCTTTAACATCCTTTTGTCTATTTAAAAACCATGTAGGAATTTTATATTCAACAGGTTTATGGATAATATCACAAACTAATTGAATTTCCTCTTCTGTAAGTTCCCCAGCTCTTTTATTTAAATCAATATTTGCTTTTTTCAATACAAGATTAGAAAAACGTCTACCGATTCCTTTTATAGATGTTAAAGCAAACATTATTTTAACCCTTCCATCAATATTTGTGTTCATAATACGTAAAATATGTTGAAAATTTTCAGGCAAAACAAGAGACATCTTAAAATATAAAGAGTAAATTAGCGTGTGAAAATAAAAATAATAAATTTATAATTAAATTTAGTAAAATCTCAAAAATTTTAATAAGTGATTTAGACAGCATGTAATTCAAATAAAAATTCTAAGCCTGCATTTATCATATTGTAAAAAAAAACAAGGGTCTTTTTGAAACACCCAATATTTTCAATAATACGAGAGAAAAAAAGATGAATCTGAAATGGTAGTGGTGTATGTTTTTTATTGAATTAAAATTAATATTTATTTAGTTTGGAGAATTTTCATTAAGTTAACATTTTTAAAGTCCAATTATCTATGTTTTTTTTTAAGTTTTTAATTTTTTCCCCATTTTCATACAAACTCAATAAGCTAAGACTTACTCCTTTATTTAAATTCCTACTAAGTATATAGTAAGGTTCAAATAATTTATAGAAAAATATATTTTAAATACCTTATATAAAGTTTTTATCGAATTAATTTTAAATTTTACAAATAAAATTATTTAACAAATTTTTTTTTATAAAACAGTCTTTACATTAAACCCCAAAACTCAAATAAATATAAAAATTGCAAAAATTAAAATTTATTAGAGATAAAATAAAACATATTAAATAGGAGGCAAGGATAAAATAAAGACTAATGGGTAATTTTCCCCCATAAGACTTTTTTAGCTCTTATATATATTACTAAAAAACTTCTACAGTGTGTGGAACTATTTTATTGATTCAAATTATATTAATTAACTATTTCAGTTAGGGTTGAGATTAAGATTTATATTTGTTTACTTGAATTTATTTGGGTATATTTGCGTAAAAAGTTGTACCGAACAAAAAAAAATTAAATAAATATATTTACTATAAGGCTTAACGTGACTATCCTTACCCTTTGTCTAGCTATGGACGAATATTTTTCCCTTGGATATGATACCGAGAACTATAAATGCTTATATATTAACTACTTTAGTAAACTAGAGAACATTTTTTGCTTAATTAGTAAAACAATAAAAACATATGTATAAGTATTACTTGATGATCACCCATATATTTCTTATTAACTATTATTATCCATATATCCTTGAGTGCGGTAGTAAAGTTGTTTAGATTATTTGGTTTCAATGCCACATAGTCTCGGATTCGATCAAGTCTCATTTGTTTATAGTTTCTAGAGGTGCAATTTCGGTTTGTCCAATTTCAAAGTAACTTTTATCAGTACCTATTAGTATTCAAATAAGAAATCGAGAAGAGTAAAAGTAAAATGTTTCTTAATCTTGTGTCTTGAGTAGTAAAATTTTGTTTATTTTAAGGGTGAATGAGTACTAATTTCTGAGTTTCATTTAAAAAATGTTTACCAAAAACTTAATGCAAGCAAATATAAATAATATTTCATGAAAAAATATATGGTATAACATTTTCAATTATCTCCAACTCTAAAATTTATTATAAATGTATGGGAATTTTTTTTAGCTCTCTTAGTTGAAATGGCGGTAGTTTTTGAAGGTTCCTATCCTTCTACATCTGAGATTTATTTTTGTTACTCATGCAAGAATCTTACCTTTAAAACTACCGACTTAAAATGCAAAAATTGTTCCTCAACTTTCATTGAAAAAGACAATGATCGCGATTCTTTGTGGAGATTTGCATTTAACAACAACTCAATATTATCCAATGGCAACGAATCAACTTCTTCTTTATCCAGTACATCTTCTGCTGAAAGGTAGATACTTACACTAAACTCAAATAAATTTTTGTCAATTCGTATGTTAAATGTTAAGTTTTTCACTTAGTATGCCTCATAAATATTTTTTCTTAAAAGTTATTCCTTTGTTTTTTTCTTAAATTTTGCTAATTGATAACTAGATTCTTCTATATAATTTGACTTCATGCTTATCAATTTAAGTATAAGGTTTTGTCGATTTTAAATTTACAATTAAAGATATAATATCAATTTCTAACCTGAAAGTAATTTTGCTCATTATTTAACATAGCGCATTTTCCTGTTACAGAATTTATGTTTCCATATTAGTGTGCCTTACCATTTCGACTTCTGTATATACGTGGATGAAACAACAATGGTTATAGTGTTTTTATCAATAAATCCTTCTTTGAATATTTTAAAACTCGATTGGAATCATATTTTGAAATTCGTTATCAAAAATTGGTAAAAAGATCTAGAAAATTTAGTAATATACATCAACGAAATAAACTACGTTGAAAAATGTATAGTTTAATTGACATCTCAACAATAAATAATTGCTTAAAAAATTTTTGATTGACGGAACCGTAAAGTAAAACATTATCGAATAATTATTGTGAGTCTAAGCTATTAACCTGTTATAAAGATGAATAATCCAAAGATATCTAATGCGAAATCAAAGATTTGTAATAAACATTTATAAATGCAGACCATTTTTATTTTTCTAGGCGTGACAATTGTCGATTCTGTTCGTTAACTGGTTAAGATATCAAAGACATCCCTCGTCATTATTAAAGCATTGATATACCTTCCTTATCTATTCATTTATTTGCTTGTTGAATTGTAAACGTAGGATACTCAATCAAACTCATATTTTAAAGTATCCTCTGACTAGGTTAACCCCATTTAGGACCGAATAAAGCAGACGACTTTAGTAATTCCTATTTAATTCCTTTTAAAGTAAGAATTCGTCTGCGTTCCCTTTGTTAACATTGGTCCTAAATGGGTATTCTATTGTAATTTTTCTTGTGCATTTTGAGAATACGCTCAACCCAGATGAAAGTGGCTTCGAAAATTATCCTTACTAATTTTGCTTTTTCCTAAAACATCAATACTTGTTGGTAGTTGATTACGTTTATATCAACGATATGACAAGTTGAAATTCTGTCTAAACACCCAATTTGAGTAGTGAAAATGTTGATAATATATTATCAATAATATCACACATTGATTCACCAATAGTCTTTCAACTGGCGAATTGGACAATGGTTGCACTCAGTGTGCTGCCAAGTTGACAGGTATGATGAATAAACTCTTTCCCTATCGCTTTAAGCTTACTGCTGCTCTTCTATCTCACTACATACACATAATAATAACAAATTTTCTCATCACTTTTCTATTTCTGCTCTCACTTATTCGCAGACTGCCTATTCATTGAATATTTTCATTCACTGCTGTTATATTCATCTCTTGTTATCTACTTATTCGCTCTCTTTTTCCTTCTGATTATAAGTAATCACTATTTTTACAATATTTGAATATTTATTGAGAATTTTTATTAAAATAATCACATTCAAATGGACAAGCAAATTTAAGATTTTGAATTTGATAACATTGAAGAAAACTTCAATTTTGAATTTTGATAACATCGAAACTTGGAAAAGTTTCATTTAATTTTTTATTTGTCTCTTTTAATCAAATAATTAGTATATATTTTTATTTTTTCAGTTTCAGAAATTATGAATACTAAAAATTCATCATTATCTAAAAAAATGAAAATATCGGATTTTTTCTGTAAAAAAGAATTAAGTCAACCTTCACACCAGTCGTACGGTGAATTATCTTGTGAGAAACAATCGAAGGACACAATTTCAAACTCGATGGTTTTTGAGAACGACCCTGTGTTAGAAGAAAACGATATTGCTCGCGCAATTCTTTATCCTGGAGGGGCAAGGAAAATGTCCAACGGCGATAAAATGTTTTTGTGTGATAAAGTGGTCCAGCCAACAGGTGTTCCATCAACCTGGCCCAAGGAAACTGAAAAAAGTGGTAAAACCAGACGAGTTACGCCTTTTTGTTTCGAAAAATATCCTTGGCTGACATACTCTAAATATTTCGATGGGCTTTTTTTTTGTCGATTTTGTGTTTTTTTGCACCTCATACTGTTGGGACGTCCAAAACCTCAGCTAAACAGTTGGTGATTTTGCCTTGCAGACGCTTTTCTAAATTAACAGGTCAAAACGGATACCTATATGAGCACAACAAGGCATTTTATCACGAATCAGCAAAACTTGCTGCTCATGATTTTCGAATACGACTTTTCACTCCGAACTCTCAGTTGACACTCAGTTAAATTCTACTCTATTGAAAATGAAAGAAGAAAATCGAAACATTATTAAAGCACAATCGAAGTTGTTCTTTTATGATGTTGAATGGGTTTGCCATTTTGAGGACATCGAGATGACGGCCACTTGAATCCTCAAATATCAATCATTGAAATAATACCAAATCAAGGTTGTTTTCGCTCCATGATACAGCTGTATTCCCTATCTAACTCGAGTTTGTCCAATCATCTCTCAAAATCAGCTTTGAATGCCTCCTACCTGTCCAAAACTATACAAAATGAAATTATAGCATGCATTGCAACTGTGATTCGTAGAAAGATCTCTGATGAAGTTCAAAAAGCAAAGTTTTATTCTGTTATTGCCGATGAGACAACAGATTTTTCTCATAAAACTCAGCTTTCAGTTAACGTGAGATATGTGAGAGATCATTCTATAGTGGAACGTTTCTTAGAGTTTGTGAACCCAGAGTCATTATGTGGAATAGATCTAGCAAATGAAATGTTGAATGTGTTAAAACGGACTGGTTTAGTTCCCGAATATTTAGTTGGGCAAGGTAATGATGACGCAGCAGCGATGAGTGCAGCTTTTAATGGGGTACAAGCAAAGTAACGGCGTCTTTGTGGAAACAAAGCAATGTACACTCTGCATCTCATTCTTTGAACCTAACTTTAGTTAAAGCTAGTGAAGTTCCAGAGATTCGAAACACATATGGTATTGTTGGCAGTTTAGCAAAAATTTTCAATTCGAATGCTGTTAGAAGTAGAAAATTAGAAGAAGCTGTAAGTGCATCAACAGATAAGACATCTAAATAAAGGCTCCATGTCAAACTCGTTGGGTGGAGAAACACGAGGCTATTCACACAGCATACTTTTTGTATTCTGTAGTGATTGATGTACTTCATGACATAAACAGGGATAAATCTTTTTCCTCCTCAGAGGCTAATTGCTTAGTCAACTCTCTAACTAAAGCCGAGTTTGTTGTTGGGCTGGTTTCGATGAATGATGTAATGAATCTAACCATAAAGTTAGCTCTTTTTTACAATCTAGTTCGAATGATATTTTCTCTGCTATGAAACAAGTCTCAATCATAAAACAGCAGCTCGAAGAATGGAGAAACAACGAAACTTAGTTTGAGAAAATTTTTGAAAAAGCTCAAAAATTTTATGGGGAAGAGCCTTTTAGTATTCCAAGGATGAGAATGACAAAAAGGACTAATATTCCAGCTGCCTCCAATGGAGTTTTACCGCCGTTCCATTTTTCTGCCTTTCTTGGATGGTATTATTTCACAAATTGTTGATCGATTTGAAAAACACAACACAACTGTTAGTCTTCTTTGTAGTCTATTACCACAATTTGCTAAAAAAATTAACTTTAATGATGTGTAGAAAAGGATTTGATATTTACTGTGGGATAGTGAATTGCAGCTTTGAAGAACTAGAATTGGAGTTCCAAACTTGGCAACTTTTTTGCAAGTCAACTCCTGATATTTTACACGATTCAATTACAGCTTTGAAAATAAATGAAGAAGCATTTTATCCAAACTTTTAACCATTTACGCCACCTTACCACTTTCCTCATCAACCGTTGAGCGCACTTTCTCAGTACTTAAAATTTGAAATCTTATCTTTGCTCTAATACAGGAGAAGTTCGGTTGAATGGCCTAACATTAGCTTATATTCATCGAGACATAAGTTGTGGTGATATCGTGAGGGAAACCCTTGGGCTTTTTTCACTCCAACAAAAAAAAATTCAAATGTAAATCCTTCAATTTCATCTCAATCAAATTTTTGGAAATATTTAAATTTCTTTTTTACTACCTTTTGCACATTCTTTTTCCGTTTTTTGTTATTTTTTTTATTCATTATTAAATTTTATTCTTCATTATTTTGTGAAAAGTAAAAGAAGATTCATTTTATAAAGGAGAGAAAGCTAATCTTAAGATGCTAATAGATAAAAAAAGTTAAATCAAAAAGTATTTATTTATTTTATACTATGCAAATAAAGAAATAGACCAAAAAAGAATCACGTTTTATTTGAATAAAATAATTTCTTTTTAGATACACCAACTGTTTTTCCTCTTCTACCAGTAGTCTTTGTGTGTTGTCCACGAACTCTGAGACCCCAATAGTTATCCACATGTATAAAAAATAAATTTTTGCAATTTATTCATGGCAAAATGATGTTAAAAATATGAAAACATAGGTAATTAGTGATTCTAAAAGGCATAATACAGCTGTCGTATTCTCTGAAGACTTTTTGCAAAATTGCAAAAAATTTAAATAGATTTCGCCTCCCCCCTATAAGAAATTTCTCGATACGCCACTGGCTGAACCTCTCCTAATCTTAAAATCAAAAAGCCTTAAATTTTCTTGCTAGCTTTTAGGCTAAAATTCGAACTGCAACATGAAAGAAGAAAAATAGGGAAAAAATATTAGATATTATTTCTAAAATTCAGTTTCATTTAACTTTTACAACAAAATATATAAGTGCTTATTTAGCCATAGATAATAAGTGTTACCTCTATTCTTTATTAAATTCGGCATTATGCATCCTCGTTATTACAATTTTTCTTTATTTGTTATTCAAATACTTCATTTTTTTTCTAAATGTTTATAGTTTAGAATTGTAGACATCTAACTCTTGAGAAAACCCTTCAATAGTACACTCAGAAAGAGTTTATATTTTTTCCCGTACGTAGGACTTAGTGTATCTCATATCTTCGTTGTGTTTCAGCAATTACAGTATGATTAATAAACAATAATACAACCAATCATCTTTTCTTTGTATCATTGTTTATTCTAGGGTCGCACATCCTGTTGGCCATGCCCCCTTTCCAATGTTATTTAAAATTTTTAATTTTTTTCAATTTTATATCTTTTTTATATTATTAAATTAAAATAATTTAAAATAATAAACTTTGTCCCCTCCTCCACTCCCAATCATTTGGACGTGCGTCTGGTTTATTCTGAAGAACTCTGTTACTTGTTTAAGGTTTTATGTATGGAGAGGCCATCTGAAATAATTAACATGGTTTTAAATAACAAGAACATAACTCTTAATAATTAGTTTTTCTATTTCTTGACAAAATGTGATCACTATACGTTTTACTAAACATGTAGAATATTATTTTTAAATCGGGTCTGGAATTTATTGAATTGACATTTTACTGCCAAATAATATATGGAAATTTATTATTCTCTTTAGCGATGGTTCATCTTTGAAGGAATCAAATCGCAACCGAAGCTCTGGGTCGTCTTCTCTTGATAACGTTAAACTCGGCAGTGATATACCAAAGTCAAATGAGCCTTCAGTTTCTAACATGTAACGCGTTTTTCTTCTTTTTTCAATTTCAAATTACTTTCAAATCTAATGTTCCCTTCTTTTATAGTCTCAGGTTTTGAAAACGAATCTTCTTTTCTATTTCAATGAGTTTTTACTTAAAACAGAATTATATTTTCTCGGACACTGTTCTCCAATTTTGTCTGAAAGGGCTAAGCTATTCTACTCAATAAAATTTTTGCATTTTATTTTATTTTCAGGAGAGATCTAAAATCTAATATAAAATTACATTAAAAGAAGAAATCTTTTGCGTCCTTTTACAATCAATTAAGGTGAAATCCGGAAACCTTGTGTTTCCTTTAAAGAGTAGTGAGTGTTTCAAGAATTTTGTTTACAAGAGTTACTATATGATTTACCTTGAAATATTCTATACTAGTGATTCTTAACCTGGGGTCAACGGACCCCTAAGTGGTCCATGGCTCCGTCTTAGGGGGTCCGTGAACAGTTTTTTTGACCATTTGTACTTGTAGAAATAATTGAAACAAAAAGCTAACTTTTAATCTTTGAATAAGTAGCAAGCGGTTGATTTTGTCTTTTTTCCTTGACTTTGCGTAAAATTTGCTCCGCTACCTGTATTTGACGTCATTTGAGATCAAGTAATTCATGTCAATAAAATAAAGTACAAATATTAATTGCATGCGAAGTTGTTTTTATGGCTTTTTATGCGAAAGTGTCCTTTTTGAGGGTCCATAGCTTTCATCAACTTAAAGGGGTGCATGAGTGAATAAATGATAGGAACTCCTGTGTCTATACTATTGAATGCATTTCAGTCCAACGCCTCCATATTGAACATTTTAAAGACTCAATAATGTGGTTCATTGTATACAGTTTATAAAGAGATAATATTGTTTACAAGAATAAACTGCCACTTTTACAACAATTCTCTGGTTCATTGGATCTTTTCGGTTTCACTGCCGCAGAAACCATGAAACCAAAATACTTTTTTAATGCAGTCTTTTATGCTCTTTCTGAAAATGTAATTATTTTCTTCGAGAAATGAAAAATAAAAAAGTTATGACTATTTAAATTTGTTTATTTCCTATGCATTTGTTAAGAACACAAAATCTTTAAAAAACATCTTTAGAATTTTGAAATATTTTCTGGTACCACCTTGAATAAGTCTTGTCCCTCATGCCGGCGACGCCAACTAAATTCACATAGGTAAACCATCTATCATTCCACGCTTAGTTCCACAGTGCCTTTTGTTACTGCGTTTCAACAAATTCCAGGTGCTTTTAATTTTTAGGTTGTAGTCCACAACCGCCTCATGGCTAATACCCAGTTCGTCCCTGCAGAATTTTATTCTCGTGTATTCTTTTTTCCATGCATAGATGAATTCAATGATTTTATTCATGGGCAAAGTAGATCCTTCTAGCCACGTTTTTTTGTAGGTTTACTTCTTCCCGGCAACGACCCTTGTGGCATCTCTAGGAAGATCTTTTGTAATCTATGGTCATTGGATATGGTGTTTCTGGCACAATTTCTCTTTCGGTATTATTCCGTGGTTCTGCAGAAAGTTGACAGTTTCATTGGATTGGAAGTGTTCCCAAAACCACTTTAGACTATATTCGTCGCTAGCCATATTATCTGAGGAAAAAAAATCAAAATTAAGTTTCTTAACAAATGCATAGGAAATAAACAACTTTAAATAGCCATAACTTTTTTATTTTTCATTTCTCGAAAAAAATAATTACATTTTCGGAAAGAGCATAAAAAACTGCATTAGGAAAGTGTATTTTGGTTTCATGGTTTTTGCGGCAGTGAAACCGAAAAGAGCCGGTTCATTATTGGAGGTTTTAGCGCCTTTCTCTTTTTTAAAAACTTTTAAATAAATCATTATTCCTTTTAATCTTGTCTTATTGCTGACGTTAGAGCAACAAGTGATACCCCTACATCTTCACAAATTTCTTCTTCCTCTCTGAATTGCACTCCTGATCAACCTTCTAGCAATTCTACATGCGAAGTAGAGAGCAATAGCAAAGTTGATAATAATTGCTCTACTAGCTCTAATGTTTTCATGACAATCTTCAAAATTACCAAAAGTAAGCTAAATGAGCATCCTGAGTGCTGCATTTGCATGGAAAATTTTAAAGTTGATGAAAAAGTCAAACAGCTCCTCTGTCTGCACCCATTTCACATCGTAATTTTCACTTCTTTTTTCTTTTTTTCCTATTCATTCCCGGCATTTATTTAATACCATTTCTTCGACAAATGTCGATTAAAATTTTACCACTTGATATTTGCATGTGCCTTATTTACAGCAGTTCTTCAGCAAAGCTACGCCAAATATCTTAATTGTGATTCGTTTCCTCCTAAAATTTTAATCTAAAAATATTTTTATTGAAAAATTTAAGGATTTTTTCCTTTCTATATTTTTATAACTCCAATTCTACCCTTCTTTATCTTATATATGCCATAAATGTTCTGATATAATCAGGGTTTGAGGAGTCTGACATTTTAAAGTGATTGGAGTTGGGTCGGTATCTAATAAAATTTAGGAGCCAAAGTCGGTGTCTGTTATTTAAGGATTAAAAAATAAATCATTTCGATTTTTAAATAAAGAAAAAAAAAGTTTACTTTTTTTAGCCTATGCAGTGTCCCTTTAACCCATTAAAGTACCATAGAAATCAGACGATATAAAAAAAACGCAGACGATTTATATTCAAAGTCATTGAAAAAAGCAGACGATTTATTTTCAGTCATTGAAAAAAGCAGACGAAATGAAATTACTTATGTTCCCAAATGGGAACATTGGGACTTAATGGGTTAATTGAAGTCGGAAGCGAAGAGTGTTGAATTGATTAACTCGTTAAGTATTTGTAGTAGTCGGAGTTGGATGTTTTTAAATACTAGGAGTCGGAACTTTGAACGCTCTCACTTTTTATCACAAACAAATTGGGACAGAGTAGTTCAGTCATATCCCTGAAAATAGGATGTTATCAAAATATTGCCCGGAGCAAAACATAGTAGCAATATTTTTAATGTTTCCGGCTGCATGCATGCAAATTTCTTGGCTCCTTCGGCTCCGAAGCCTTGACTACAACATGGTAGATACAATTGTTTCCCTGATATTGGCTGACTTTTTTCAACATCTTTCTTCTCTATGATTGACACTTTTTCTATTTAAAAAGCAATTTATTTTTTTTGGGAACTAAAAATGAAAATTGTTTGATTTTTATTTTATTTTCCATGCAAAAAATGTTACAAATTCTATAACGTAAAAAGATTTCGAAATATTAGAATATTATTATAACTATATTTCCCCGATCAATGGGTCATTTGTCAAGGGAATAAAGATATCGTATTTACAGGGGTATACCACGACTGGCGTATAAAAGGTATTGAAGCTTCAATGTGTTTTAATTTCAAGCTATACGATCCCTTGTTTGGAATCTTCTAATGAATTTATCAGAGTAGGAATATAAGCGAATTTTCAAAAAAACTTATTTAAAGCATAATTTTCTCAATGTATTCTTCTGATAACTCTCGGAGGCAGTTGTCAAAGCGATTCAACCAGGATTCCATTTCTATAACTTCATTATCTCTATCACCATTATTCCACAAATGATCATCTTCAGCACCATCCTAATAACTTGTGCGCCTCTTAATATTTTCTTATTAAGATTAATTAAGGTTCTTATTTATTCTTAATATTTTTCTGAGAAAAGAAATCATCATAGTCTCTATATTATTTTTGTTTCTAGCGATTGGGAAAGAGTATATGGAATATAGCAAGATGTATCGCATGTGCAAATAAAATTGTTTAATAAACTCTAAATACAGTAAACTCCTTCTAAGTCGAATCACTCGGTACTTGAAAAAAAACTTGACTTTCACGAATTTTGACTTAAATGAAAACACGAATATGTTTGCCAAAAAAAGTCATTTATTTAATTTTTTTTTAATAATATATAATGAGTTTCTGTTTAAACTTACGTTTCCAAAAGAAAGAATTTATTTAAAAAATCATTTAAATACTCTGGCGCTTCGACTGATAGATTGAAATTCTTTACATTCCTCATCTTCACTTTCATTATTTTGACACGATTGGGATGAAGATATTGACTCCAAGATTTCCTTATCACTGTGAATTTCGACAACTTTCCTATCATCAGAGTTTATAGATACATAATCAGAAAAAGATGGTAGAACACTGAAGAAACGTTTCTCCATATGGTATCAAATTATCTTTCTTCAAGGTCTGTATCCTGAATATTCTAATATAAAAATTCAGAATTTTTTCTTAATTTATTTTAAAATTCCTAAAATAATACCTGTTGATCTTTTTCCTTGAGATGAGACAAACCCAACTTTCAAGAAACCGATGGCAATTGTTTTTTGAGAAATCTTCGTCCATGCATTTTTACAAGCTAGCACAGCATCTAACAAAGTCCATTTGAAATAATCATTTCGTCAATTTCAGCTGCAACTAACCTTCGAACTGAAAGAACATGTCGAAAATGTAGGGTTTTTGACTATTCTAGCATCGATTGGCTGCGTCAAACTTGTTGTGTTTGGAATAAGAAATGGGGGATAGATATTTTAAAGAACAGTTTTTCTGCCATTTGCCAAAGCCCTGCTTTTTCTAAAAGAATATCACCGTCAATTTTTTTGTTTGAAAGCGATTCCTTTTGGCGGAACCATGTTGGAAGAGCACTATCAATTTCTTGAAATGTTTTCACTTTTTTTCTTTTTCATTTTTATATTCTTTGTGTTCATACTTTGAACCTCCTTCAAAATTAATTCTTTATATCAAACATGTTTTTGGCTTAATTCGACATTTGACCGCAGTATCTTTTTTCTTTTATACTATTTTCTTCAAAAAATTTAATAATACTTTATTTTAAAATGTAAATCAATATTTATTTTATTTTAAAATGTAATCAATATTTTCCGAAATTTTTTTTACTCTTTTCAGTTCTTATTTTTTTTTAATTTTGAATTGTCTATTTAAGATTATAATTGTATTATTTGAAAAGTTATTAGTACTAGGGAATGCAGGCAGTTTTTAATGAACAAAATGGTGTAACAGAATTGCAAAAGGGTGCAACGGAGATGAAAATGATATAAATAAAATTCATGGAAACACTCACTCTAGATTTTCATTTTTTAACCTCACTTGAAATAATTGTTTAATGAGATTCAAATCATACTCCTAAACTCGGTTTACTAAACTTATTGATTTAACCTTTCATTATTCAAAAATGAAAATCTAACCGAGATAAGATTCATCTTACTTGAAAATTATAAACAAATTTGTTTTTAATAAACATGAAAAATAAAATATGCGAAATGAAGAGCTTTCATACAAAAGAGATAAATAAAACCCATTCTGGCTTTACTTTTCTAAAATCCTCTTTCTGCACTATAAGAACGTCAAAAATAAAATCGACGTTCTTTTTGGTGGAGGTATTAATCAACGCTGTAGCTAAGACAACTTCAAGAAACATAGAACTCTAGCAACCACACACTACTGCATTAAATTAAATTCAAAGTGTATTTATACCTTCGTGTATAATGAGTATAATTAAAGTACTTTTGATGCTTATCGTGAATATCAATATGGTTGAAGAAATTCATTCATTTTTTTAAAAAACTTCACACAATCTTCTATTACATTTGGATTTTGCATACCCTTATATTAATAAATTAAAGGCCATGCAAACTTTACAAAGATAAAGCTTATAAATGGATGTTTTCGTAGTTTAAAAGCATGACAGACAGTATTTATCTTAGCAGATTCACTACTGTGTCATAAATCAATTAATATGATATTTCAAAAAAGTTCGTCCATTTAAGACCAAGCAAAGCAGACGACTTTAGTAATTCCTATTTAATTCTAAATTAGGAATTCGTCTGGGTTCCATTTTGGAACATTGGTCCTAAATGGCTTAAAAGAAAATTCGACTTTAACTTAATCATTTAACGCTTCAGAACATATACTAGACTTCGTACTAGAATGAAAGATCGACTTATGCGCGAGACCAATGTTACACCAGTCACCCAAGAAATGTAAATCGCCTGCTTTATTTCTTTAAAAAAGAGGGTAGATTATTAGGCTTTAAAATACGCTTAAAAGACGCATACGATTTCTTTATGTTAACCCTTTGAGGACCAGTGGTTCACCAGTGACCCAAGAAATGAAAATCGCCTGCTTTGAATATATAAAATTCCATTGAAAAAGAAAGCAGACGAATCCTCTTCAAAATGTCAGACGATATTTATTAAAAAGCAGAAGATTCATATACAAAATTATTTGAAAAAGCAGACGAAGGTAAACTTGTTTATGTATCATATATGATACACTGGTCCTGAAAGGGTAAGGTTGTTTTTTATCAAATTACTTAACCCTTTGAGAAGCCGAATTTTTGAAGAGTAAGCTTCTGCTTTATTTTCAATGTACTTATTTATTTAAAGCAGGCGATTTTCATTTGTTTGTTTGGACACTGGTGTTTCACTGACCCTCAAAGGTTTATTACAACATGATTTTTCAATTATATTCATGCAGTTCTAAATCAATATGGATTGTGTACTTTTTTTGTATTGTCTTTAATGCGCGATGTGTTCAAAATATCATAAGCTCTTTTCTTTTTCATTCTCAGATCGATACCATTTTGTCAAAAAAATGGGAAATCAAAAGCAACATTACAACTCCTTGGTTTAACATTTTTAAATTTTCTTTGTAAGTTACTTTTAACTTTAGGCATATTAACGTATAAACCGTAAAACAAATTACTTCTTTTTCATTGATCTAAATAACAATTTCATTTCCTTCTTAGGCTTGCATTGATAAATGGCTAAATTCAAACTCTAATTGTCCAATTTGCAGAACTTCCATTAAAAAGCGGAAGTGTCATTCAAGTAAGTTTTATCTTTAATTTTTTTATTTTTACATCTCATCACTATTTTTATACATAAATTTTTTTAGTATGCAGCAATGTTTGCATTCAGGATTACTTAGATTTTAGATTGTGATATTGATTACACGGAATTTTTCATGGTTCAGTCTAACAATAATATGGGATATATTTGCTTATTCATTGGAAACGATTCAGGCCGATTTTACATAATTTGTCATATGTTTCCTACTTTGCCCATGTACTAGGGATGTACCCAGTGAGATTAAATCAATTCTTCAAATTCCAAATTTTTATTAATTAAAAAGATTAAGTTAAGGTAAGCAGTATCAAAGTAAAGCTACACATTGATATACTTATCCATTTACAAAATTAACCATTTCAAATAAGCTGGTAGGCAAACGATAGATTTCGCATTACAAAACTAAAATATAAGCTTCATATTTTATTTTAAAGGGGAGGGAGCACTATCATCCATTGGCCCCTCAGCCTTAAATACGTCCCTGGGTGCATTAATCCATCTTTTTAAACCGATTTCGATGTCTATCAACTTATAAAGGTTATAAATTTGTATTTTTATTATAAATAATAACAGCATTATTTTCTCGTGTTCAAAATAGTTGACGACGTAGCCATTACTTTGCTGACATCCTGCCCAGACAAATTATAGCAATAATATTTATATGCTCATTTGCAAATTCTGCAGCGGGTTTTTGCGCTTTTTCATTGCTTTTACGATATCTATACTAACATGCGATTTGGGGATACCTCACAGCATGACATTTTCCACTTAAAAATAAATTTTGGATGATTTCTTACTGATTACTAATCATCATCATCCATTCGCCCTTCCGGGCATGGCCGTTTTCCCAGCTAACCAGGGTTGGCCATTTGTTTGCAGCTTCTTTTCCATGTTTTTCTACATTGAGCATCTTCCGCTTTTACTTTTCTTTTGGCCATGTTTTCTACTACTGCCTTCATCCAAGTCTTCTTGGGGCGTCCCCTCTTCGCCTTTCCTTCAACCACTTCATTTTTGATACCTTTAGTCAATCTGACATCGTCCATTCTTTCCAAATGCCCGAACCATCTCAGTCTGTTTTCTTCCATGTACTCTTCTATGCAAATCATTCCCATCTTTCCCCTTAGGTAATCATTGGTAAGCCTGTCTTTCAGAGTTTTTTCATTCATCATCCGTATCATTTTCATCTCAGTACTCATCATTCTTTTAGTATCAGCTTTTTTAAGAACCCAGCATTCGGTTCCATAGCACATCGCACTTCTTACATATACGTGATAGAGTCTGGTTTTCAGCTTCAACGAGAGGATTTTTCCACAAAGAAGACCCGAAATTTCCTTGAACTTCGTCCACCCACATCGAATCCTGGCTGTCACAGATTTGGAAGAATCTCCAGAATCATCAAGCATGTCTCCCAAATAACAGAAACTCTGCACAACATCCACCTCATCCGTGCCTAACTTCACATTCTTTTCCATTTTTCAAGTTTATCTGCTTCTAATTGACATCTTCGACAGACAAAACTTTTCACGTTTTGCAAAGAGCCCTTAATTGTAGTGCATCTCTTATGCACCCACTTCTCACATTTGAAGCATTGCATTGCATTACGAACAACTCTTTCCCCACAACAAGAGCAAGGATCAACGTTGCTGATGGCAACTTTTTTTCGTCTTAAAAATCATAACTTTGGTTTTGCTTACGTTGATCTTCAAGCCTTTGTCTTCTAGAACCTTTTTCCATGCCACGTACTTGTCACTCAAATCATTCAAGGTATTTGCAGCTAAAACCAGATCATCAGCGTATAAAAATTCTCTGTGATTTTTAACAATCGTATCAGAAATCGCATCCATTACAATAACAAACAATAAGGGGCTCAACACCGAGTCTTGATGAACGCCGACCCCTGTTGAAAACCATTCTGATATTTTTCCATCTACTCTAACAGCAGTTTTGGCATAGTTATACATTTCAATAACAGCTCTCACTTCATACTCCAAAACGCCCTTTTGTCTAAGAGCCCAGAAAATGACATCTCTTTGGACGCAGTCAAAAGCTTTTTCGAGATCGATAAATGAGAGGAAAAGATCTTTTTTAACTTTCATATGTTTCTCTATTAATTGTCGAACAATAAATACGGCGTCTATTGTGCTCTTGTTTGGCATAAAACCCATCTGCATTTCATCTATTTTAACACGTCGACGAATTCTTTTTTCAAAAACTCTCTCTAAAATTTTCATAGGATGTTCAAGCAGTTTTATACTTCTATAGTTTGAGCAATCTTTTACATCACCTTTACCTTTATAAAGTGGCACTAAAACACTCTTTCGCCAACCTTCGGGCATGTTTTCTCCGTACATCATTCGGTTCCCTATGTCTGCAAGTTTATCTTCCAACCCACTTAACTTTAAAACTTCAATTGAAACATCACTATGTCCACTGCTTTTCCCACTTTTCATTGACATGATGGCGTCTTCGATTATTATTATTAATAACTATTAACTTATTTAGTAATTTTTATTTACAAAGAAACTAACAAAATAAATTATTTAGAAATTACAAACTAACTAAAAATTAATAAAAATGAAAATCAAAAAAAAAATTTGTTATTTTTAAATCTATTTTTTTTTATAAAATTTTAAATTGAAAATAAATTTGTATGTTTTGACGAAGCAGGTGTCTGAATCTCATAAAATCTAGGATATGGAGTTGCATTCTGAAATGAAAGGTCTCTCTCTCTCTCTGACTACTAAAATTATCATTTTGGAGGATTATTTTTCCTTTGGAGGCGATATCCTTACCCACAACTAAAAAATAAAAATACTTCATCCTATAGCTATCTACAATATGTAGAGAAAACAGTCGAAGTCAGAATTTGAAGCAAAATTGAGTTTTCATTTGTAAAACTGTTAATGTTAGATAAATACAATGATG
The DNA here is from genome assembly GCA_030549495.1 of Nectonema munidae. Taxonomy (NCBI): domain Eukaryota; kingdom Metazoa; phylum Nematomorpha; class Nectonematoida; family Nectonematidae; genus Nectonema; species Nectonema munidae. The sequence goes on along the minus strand of JAUIRK010000029.1, from coordinate 32,460 downwards.
TAGGTAAAGAAAATACAAAAAAAGAATGGCAAGACAATTTTTGTGTACATTTCGCAAACCTCTTTTGCTAGAGTTAGGTTAAGTGATGATTGGAAAAAGGTGTGCTAAGTCATAACGTGAGAAAAGTTAGTATCACAAAAGGATAATGATTTTCATTTTGACTTACAGGTAAATACCATTTCTAGCTTCATCGGTCAATTGTATAACTGTTATTACCTCTTTACTATCTATTGATTTTTCGGTTGATAGTTTTTTCTTTTCATATGCATAACAATTCTCCATTCTGTTTTCATGTAATACTTTTATATGTGTTAAATATATCACTGTAGATCACATTTTTTATAGGCAATAATAATTGATTAAGATTAATTATTGGATTCATCATCTCTCCTCTCCTTTTTGTTTCTCATAAATACGTGAAAAAATGATTATTATGTATGAGTAACGGAAAAATTGTTCAAAAACTTTTCACGACTCCTATTGTTTCATCCCATTCTTTTGTGTTTATCTTCTTATTTGTGTAATTTGTTTCGCTACCAACCTAACCAGTTTATCTTGAATACGAGGCGATTCTCTGTTAAGTTCCAACCAAATTACTTTAAAACCGAATTACTTGATTTGTTGAACTTTTTAAAAATTTAAAATATAAGAGGATATCTTAAGCTGACAAGGTTCCAGCTTTTTTTCTGAATTTTATAATATTGTAATCAGAGGCGCAGAATCTCTTGAAATTTGAGAGTGATTCCGATTCTGAAGTCAAGATTTTTAGGTGATTTACACTTTTGACTCTGCAGTTAGATTTCGATATAGTGACTCCTACTCCAGCTAAACATATAAATACTGCATTTTATATGGGGATTCAGAAAACAGAAACAGTATAAATATATATTGTGTATATACCAAGTGCACACTCAATGATTTTAACTGCCCACAATTTTCGATCATTGTATTCTAAGTTAATTTCGTGATAAATTTAATTTCATGAAATTCGCGAACTTAATTTCCTGAGTTTGAAGTTTTTTTATATGAAATCTTTTACAATATTTTAAATCTTTCATATACAAAGATAAAAATCTCTATACTCTCGATATTAAAACCCTTTCGTGACCAGTGTATCATATATGATACATAAACAATTTTACCTTCGTCTACTTTTTCAAATCGTTTTGTATATGAATCTGCTTTTTAATAAATATTGTCTGCGTTTATTAATGCTTTTTAATAGAAATCTTCTGCTTTATACTAGATATCATCTGATTATTCTATTCATTAACGGATTAAGTGCTAAACAAGTATAAAAACAAAATTTTTAAAATGTTTATTCGCTAATTTGTTTTTGAACTTAGCGAAATTTTGTTTTCGCAAAATGAAAGTACTTTACAGCAGGCACCGAAATGCCAAGTGTGGCACGTAGACAAATATACAATGGCAAGCATAACAAACATATTTTGCTGTAACTATATTTAAAGATGAGAAATAATTGAACTCTTTGCTTTTCAGATGACGCTGTAAACTTCAATTTTTTGAAATCAGTATGATATGTTTAAATTAATCAACCTCCTTACCATGCCCAATCGAAATAAGGAGTATTAAAAATGAGTTCATATGATATAAGTAGAGTCCTTTTAGAATTTATTTCATTCTGCGCAAATTATATATTTAAGATCGAAAGAAAGGGAGGAAGTGAGAAGGGTTTTCAAACGCAAAAATAGAAATTTAATGTAAATTCATTATTTATAATTTAAAAAAATTTACCCTCTCTTCTGCTTTCTTTTTCAATGGAATTTTATATACTAAAAGCAGACGATTTTCATTTCTTCTCACATCGCTGTCCTATTAGTCCTCAAAGGGTTAAATCACTTTTGAAAATATAATTATATTAGCTTTTCTCCATTTTGATAATAAAATAATTTTCGGTTATATCGAGTTTCAAAAGCATATATTCATGCTTTTTTACACGATTGGCACGCGCAATTCGTTTGTCAGCTAGTTTTGGCACTTCATTTTCAAAAGTTTGCTTGACGCCTGTTTTACAGTATATAAAAATAATTCTTAAACTCCCTTTAAAGATGACATTATTGCTATGGATTATGATAAAGGTGTTTATTAAATGATAGTGAATGAGAAAATGGAAATAGGCAATTAAGAGCTAGAAATCTTTGCCAACCTCAAATTTTAGTTCCTTCCAAAGCAGATACTAATAAGGGAGCACGTGGTCGCCAGAAGTTTTGCCTTGCTTTCTCTACCTCTCAAAGATTACATGTTGAATCAATGACTATATCAAAATTCTAGGTGGTTTCTAAGTGACTTTATCTTTTTCAAAAACAATTCTTTTCTATCATTTGGAGATTGTGATGATGATGATGATGATAACACTGGTCAACACAATATTTTTGGCAGGCAAAGTGAGACTGGTTTCTGGGGTTTTCAAGGGCGCTGAATCCGAATCTGACATTTGTTTTTTCAAGTTGGCTCTAGTTTTGGAGATATCACAGGGGGGTCGTTCGTCTGAAATCACCCATTCGCGACCATAACTAAACGTACAAAAAACGGCTAAATAGTGCAAAAATGTCAGATATTGATTTTTATGATAATCTAAAACCACAAAGACAGTGTAAAATCTCAATCTAACAAGTTAAGTTAGATATAACATCATTTCATTTATCCTATAATAACTGAACACTTTTCATAGATTTCGAGAATATACAAAAAATTTGCTAAAAATTTACTGAATTTTAATGCAAAGCATTTATTATACACTAGATTCTTAGTTACAATGAACACACAAAACAATATTTTATTCACAAAAGTGAAATTGACGTTTATACGATTTTCGCTTGTGAGCAACTTTCGGACAGTCTCTCAAAAGGTTCCAGCAGTAGTCTGCCATCATGTGCTCATCCCATTTGCCTTGATACCTCTCTTCCATTGTTTTGATGTCTTGATGGAATCTCTCTCCTTGCTCCTCACTGTAATCACCAAGATTACCAGGAAATCTGTCGAGGTGGCTAAACAAGAAATGAACTTTAATGCTCACATTTCCCCTAGTTTTTCGTATGCAGTAAGCATCTTACGGACCAATTGCTTGTAATTATCAGCTTTGTGATTTCCCAAAAGTTTGTCACTACATCTGTGAAGGACACCCAACATTTAACTCAACCCTGTTCATATGATTAGTGAAGTCAGAATCCCTCATGAGCGTTCGAATCTGAGGCCATCGAAGATCCACCTTTACTTTTTCGATGGAAAGACCTGGAAATTGCCTGCATATGTACTTGAAGCAATCCCCATCTTTGTTCAACGCCTTAACAAACTGCTTCATGAGCCCTAGTTTTATGTGCAATGGAGGGAAGATGATTCTATCCCTGGGTACCAAAGTCTCATTGATGACGTTGGCTGTGCGACTTCGAGACTTTCTCGTTCTGGCAGTTCTCCCTTCTCCAGTGCTGGTTTCTTGCTCTGCTATCCCACAAACAAAGAAAGCAGGGATACTTTGTGTACCCACTTTGCTGACCAAGCAGAAAATTCACCATTTTCAAGTCCACACAAATCAGCCATTTATGAGTGTTGTAATTTAGTTTTTCAAGAACAAATTGGATACCATCATACTCTTCTTTCATCTTGGTAGAATGGCCAATTGGTACAGGAGCAAACTTATTGCCATTATGCAAAAGTACAACTTTTAGACTTGATTTCGACTATCTATAAAGAGAGCCAATCTGCTGGGTCATATGACGAGATCCCCATGCAGTTAAGAAGTGCAGAAACGTCATTACAAAAGACAGTCATCTTCTTTAGAAAAGAAACGAAGCAAGCTGCCTTCCCTTGTCCTATAGTATGTTACTTTTGTGCCAGAATCAAGAATGTTTTTCTCTTGGAGTCGTGATGCAAGAACTTCAGACTGCTCCTTCGACAAACAAAGGTCTCACTAGGTCATTAAGTTCAGATTGATTGAAAAGCTGAGGGCATTTGAGGGTTCTTCATAGTCACTACAGCTATCACCACTTGATATTGAAAGATCAGCTGGAATCTCTTCGGTTTCATCGATTTCAGGCAGACTGGTGAAAACAGGCACAGGTAGATCCTCAGAGTGCGCAACAGGAGGATAGCAGAATCCAGGCTCGGATACTGCCAATTTGCTTTCTTGTGCTTGTTAAACCCCGTCATATCATTGATACAGAAGTAGAGTCATCAAAATGATTCTTGGGCTCTCTCCACACCATTGGTACAGCAAACTTCAACTTCAGCTTACCATTGGCCAACCGCGGAGACTTTCTACACAGGTTTTCACCATATGTGGGGCCCAAGACTTATCTTGGTCACCTAGTTTCATATCGAAGTATGCTTTGTACGCCCTCTTGACAAAGTCTGTAATATTCCTCTTTTGTTTGCATCATATACTGTCCACAGATGTAACAAAAGACATCCGGTTCATATCTACAACGTCTTTTAGAAGAACTCATTTTCTCTCTGGAACTCATTTTCAACTCTGGAATAAAAAAGGAAAAGAATTAAAAAGAAAATTCTTAAATACTGTTTTAAAAACACTACATACATAATAATTATTATGTATTTTCTGATATTATTATTTACTGCTTCTATATTGAAGTATTTCAGGGAGAATTTTAGCAGTTTAGGCTTATTTGAGGCTATCAGTATCTTCTAAACTAGAGCCAATCAGACAAAACCAATGTTATATTCGTAATCAGCGACCTTCAAAACCCCAGAAAACACTCCTAGATGGTCTGCCAAAGAAAAAAAATAAAAATTTGTTGACCAGTGTAATTGATAAAGATATTTTCAATGATTTAGATGCTACCGACGACTCTGATGAAAACTCTGACGAAGAAGCAAATTCAATTACGCTATCCTCATCTATGTCATTTGATTCAGATAACGTTGTTTCAATGCTAATAAATACTGATACAGTTTCCGATTCATCAAGTTAACATAGAATTAATATTTTTACTTGCTTACCTGGGTTGCGAATGCCGTAAACTTGATGTTCAAGGAATAGTAAAATGATAACAGTAACTAAATATTGACGTTCATTCGTAAACAAGAAACAAAAACTGAACATTTAAATTGGCGACATCCTCCACTACACCCCACTCTTTTGGTGAAATCAATTCGCTATTTTTGTTAGTTTCCTTATGCAATACCTCTTTTGAAATATTATTATCTTCAATATCTAAACAGGATAATTTATGATTTTTTTTTATATCTCATGGGTGTTTTAAATATTTATCCTTTTAACCTTGAAGACTAGGTGTATATCCTCTACTCCAGGGTTGTCCAAGTAAAAATGGGGGTTTGTACCTTTTTTTTTTAACTAATTTATCATTATGATTTACTATTAAACTAGTCAGCTACTGTTAAAAAATACATGCGCAAAATATATGATATTGTATTTTCATGTAAAGAATGAAGAGTTATCATAAAATAGGTTTAAAATGTGTGTGATGAGTATTTTCAATAAGTAATGTAAGAGTAGTTCTTGAGTGACAGTGATTTACAATCGTGCCCTCCTTTATACTACTCTAATTCAAAAGATGCGAAAATGCACAATGTTTCAAAAGAGGAGGCAGCTGGGCGCATTTGAAAATACCGAAGACTGCAATTTGGACAACATGCCTCTACTCGATACCGTATAACTTTCATTCAGAGGTATCGAACTATGAGGAAAGTAGGCTTGATGCGGGATCGAACCCACGATCTTGAGTTTTCGAAACACATCTTTGTATTCATGAAAAATAAAAAGAATATTTTTATGGGCCAAAGTTTTTGAGTGGCTGGTCTCTTCCTGCCTACATTGCCACACTTTTCCTTTCATTACCTTTAGCTCTCTCCTCTTGTGTGTTTATTCTAGTTACTATTTTTAACATAAATAATGCAACAAACACGGAATATTTTATTAAAAAGTGGGAATATTTTTTATTCGAAGTTTCTGATATTAGATCCCTTCAAAAAGAAGCTCAGAACTTTTTATCCCAAATTTTCACTGACAATATTTTTTTCTTAACAAAAACTTATTTTTGAAATGCTTAAGAATCTGGTCCTTTATTAAAAAAAATTACCCACCTCCTTTTCCCTTACAAATACGCGTCTGTTATATCCTTTATTTTAAAGATTTTTGTAAAAGGTTTTAAAAATTCGTTCACAATTAGAATTTGAGTTTGATTAAAAAACATTTTTAAATCGCCATTTTGGCTACAATTTTTATTCAACTCTCTATTTATATAGACAACGTGTAAATGTTTATGTATTACGGTATTAAAGAAAAGGAAACAATACTTTTGTGATAAGTTTATGATTAATGTCCAAACTAATAAACGTGTTATGTTGGTGTTATTTTTTTAATTGAACTCCAACTCGTAAGGCAGAAAATATAGCTTATGGTGTACTAATTTTTTCGTCCACGTTTATGGTACGTTATGAGTTATTATTGTCTGTATAGGACATAGAAAAAAATATTTTTTTATTTCACTTTTTTGAGTGTTTTTAATAATTTGCCTTTTTTTTTAATTTTAAGTGTCAGATTCCGAATCCAGTTCTATTTCATCAGTAGGAGTTATGACGGAGGAGACTTTTTCATCAATTTCGAGCCCTTCATCTTTTTCTTCTCCATCTTCCACTTGTTCAAGCGATGAAGACTAATATTAACATGAATTAGCACACAAAACCAATTTTCTACATAAATTAATCCGATTTATAAATATTCTAAAAATATTTGTCTTAATAAAATGACATATTCTGCTATGCCTCAAATAAATTATACGTTCATTTTGCAAGATCCGCATTAACTACGCTTAATATTATAAAGAAATAATGTAATTGTCGGTCATCTCTTTAAAATTTAAATTGACGTTTTTCTACGTCTTTTTTTGAAAGAGAACTAACTACTAATAACTATTTTACACCGAGCTACAAGTAAGCTTTACGAATACATAAAAATAAATCTTCAAGTAACTGCTCGAACATTAGGCGAATGCGTTTGTCCTGTCGAGAGGGGAGAAATTTGGTTATTACAGAGTAAACGCCGATATAATTTTATTTAAACATACTGCGCACGCGCTTAAACCGCTCCTTATTTAAATTTCAGGGTTTTGCGTATCAATGAGTGTTGAATACTCTTATATCACCTCTAAACGAAAAAGGATCGACAATCACTTTTTGAATTTTTCGGCTCAGCACATGCAATAATGTCACTAAGAGAAATGGGTAAAATTTACCTGATATATAAAGACACATTTTTTACATGTAATCAAGTCAAATTTCTAAACCCTTCGCTTGCCTAGATAACCTACTGATATATGTCGTCGGGTAAGACCATTGATATATATATAAACCTGTACGGTTGAACGCGGGTATACAACTTGAGTGTTATCTCCAACCTGTATATTACGATGATTCATCTCCAACCTGTATACTATGATGATTCATCTCCAACCTATATTCTACGATGATTCATCTCCAACCTGTATACTACGATGATTCATCTTCAACCTGTATACTACGATGGTTTCTATTCTATGTACAAATAACTAGGGAGACAATGTTCAACTTTCTGTTCACATTCTGCTAGATGTAAGATTTGATATACCTCATTCGGGGAGACGATGCTACATAAGTTATTACCTGTATACTACGATGGTTCATCTCCAACCTGTATACCGCGATGATTCATCTCCAACCTATCAGTTCATATTTTGCTAGATGTAAGATTTGATATACCTCATTCGGGGAGAGGATGTTAGATAAGTTATTACCTATATTTTTGCAATTTTTTCAGGATATTAAATAATATATTTTATCAAATAATCAAAATAAAATTCTGTAATCAAAGAATCGAAAAATATTCTTTAAAAAATCAAAAAATATGAAACTTTCTGTTCATATTTTGCTACCTCATACGATGTTACAAAAGTTATTATCTTTACTTTGCAATTTGCACGATTTTAAATATTATATTTGTCAAATAATCAAAGAATCGAAAAATGTTCAAATCAAAAAATATTTATTCTTTTTAAATATATCGTTGGCTCAAAATATTCACGTTACTCCCTTACTTTTAAAATAGAAAGATAAACCTTAATAATTAATTTTTATCAAATTATGCACATACGAAACTAAAAGTAAGGGGAGCCAACGATATATTTAAAAAGAATAAATATTTTTTGATTTGAACATTTTTCGATTCTTTGATTACTTGACAAATATAATATTTAAAATCGTGCAAATTGCAAAGTAAAGGTAATAACTTTTGTAACATCGTATGAGGTAGCAAAATATGAACAGAAATTTCATTTTTTGATTTTTTAAAAGAATATTTTTCGATTCTTTGATTACAGAATTTTATTTTGATTATTTGATAAAATATATTATTTAATATCGTGAAAAAATTGCAAAAATATAGGTAATAACTTATCTAACATCCTCTCCCCGAACGAGGTATATCAAATCTTACATCTAGCAAAATATGAACTGATAGGTTGGAGATGAATCATTGCGGTATACAGGTTGGAGATGAATCATTGCGGTATACAGGTTGGAGATGAACCATCGTAGTATACAGGTATATAGGTAATAACTTATGTAGCATCGTCTCCCCGAATGAGGTATATCAAATCTTACATCTAGCAAAATGTGAACAGAAAGTTGAACATTGTCTCCCTAATCATTTGTACATGGAATAGAAACCATCGTAGTATACAGGTTGGAGATGAATCATCTTAGTATTCAGGTTGGAGATGAATCATCGTAGTATACAGGTTGGAGATGAATCATTGTAGTATACAGGTTGGAGATGAATCATCGTAGAATACAGGTTGGAGAAGAATCATCGTAATATACGGATTGGAGATAACACGCAAGTTGTCTACCCGCGTTCAACCGTACAGGTTATGAGAATATATCATTACATATTAGAGAAGAGTTTTCTAAACTCTTTATACTGAAAAAATATTTCTTCAAATATATTGGAAATTCATTTTTTGCATGTTATTTAGAATACAAGAGTGACATGCAGAGTTAAAAACTCCTTTAAAGCCAATAAATATACAAGTCAAGTGTTTTCTCTATTTGAAACAGTTATATATTTTTGAAGATAAACGACCCGTAGCTAAGTCAGACGATTTTCCATTTAAATAGGCAAAGTATAGCTCACTGATACAATTGGAGGTAGAAATGTGATTTATAAGTCTTATTCGAATAATTTTTCTCAAAAATTTTCCTAAACAAGGTAATAAAGTGATAGGTCTCCAATTAGAAAATTTGAAATTAGTCGAAGGCCCTTTTAAAATGAGAATAAGTTCACCTTGTTTAAAGATAAAGGGAAAGTAGCAGAACCTAAGGCTAGCATTGAACAAGTGGATTAAGGCATCAAAAATGACTGAAAGCACACGTTTTATTTGTATATAGGTTATTTTATCAACCCCAGATGAAGATTTGATTTTCAGGTTTTTGAAAATATAAGTGAGTTCAGCAGCTGTAACTGTTGGATAAGAGTTAAGAGAAAAGTCAATATCTGAATTAGTATCAGAAGATTGACGATGGTTGAGCAAGACAAAGGATTTCTGATCACCTTTGAGAGTTTTTATTCTTTTCCAAATTGAATTTTGGTCAAAGTTTAGAAATGATTGCCAAGATAACTTTTTTAAGTAGTTAATCTTGCATGAAAATATAAGATTTTATAGACATATATCTAAAAAGATCCTCTTTTTTTGGGTCCGTCGGAATGAATATTTTAGCAGCATGACGAATTTTTTTCTAATTTTGTTAAAAGAAGAACAAAAATTATTTTTATAGGGAAAATTATAGGAAGAGTGGGGGAGTTTTTAAGACGTTAACTAAATTTTCACTTGGAATATAAGGCTAGATTAGTTCAACTTAAAAAAGTGGTGTGGGTTCATCGATAATTTCCGAAACCAAAATGTATTTTTTTATTTTATTGTTGAAAAATGATAGATCAATGTGAGAGGTTACATAACAATCAGACCTTAGACTTTGAAAAGTAGATTGTTTGTTTGAGTCAATGAGACTTATGTCAAATTCAATTAATTTTTGGTAAAAAAGTTATCATCTTGAATTTGTTTTAGAGTCCCACAGTTGGTGACGAGAATTAGTGTCTGCAATAACAATTAATGGATAAGTTTCTACTTTCTGAACAACATTAGAAAAAAATGAGTTAATAAAATCCATATCTGTAGGATGAAAGTAGGCCGAGATTAGGAAGATTAAAGAATTACCAAATACACCAGATATAACACAAATAGATTTACTCGATAGTAGTGGTTCAAAATTAAAATTAAGAGAGTTTAAAAATAATATAGCAGAAAGAGGTTTTTCAGATTCAGAAATAGCAAGAGAGTAGTTAATTGGGACACTTTCCACAAGTAAAGTTCATTAAGAAAAATTATATCATAGGAAACTGTCTAAAAATATTAAAAGATTGTACCAGGCAATTCTAGATTTTCCCAGATTAATGTGAAGTATGTTCAAGGGCATTAGTTAGATATGTACGCTTTCAACATTTCTTTATAAGGGAAGGGCATTTATCAAAATTGTATTGGTGATTTTCTCCACAGTTTACGCTTTTAAAATCTGTCTCCCTACACGTTTCAGATGCATGGCCTAATTTGGAACATTTAAGACAAGATGGTTTTGTAGCACGACAAAATTTATCAAGATGACCAAGCTAGCCACATTTATTGCACAGTTTTGGCTTTCTAAAAGATAAGCTAATAGGAACAGAATTATAACCACAAAAAATTGTAGAGGTATTAGCTAAGATAGAAGCAACTTGAGGATTGTTAAGTTGTATAATTACGAGTTAGTATTTGGATTTTAATTTTCAATTACCCTATTCAACTTGTCACCGCCTAGCCTAGAAATATTGTAGTTACAGTAATTCAAAGAATTCATTATGTCATTATTATTTAAGTCATTCGGGATAGATTTCATAATAAATCTGGGTTTAAATTCAGAATTTCCCAAAACCTAATATTTATAGAAGTTGCTTGAGATTTTTGTGTAGGAGTTTCTAGACTGACAATAGCAGTTCCAGAAGAGTTTATTCTAATTCCATTTAAAGCAATTTTATTTTTACATGCGTTTTAATTATTAAAAATTTCTTTTTTGAAAGCACCTTATTAGGTTTTTCGTCTGAGACTTTAATTCTGACTGTATTAATAGGGTTTACAATTTCAGTCTTGAGTATAGGGCAAGAAACAGCATCAGCATGCTTATTTTTTATAAAACTTAAATTTTTAATAAGTGTAGATTGGGCATTAATTGTATCATTCATTTATTGAAAAATCATATTTTCGACTTGATCAAAGATATTATCAATAAAACAATCAACGTTCTTGTTACAATTGTCAAGTTCAGTAAAAATATTAGAAAAAGAATGAACATTCTTAATACGCTTCCCGAGGGGGGGGGGGGGGGGGTCAATTATAGTATCATCTAAATCCATAAAAATAAAATAATTTCGGTTCAAGGTATAAATAAGTAGATAAATTAAATATATATAAATAATACTAAAGTAGCTTAACTGCAAGAGTGAAAAACTTTAAATGTTTTTTTAAATGTTAATTGTGTTTTTAAATGAATGAAGAAGTTCTGTTGAGTGGTTTTTTCTAAACCCAAATTGATTTGAGAATAATAAATTGTTGGATATGTAATAATCATTCAATTGTAAGTGTAAAAATTTTTCAAAGATTTTGGCTAAATAAAGAACAATACATATCGGTCTATAGTTCGAAACTACTTTTTTGAATAAAACTATAACTTAGCTAATTTTAAAGCAATTTGAAAATGTATTTAAAGCAATGCAAGAGTTATAGCCTATAACTAAAAAAGCTGCTAAGGTAATTAATATTTTCTTTATTCTATAGAAAGAAATTACGTAAATTTCAATTGAATTTTAAAATAAAGCTTTTTGCTGAAACTACAACAGATTTGTCAAACTTTTGAAAATCAAACAAAGAAATAGATTGACTAAAATAAAATTAAGACAATCATTTCGAGTTTTATTAGTTAAGATTGAAGTGTTGGTGACGTATTTACATCAGCTTGGAATCGATAATCTGAACACATATAACCATCTTAAATTTTGAGGGTTATTTTTTACAAACTGATCTTATTTACGTTTATTTCAGTTTCTGCCAAAATTTCTTGCCATTCCCTTGTTCGCTCAAAAAATATTCCTGTTTCACTATTTTAATTTTCAAGTTCCAAATTGATATATAATGATTTCTAAGACCTTCGTTAGATTTCGCTTTTTTCAATTTCTTGTGAATTTTATTTCTATTTTTATCATTTCCAAAATTTCTTTTGTAATCCATGAGTTACAGGAATTTTTATTTTTTTCAACTAGAGGATTATTGAGACTAAGAGCAATTAAGTTTGAAATTTCATTGGTCATCTAGGGGCAACAAAAATTGACCTAAAAAATTCTGAAAAGTTGACAAATCAATGTAAAAAAATTAACTTTTAGAAAAAAAAAGTTGACCTAAAAATTTATTGAAATGAACTAACAATTGCTGTTATAATATAACATGAAATACTTGAAAATGTTCTCCTTCGAAAAATTTCTGTCTTTGGACATAAGTTTTTTAAGCATGGAAAAAGATCTCTCTACAACTACTGTTGTAGCTTGACAATTTTGAAGGAGATCATAAAGATATGGAGACACACGTTTATCATCCATCTTCATTATTTGAACTAGATCGTTTGAATTTATTCTTCTATCGAAATAAGTTTTTATATCACATTCATCTTCTTCAAAATCTATATTTTCATACATGTCAAATGCCTTTAATATAAAAAAAATTAAACTTTCTGTTTTTTCGATCATCTCAATCAGTTGTCCATAACTTCTTTTGATACTAATCAAGTCCTTTATTAAGCTTTCTTTATTAATTGCTTCTTTTACTCTTCTTTCTAAAATTCCTTCTTCTTCATCAAAAGTCTCAACTATTTCCTTCACTTTATTTAAATTTGTATAGTAGTACAATGCTGCTTTTATCCAACTTCCCCATCTTGTAACAATTGGATGAGGAATCTATTTGAATTTTTTTTCTTGCCTTGTTCTTGATCGTGGCTGCTTTAACAGAAGCAATCACTTCATCAACTTCTTTAAAATGTGCCTTTACTTTTAATGCACAATTGTGTAAAAGATGGGCAAAACATGTAACGTGAAACATATTAGGGTATAGAACCTTCAGTTGTTTACCTGCAGAAATTTTATATTTGGCAGCATCGCTTAAAAATAAGCAAAAACCTTCTCTATTTACATCTAGCTGCTTAATAAGTCGTCAAGAACAAATATCACCTTTTACCTTTTGCAAATTAATTGAGACATCAATGAACTTTGTCTTCACTGCATACACCTTATTTGGTTCATCTAAAGTGCCAATAAGAACATTAATGGAAGATTTGCCATACACATCTGTTTCATCCATCATTAAGAAAACCTTTTTATTAGCAATTTTTAATTTTATTTTAGAAAAACTTTCATCTGCTAGTTCATCGACAATAAGCCTACTAGTTGAAATTGATGGTAATGTGTACCCCAAATCATTGAAAAAGTTCATTAAACTTGAGTGTCCCAACTTGTGTAGGGGTATATTAGATTCCAAAAAACATTTGACTTACTTTTTTGTGAAGTTTTTATCAATTTTTTCGGAATATTTCAATATATTTGAAGTACTTGGTAAAGAGTTCAATGCATTTTGATGCTTTTTAGTACTTCTGTGCTTTTCAAAAAAAAATTTTTTTCGTAATTTACAGTTGTTGAACATAGTAAACAAAAGTTCTTTGTTCGAGGATAAGATAAATTCTCTAGGAAACCGATCAACAATTTGAAGAATCTTTGAAATTTTGGAAGAGGCAACCTTTGGCATAATAAAAATATGAAAGTTGAAGTGAAAAACGAACAATCAATTTAAAAACTTGTATCAAAGAATGCAAATTGCATAATGCAACATATGTTGCCATTTATCTCTTTCTCTCGCTGTTTCTCTTTCTCACTGCTTCTCTTTTTCTTTCTCGTATATTTGCTATCTCCTATGTGTTTACTTTGATCTACAAAATGATGATGATTGATGATAAACAAATGTCTACATAAGGAAGAATAATAATAATTGCAAAGTGTAAAAGAAAATGTATATCACATAGAAAAACGGAAGTAAGAGTCAAGAGTTCTGCTAACAGTGCTGCATTGCATTTATAACTTATCTGTCGACCTACACATGCTACACCAAGACTAAATTCTCTTTTAGCATCATAAATTGTCAACAATCATATCTGTACAAAAAATATGTTTTCATTAGTAGGATAACACCGCCTTTTTTATTTAAAATACAAGTGTGATGCACAGATATAATATTGCTAAGCTTGACCAATACTTCTGATGTATTCACGGGTGGTATAGAGATAAGATGCCTTATGTTAAAGTTTTATTATATCAAATATCGTCAAATTCAAAAATTGACCTAACAAAAAAAATTGACTATATGAAAAAAAGTTGACCCAACATAAAAAAGTTGATTTTAATTGACATAAAAAATACGAAAAAAAGTATATAAAACTGGAGATTTGTGTTACATCGTAAATCTATATAATTGTGCAGTTAAATTGACTTTTAACCGCCCTAGTCATAACATTAAACATATTGTTTGGGTCATTGAAAAAATGACAAAGGTCTAAGTACCAATCAATTTGTGAAAACTTTTCAATAAAGAACTTATGGTTGAAAACAATTTTTGTTGAATTTGTTTGATTTGACAACATTTGGTTCAAAGAAATAAAAACTAGATAATGATTTGTTATATCTTTTTTCAGAATGTAAGAATAATAGGTGTTCATAGAAAATGGAATGAAAATGTTGTCAAATGAAGGAAGAGATGCTTGTCTTGTGATTTTCTTAATGAAGTTTTGAAACCCGTTTCTAGAAATAGATTTAAGAATCCAAAAACCTTAGAATCAGAATTTCGTAACATTTAAATCACCTAAAAATATGCATTTAATCATTATTCAATTCTGATATATAAAGATCTAGGTCATCTAAAAATTCATGACGATAATCTTTTAAAAAACAGGTTTACGATATATGTTATGAATAACAATACTTTTGATGTTTTCGGAAAAGACTTGTAAAGAGTAAAACCTGTCTACAGCTACTTGACTTGGCTGCTAAAAAAAGTCGCTGTAGACAGAGGGTCGTTAGAGAGAGGTTCAAAAATAGATAGGCTATATTTTAATTAAAGAAAAATAATACAAAGAGGTAAAAACATATGACTTTATTTATAAAAATTAATGTTTTTTTAAAAATTCGTCTGTTTCAAATTAGACATTTGATGATTTTCAACACAATCAAGTGCACTTTTTGCTAAGTTGAAAAGAGTCTTGGACTTTATTAGAAACCAAGCATTAGAAGCTTTAAAATTGACATCACCAACTTCTCCTGCAATCTGCATAGCCTTCTCTCGAATCATCACACCAGAAATAGGAATTTTTTTGCTCTCATTACACAAAACCACTCGTAAATTGAAGTATTAACTTTTTCGTGAGATAATTTAACTGTTAATGTTTTACATTTTGAATTGATACCTGTATTCCACATTTGTTTAATTTTTTCTTTATTTTTGATAATATTTTGAATCTGTGTCTTTCCAACATGATAATCTTCAGCTAGCTTTTAACATGGAACACCACTTTCATTTTTATCAATAAATTCGATTTTTGCTTGATGTTAAGGTAAAAACGTTTTACTTTTTTTGCCTCTAAAAAATAAATGTTGAAATTATTAGAAGGTAAAAAACCTTCCAATTCTTCAAATATAATTAAAGAGTTCAATAAATCAATGTCGTGAGAATTCTCCATTATGAGCAAAAAATTTCAAAGTTATTGGTTCAAAATTTAAGGATAATTGATTTATCTTATTATTAGATTCGTTGAGTGTATTTAGGAAATGACATTGGCGTGAATTACATGCATACCAAGAGTCGTATTTACGAGAATCACATAACTTACAAAATTGTGTTTCCTATCTTGCGCAGTTTTGTGACGGATGATCCATACTCCAAAATCTACAGGTTGGGGATTTTGCTTTACAATCCTTAGAAAAGTGGTTAGGTTTGTTACAATTGTAACAAATTTTGACATGACTTTGTTACAATAATAGTTCATGGGCTGTAAATATACTTGGTTTAAAAATAGATGCTACCTTTTTAATATCAAAACTAATACCAATATTATAAAACATAATATCCATTCAATTTCAATTCAAATTTTCAGTTAAAGGAAAAATTTTCATAATGCAATCTAGGCTTATGTTATTTCGTTCAAAGATTATATTCTATAACTGTTGAAAATCTACATCCTTACTAATTTCTAAACAAAAATTAGGGCACTTGACAATAAGATCTTCAAAATTTAAATTATTATTTTTTAAAGTGGTTTTGAAATTTCTAAAGCTAGTTTCGTTGATGGATTCAGCGATAAGGAGTCATCCTTCAGTTTCTTAATTTTTTTGAAATAAATTTTGATAATGTTAGGCTTAAGTTTTTTATCGCTTGAATGCAAAATATTGGAATCAGATTTATCAAAATAATTTATAATTTTAAGAGATAATGACGAATCGAAAAACTTTTTGTGAATAATATGTTCCTTCTTATCTACCACATCTGCATATTTTTTGTAAGAATGAGCCTGGATATGATTTTTCAGCCGATTTAATACATGCAATTTTGCTATCGATATCATTAAGTTTAGTGTTAAACTTTCCAGATTATTCAAAGTTTTAAGCTTGTCTATTAAAAAAACAATAGTGTTAGCAACCCCTCTTTCGAAAATTTATTTGATGACAGAATTTAGCTCCTGAGCTTTTAGATGACTCAATAATTTTATGAATTTCATCCATTGTAAAAAAATGATTGTCGAAAAAGAGTAACAATCAAAAAATTTTCATATTTAAACTTTTTTTTTTGGGCCTTTAGTAGCAGAACTTTTATCAATAAATTACAATCCAAAAAAAAATCGAGCTATAAAATTCATTGAAAGTGGTCTTTCTACAATCATCAGGAAAACGCACGGAATTTTGAATAACAAACAAATACGTTCATTAACTACCTCGCTTTTTATTTTAATAATATGACATCCAATTCTTATTTTTCCAATTACTTTATTTTCAACAATACAATACATAATTATAACTTGAGAAATGATGAAGATGTATTTATACAACATTTTACCAACATAAATAAGAATAGTTTTTTACCAAGTGTTATCAATAATTTGAATTCAATACCGTTGCATATTAGATATCTTAAAAATAATAAATCTTTTAAAAAAAAATTTATCTCTTATTTGTTATGAGTTAACATGTAAATATATTTTTTATTATATATACCAAACATCTCTATTTTGCATTTCCAAATTTTTTTTTTGCCTTGTTTCTTTTTTTCTTTTAGATCTCGGTGTTTATTATCTTTACTGGAAAATTCATCAAAAAGCAAACCCTTTGTGCTTCGCCTTACCTAAAGATCTTGCCTTGAACAATTATTTACTTATGATACATAATTATGTTTCTATATACTCTATATTTGTATAGTATAACTTTTTAACGCCTTTGTTAATTTTATCCATATAATCCTCATGGATTTTTTTGAATCTATCTTCCTCCCTACACATGATCTATTACACATTTTCTTATTTTTAACTTCACTATTTCAGCATATTGAGATTAGAAGTTCTTACAATATTGAGGATGAAGGATTTTTTCTCATACGAACATATAAACTTAAGTTTAGTTCGTATCCTTTTGTTTTGAACTAAATAAATCTTATCTTATCATATTTAAAATATTTAAATAATTATTGTTAATTAAAATATTATATTTAAAGTGAAAACAAAAAAAACTTTCCTTTTAGATTTATAAATCATAGACAATGATGAAAACATAGAATCTTATTGGAACAAACAAAAACATGTGAATTTTCTTCTTTTTTAAACAAACAAAAAACAAATTTAAAAAGAGATAACTATGGGCAAGGAAACTTTGATGTTAAATCGAACCAAATAGCTTTTTGTATTGAAGCGAAGTATCTAGCTAGCCTTATTCACTTCTTAAATAAAAACCTACAATAAATAATTCTAATAAATTTTTTTTTATTGTATTCTCTTTTTATCCAAACCTATAAATGCTTTTTTATTAGGTAGTTTTGATTTTTTTTAAAGATTTTATTAGTGTTTTCTTATAACTATGTTGACTAAATGTAAATATTAATACTTTAATTTAATATATTAATTAATTACTCTTTGTCGGGTAATGTGCGATTGCCTGTAAACCAGTATATGTGGTTTATGTATGGCGGCGCATCAAACAACTTACAAACTATAATTACTCTTTTTCGTTTATTCTCTTCTACACTCTCCAGTCGCATGCATTTTGATTTTCCCAACTTTTTAATTCCAAATTTTTGAAAACTTCCTCAATATAATTTTTATAAAATATTGACATTTTCTTTTCCTTACTACTTTATTGAATTTATTTACAACCACAAATTTGAGTATTTCACGACACTTTAATCTGAATTCGCTAGAAACGTATAAGTTTGTCCTAATTACGGATAGGTGAATAGGTTAAATTGGGCTTTTTTGATATATTAATCGGTAAAATTTATCTGTAATTAAGGATGACTTTTTTTTATCAGTATTATTACTTTTTCTGAAAACTCAGCGAAGTTTAATCTTTTAGGCTCATAGTAGATGAAAAAATTGATGAAGAAACTGGTTTTAATTTTATTTTTAATGAATTATTTACCTAAATCATTGAAGCAAACTCAAAAAAATCATTTAAATCAACTAACCTCAGATTATAAATTAAATTCTGAGAGTGAAAACTAGGATATGCTAGGATTTCAACTTGTTTGTCATGAATTTTAATTATATTCAACTATATAATTTCCTCTTTTAGTTAATAAAATTTTAGTTATTTTTTTGTTCGCGTACCACCGAGAACAGTGGTTCCCAACCTTTTTTTTTTATCCCATTCCCCCTTTTTAGTCACTTTTTTTACCTGTGGACCCCTACAACTGAATAGTTTGAGCCAACAAATTTAATCAAAGATTTTTATGCAAAAAATGATTGTAGTCATCTTATTAAATCGTATGCTTATTCATATGAAATCAGAGAAATCGTAAAGCCTGACAAAATGTTTTTCCAATTAAAATATAAATTTTTCAAAAATATTGTAACTAATAAAAAGCATACATAAAGATTCAAAATATGAAACTTTAAAAAAGGGAAGAAAATATTTATTTAAAAAAGCTCTGAATATATATATATTTATATTGATTTGGAAAATAGAAGTATATTAAAGGAGATTAAGCATAAGTAGTTTGAAGTAGAATTTCCATGGAACCCTTGAAATTCTTCCATGGACCCCTAGGGGTCCATGGACCTCCGGTTGGGAACCACTGACCTAGAACGCCCTCGCTTACCACTAGTGCAGTGGTTCTTAACCTTTTTTCTATAATTCCCCATTTTTAGTGAGCAAACTCTCAATTTCCCACCACAGTTATCGTTCACTAAAAACATTAATTTTAACCTATTCAGTGTTTAGTGGGTAAATATACATTTTGCTTTTTTGTGTTAATACAAACTCGAAATTTTGTTTATATACTAAATTTATTTCTTTAAAAAAAATTTTTATCAAACATAGTATGAACGTTATCTTTCTTATAAACATATTTTTGTATGATATATTATTTGTATTAAATTAAAAACTATTTGGAGATTATTTTTTTAAAGCAAACGTCATCATGAATATAGTATCAAAGCAATAAAGTTAAATTTAAGACCGCTGTATTAAAAAGATGAGGCATTTCTCATAATTATAAAATATATATCAATTCGATTTTTTTCATTATTTATTAGCAAAATAAAATGAAAAAATGCAACACCATCGGTTTCAATGCGATTTCTGCATTTGTTTTGCATTGACCAGTGCCTCAATATTTGGCTTGATTTTTGAAATTGCGCAGCGCAAATCAGATTCAAGATCAATCAAGCGGTTTCGCGATTTTATTTTGATTTGAACGATGCTTGAAAACCCAGACTCGCACAGGTACGTCGAAGGAAATGCAACTAGACGTGTGAGAGCGGACAAAGCAACGCGAGGATACAAGTCATGGATGGTAGCCCAGAATGCGTTTAGATTTTTGTTTGCAAAAAACAGCCTTTGCTGATGAGTCATTTATCAAATCAAGAAACTGTTCTATGACGTTCTCCGCTTCTTCTGGAAAGTTATTAACTTGGAAACAGAATGGATCTCTTGTTAACTCGAGTATTGGGTTATTGATCTTGAAGTCGGGGAAATAGCGATTAAACTCGTCCAGAAGCCTGTTGAGGTAAATGACGATGTTGTTTTTAAGTACGTCGCTGACGCCACCTGCAGTTTCACTGATTCGAGCCAACGTTGGAAAAAGCTTTGCACTACGGCCAGTTTCAAACTTTCCTCGCCAAAGATGAAGTTTCGAGACGAAAGCGTTTATTTTGTCTCGATGCCCAATTATATTGCAATCAGGTCCCTGTAGCTTTCGGTTAAGCTCATTCAGGTGACTAAACTTATCTGCGAGAAATGCCAGCCTGTACTGGAATTCCTTATCTTTTAAATCTTCATTATTTCTTTCTTCCAAGAACTGTGTCACTTCAGGGAGCAAATGCACAAGCCTACTCATCATATCGCCTTTTGACAGCCAACGCACAGAAGTGTGGAACAAGAGTCCTTTGTAGTCGGATTCCAAATCCTGACACAACCGTCGAAACAGTCGAGAGTTGAGAGCGCTTGCTTTAACATAATTTACAATCCTAATAGCCGCATCAAGCGTTTCTTTAAGCGGTTGAGTCATTGTTCTTGACGCAAGCGCTTCTCGATGTATAATACAGTTATACCTTAGGATTTTTTTGCTTCACTAGTTGCGCAAATCCAGACCTCACACCCAACATAACAGGAGCTCCATCTGTGCAAATATGGACAAGTTTGTCCCAGTCCAATCCTTCCTTTTCAAAAAAATCACAAACTGCATGACATCGACAGCTTGAGTTGTTTCTAGTGAGCGGCAAAATAATAAGTCTTCTTCGATGTTTTGATTGAAGACGTAACGAACAAAGACAATTAGTTGAGACAAATTCGCCACATCCACAGACTCATCTAATTGAATAGCAAAGACAGGAGACGCTTTCACTCTTGCCAAGAGTTGCGACTTGATATTGGACGACATATCAAAAATGCGTGACTTAACGGTATCGTTGGATAGAGAAATTTGTTTCATCTTCGCTACTGCAGATTCGCCAAGCAAAATATCAGCACATGAGATGAGGCACGGCTTTATGAGCGTCTCTGCCATGCTATGTGGTTTCTTTGCCTTTGCTACCAGAAGAGAAACAGTATACAATGAGTGCACGATTGCTCTTGACTCAGTCTGAAATTTTCCGTGATGGTCCATCTTCATTTTTTTCAAACAGTTTGCTTTTGATTCAAAAAATTGTCTCTTACTGTTAGCAAGCTCAGGGTGTACATTGGAGAAATGCATCTTTATTTGATGAGGCTTCATTTAATCATTACTAAGCGTTTTGTGGCAAATAACGCACTGAGGCAACTGTCCGTTGCGTCCTTCAACAAACGTGAAACCGTAGTCCATGTACTTGTTGTCATATTTTCTTTTAGCTCTGATTTTTTCATGCTTCACCCTACTTTCATTATTCTCACTCATGAATTCTTTTTTTTCTTTATTCATCTCTATCAAATAGGACAATTAATCTTTTTTTTATTAATATTTGAAAGTGATGGAAAAAATAAAATAAATAATGAATAAAGTCAATAGAGATGAAATAGACAACAATTAAAAATTTTATAATAATTTATCTAATAATAATCAAGCTCATGGATCTCATTACATATATTCTCATACATCAAAAATCTTAATAAAAATTAGGGCCGTGAAATTTAAGGACTAGTTGATCGATTAATCGTTAATTTATTTTAATGAATAAATTTTCCTTTAATTATTAATCAGATTAAATTTTATTTTTGGGACTATCTCAATAAATATAATAGTGGCAAAAAAGATAACATTGAAGATGCTATTAACGTTTATAAGAGAAAACATACACTCCTTAAATTTAATTTTCAAATGAAAGATATTTTGTTAAATTAATTTGTTCGCAAATGTACTGATGTTTTGATTTAATCGAAATTAACTATCAATTAATCGTTAATATGAGAAAAATTGACTATTAAAAATAAATTAATCGTTACCACCCTTAATAAAAATACATAAAATAAAATAATTTTTATCAAAAATTTTGGGGTGAGCATAATAAATTTAAAAAATGTTAAAGCTCATTGCTGAATGTGTGTGTGTGTGTGCGTGCGTGTTTTTCCAAGATATGGATGGAGAAGTGATTTTTTTATGTTTGGCATATTGGAAATGCTCAGTGTGATGCTATAGTACTTTCATGTTTTGTCGCAAATTTTAAAATAGAAATTTTTTAGGCGACACAAACCGATGGAATTCCCCACTTAGCCACCTCACCATTCCCCACTAGTGGGGAATTCCCCACCGGTTAAGAAAGACTGCACTAGTGGTACGCGTATCACAGGTTAGGATTTACTGATCTAGGCCCTAGAGGAGTTAGTTCATGAACCCCCTGCGGTTGCCAAGAGGGTTTTAGAGTACCCAGATGGTTGACGAATTTTTTTTTAAATAGTTGTATTTGTGGATGATGGTGATTTGTTGTATTTCTGTTTGCATTTTGTTTTTCGTTTAATCTAATTGTTCTGGGCTTGTTTCTAAATATATAGCGTTTGTTATAATATAATTAAAATCTGTTGAGAGAGATATGTGTGCGTGTGCAAAGTGTAATCTAACACATTTTGTTTTCATAAATGAGATATTTTCCTGTTTTTTTTATCACACTTAAGTTCAGTATTGATTAATAGAAAATACTGTTACACTGTATGTGTATTAGCATTTTTAAATATTTGCAATATTAATGCTTCTTCTCAATAAACTCATTAAAATGTCAACCATTTGATAATGTGCTTTACAGAACCATTCTATATTAACTATTGAGTTAGTTAATAAATTACTATTCTGTTCCATTTCGTATTTTGGGGGGTTGGGTAGATGGTTTTATAACTCAACGGGTACTTAACGGAAAAAGGGTTGAGAACCTTTGCCCTAGGCTCTAGAGCCTAGAGGAAGAAAAATTAAATTTATACTTGAAAAATGTAGATTATGTTAAAAAATGGAATAATTTGTAAAAAAAACCATATTCATATTTTAAAAATAACCTATTTTTGATAAAGTTCTTTTTTGCCTTTTATGTTAGATTACCCGATATTCCAATATTTTTTGCTTAATTTTAAGAAATGCTTTCTTCCATTGAAATTATATCTACACCACTATGCTCTTAAAATCGTTTTTCAAAATATAAAATTATAAAACGCTCTAAATTAAACCGTTTAATTTTTTTTTATCTTTTTCATTTTTTTTAAAATGAAGCGTCAAATTTTTTTATTTTAAAGAGCTAATTTAGAAAATATGATATTATGTTTTAGTGGAAAAAAATTGTTTTTTATGACCTAACTAAATTTCAAAAAAGCTGTTAAATATACGCCAAATTATTGTTGCCTGATTTTTTTGAATTGAAACATAAATTGACGTCATTTACCTTTATTCGCCCTGGTCTTGTTAAAAGTTTTTACGTAGAGCTTTTAATCCCTTTCTTCCTCCTTTTTGAATTCTCTCAATTCGATATTTTTATTTCAATTATTTAAAAGACTTGTTTCACTTATGAGCAGCTTTCTTTTCATTATGTCTTTTCTTGATTTAAGGCGAATCCCTTTAAATCAGGGATCGTCAAACTTTTTTTACCCATTGACCCCTTCATAGAACATTTGTCTTCACATCGACCCCCACCCCACATAGAAATGTTTCATAAAAAGATTAATCAATGTCCAACAATTAAGAGAAAAAATACAAACGAAAAATGTCTCATATATCCTATACTATACAATGTGCTAAACTATGTTCTAAAAGAAAAAGGAGATTTATTTCTACTAAAAAGGAAAAAAAGCATAGAACAATTTGGTAAGTTTTTCTATCTTATCGACCCCTAAAGATTAGTTATGGACCCCCAGGGGGCGATATCGACCACTTTGCCGACCTCTGCTTTAAATGGATATTTAAAATTTAATTTTTTTTTATCGATATTGGTCAATCTGAATTTGATCTATAGTTGATATGACGCAGTAACTTTGCTAAGAAATTGGATAAGGCCCCAAAAATTTTTAAGGAGAGGGATGGATTGACCAGACATTTTTATAGCACATAACTATATAAGATACTTTTTCTCAAGGGCTAGAAAGTAATCTCTTTTAAGCTTGTAGGTTTATCCCTATTGATTACAGTGAGTGAAAGTAATAAATAGAATATACAAGTTAGGCTAAATGCCTTCTTTATATTTGCTAAATATGATTTAAACAATCAAGTCTTTTATTTCATAATTCAACGTTATAGCATCTTTAACCCGTTATCCGCCACAATAATCAGGCGATATCTAATGTAAAGCAGAAGATTTGTATTAAAAAGCATTGATAAATGCAGACGATTTTATTTTTGTAAAGTCGACATATGTTGACTGTGGTCGATAATGGGTTAATCTTGGATGTTAAATTTTATTTAATGTTTTAGATTTTTTAATATCAAGATTGCCTGGAATAGTTTGCAATGTTTTTGCACTTTCCTTCAAATTTTTTGTTAACAAAACGTATAAGTTGGTAAAAGATTTTAATTTCATTCATTAAAGTGCTTCTTGTGATATTGTCGATAATGGTAAATGTTAGGTTTGCCTTTAAGTACGAATGGCTTTCACCCATAACATTTTAGACTTTCAATTTTTGTTTAAAAGGTTCACAACTTCATACTTGTCAATAACTGAATATACGTGGATGTAGCAATAATATGAAGATGATATAAAATGACTTTTCTTTTTTATGGTAGTAAACAAGCTAGGTAACAGTTCGTTGTTAAAATTTTTAACATTTCTAAATATTCAAAATTAGAATTTTAGAATTAAAAAAACGGAAGCAGAATCAAAGTTGTAATAAAATAATTCAGAGAATCAGAATCATAATCATTATCTAGAATCGGCCGCGACCGTGTTCATAAATAACTATATGGTTTACGAAATCTAAATTTGATACTTTTTAAATTTGGATTAAGTACATGTGATATTTTCTTGATTTTATTGGATCTCTCTTATCAGTCTCGGATATAATTATTAATATCCGTTTAATAACTATTCAACTTAAACATATACGGAAAATGGAAAACTCAATACATGGACTTATAAGCAATTATCATCATCCAGTAGATATCTAATTCAAATAATTAATAGATATTTCATATATACTATTTACACTTTATTTTCATTTTAAATTTGTCTCTTTTTCTTGAAAAAGATCAATTTAAAATGAAAAAGAAATTGCCAACTTTTTAGATGTGGAATTTTTCCGCTTTTTATATTGAAAATGAATATTTCTATGTTGCTCTATCTTATTGTTTGCTTGGAAATTTATGACTGTATTGATCTCATTTTTCCACCAATACCGACACTAACAAAAAATTTTAAGTATATAAATTTTTAAATTATTTTGTATTATTAGCTTTTAAATATCATAATAAACATCTCTCTTAAATTATAACATTTATTAAAAAATAGAAAAACAAATATTTAAAATTAGATATAAAATTTTAATGTTAAAACATAAGCTTTTTTCCTTGGGTTCTTCTAATTTGTTTTTTCAAGGAGAGTGAACTTGTCCACATCTGGGCGGAAGGTAGAACAAATTGACGTACTATGTTATAAAGTGGAAATATAGGTATTCAAAAGTTGAGAAGAGGTGTCAAAAATGAAGCAAACTTGGTCGACGTTATTTATCAACGATTACGTGTTTAGTATTTTTTTACGTGCAGCTTTCATTAACGCTATTGCATGTACAAAGCTCTATGCATAAAACACAATTGTTTTTCCCACTCTTTATAGTTCTAGTATATCAACTTTATTTTTTCTATTGGTTCGGCTGATAAAATCGGTGAAGAATAACAAATTTGTCTATACTCTATACCAATTAGACAAAAAAGCCGATTAAACGGATACCGATGTCGATCTAATCGATAAAACACCACTAAATATAATTTAAATATTCCAGCTTTTAATTAGACATTTTAGGTTTTACTCAGAATCAGTACCATGAAAATTTTGGCTGGGTCAGCATTACAAGTTAAAATGGTAAATGATAGTTATGGAAAATGATAGGATATGTATGTTTTGAAAAAGCCGTAAAAAGGAAGAAATATTGCATCTCTAGAGCTTTGCTGTCATCTCTCGTACATTCTATTTTAGCCTTGGGATGTTTGTTATTTGATAAAAATTAGGTCATGCGTGTAATAATGATTTAAAGGTTAGTTTAATTTTTTAATATCGATACCGTGTGACACTGTGAAATATACTTAGAGAGAGGAAGAGTAAAAGTTATACATTTACTGATGTTCTTCTCTTCATTTTCGTAGATGCGTAAACTCTTCTTTTCCATCAAAGATGATTCTTCAATCGCACCAGTGACAAATGTTTGCTTATATCAAGAATGATCTTCTTTCCTACTCTAAAAATACCTAAATTTTCTTTCCCACCTTTGTGAGTAGTGTTCCTAGAAACACCTACTTTCTATTTTTGCCATGGCTGAAGCATCATCACCAAACCATTCTTACATATCCTTAGACAAATCCTATCCCACCGATCTTAAACCACTATCACTGGACTTTGAAACAGTTGACAGCATTTTTTTGCAGTCTAAACTCGCTCAAGGCATTGCTGGCTTCTTTGCGTGGGCCGCTATCTTCATTACTTGTTATCAGGTACTACACTTTTTTTCCTTTTGTCATACACCATAAATAAAGATTTAGCACCGAACCGACTAGAGAGTTAAATGGAAGAAAATAAATTTTCTTTGACTGATAGTTGATATATTTTATCATGAATATTGCTAGTTTTACTATATAGGCCCAAACACTGGTGTATTCAGGAAGGGGAAGGGCTGGTCATTTGGCCAGAACCCCTTTCTTTAAATGAAGTATCGATCTTCTATATTTGTTCTTCCAGTTTATTTGAATTAGTTACTCTTGTAAATAGAAATATATTAGAAATGGGATGTAATACGAATTACCTTTTAAAAGAACTTCATTAATAATAACCCCGCAGTTATGCTGATTATTTTTAAAATCGCTCCCCTCACCCCCATCTACTACTCTAAAATTTTCAAGTCCCCTCTCTAAAATAATTTTCTGAATAGCCCGTTCCCGTTTGGCCCAAACCTATTTCAGTAGCGGAATTAGTGTGGTATTGATGGTGCGCTCTCCCTCACCCCTATTTTTTAATTTTTCAGTATAGCGTATAATTCAATTATATTTATTCTAGTTTTGTGAAAGATGAGCTGCTGTAAACGTTCCATGTGTAATAATAATAATGTTCTAATAATAGAATAATGTTCCAGGCATTTATTCAAACTGATTGTGTATATAGAATATCAGAAAGTGTTCATTTTAGAAAAAAATGTTTTAAAATTGCCCTGGGATAAATTTTCTTCTTGATCCCTTTTTATGGTGATATATGTAATATAAGAAGTAATTTGCAGTTTCATGGGATTCATGTGCGATTCCAGTATAATTTTCATTACCTTCTATCTACAGCCATAAAGGCTGGAAGATTCTCTTATAATTTAAAAAGCTTTTATTTTGATTAATAATCATAGTAAAAATTTTTATGAAGGAAATTTTTTTACGACACCTTTAATGTTTTATATTAAGATGGTCTCTCTGAATACTCCAACAAAGAATAGGCCGCCATTACATTATATTCATTTCCTCGACCTTGATAATCTTCCATGATTGATGAAAGTGTTCTCCATGTTCATTACTTATAGCTCCAAGATTTTTAGGAAAATTATCAAGATGGCTTTTAAGAAAATGTTCTTTTACACTCATATTGCAATCCAAATGATAGACTAACAATTTGTTGAATACATTTCTTTTGTCTTCATCCTTTCTATTTTCTAAAAATCCTCTACTTCATCAACAAAATCATTACAAGGTTTTTTCAATTTCATTAATTGAATTGACAAAATCTCAACTCTTTTTTAATCTTTCTAATTTGCGTGCTCTTAAAACACGAGCTTCAACTCTATCATAACATAGATAAGGAAAGCTTGTATATATACATTTGAATTAATCCATAGTTGCCAACCTCAGAGAAGACCAAAGCGGTAGACTTTTTTTCGAAAACGACCCATGGACCCTACAATTTTTTTATGCTTTTTTTTTGCAAGTGCGACAAAATGCATGGAAAGAATCTAATTTGGATTTAGTAATAATAAATTCAAATTTTTGAATCCATTCTTCTTTAAAACAGTTGTCGTAACGACTTTTTGTTTTATTTTTATCACTCATTCTTCAAGAAGTAAACATTGCTTTACATAGTCTAAATATTTATGTAAAAATAAAAATCGATGAAAAAAAGTAAAAGACCAAACAAAACAAATATTAAGCACAGGATGCATATGCTCAACATGTGCCAATAAAAATTTTAGCATTCAAAAGCTCTAAAAATTCTCAAAAAGCGGTAGACAAAAAAAAGTCTAAAAGCGGTAGAGTTGGCAACTATGTATAATCTCATTCTTCATCAAGATCTCTGAAAAATTGTTCCTCAGCCTCACTTTTTTTTCAATAAATCGTTTATTAATAATGCTTTTTTCCAACCTAAGAATTCTCTAAACCTGGCAATGCGTTTGCTCTCAATGTTTTTCTCTCGCTCTACTGTCCAATAAACATGGAAAACAGATAATTTGTATAGCTGATTTGTTGCCCAAGTAAAAAATGAACCATTTTAGGATCTACACATATATTCCATTTGTGCACACTACATATAAGTAAATTTTGTATAAAATTAATTTTCAGAATAACCAATTTTATTTGCACTAAACACGTTTTTGTTATGAAGTCATTTCAAACTTTTTTTTGAACTATCTATAACAAGTTTCCGTTCATTTGTCACAGATTTAATAAACTTTAGAAGATGCATTTCTCTTTTACTATACATATTAATCTTTTTCCTTTAAAAAATTCTTATGGATGTTTTTTTCACTGTTGAAGAACAAGTTTCTATTCTTCGGAACGAAAAGTAATAATCTTCCATCATATTAATGCTGCATCTTCCTTGATGTCTTCCCTTTATTTCTTTCATATCTTAGTGAAATCTTTCACCTTGTTCTTCACTGAAATCATCCAAATTGTTTGAAAAATAAGATAAATGGGAATATAAACTCATTTCATGTTCCATAGATTTGAATTTGGGAAGTTTTTTACTTGTCTAATAAATTTCTGATGACATCTTTTCAGCATCAGTCAAATCAAATTCATCATCTTATCAATTTTCTCTTGTCAAAAATTTTTTCTTTGATTTTTACATACTAAATGTTTGGGAAAATTTTTTAGTAAGTTATGAATCTATTGGAATCTTCAAAGAATGCTTCCATAAATTCTTTCATAATGCTAAGTTTAATGCGTAACAGAGTAAGTAAAACTTTATTTACATTCATTAAACTTGGTTTAACAATGTTTTTATTCCTGGAACAAAATTTCGTTTAGGCCATCCTTTTTTAATCCAATGAGAGTAGTAAAAAGGCATGCATTACAGAATAGGTATATGAGCAGGCCCGTAGCTAGAAACAAAAACGTATTGACAATAGGGTTCCGAAATCGCTATAACCTATTATATCTTTATAATGATATTTCTTTCACGCGTCACTAAAATTAGTGTTATTTTATTTAAAAGTTACAAATATTATTAAATTATTAATATTCTAATATTACGCGCTCTCTCTTCCTCTTCCCAGGCCACGGCCCTGTATAATAGTATAGAGTCACACATATGTATGGGGCACTCGAGACGAGTCCCCTCATTCTAAGTTTGGAGACCCATTATCTTAAAATTGAAATTTCAAATTCAAAACAAAATGACATCTTTATTATCATTGGTAGTAAAAATCATTGCAAATAAAAATATTCTTAATATGGAGTATTGGAAATGAAAAATATTGAGCATGACAAAATCAGAAATGTGAATAAAGAAATATTTAACCAGATATAGGAACTCATATGGACAAAGTGTAGAGCTGTCATAAACAACATAATTTCACACAAAGCATCCAGGCAACACACATACAGTATCTTCTCTTTGGGCCCCTCCAAATAAAAATGTCTTGTTGCGAGTAACCCTTTGAGGACTAAACGTCTACTTTCTTTTTCCAAGGATTTTTATATTTTAAAGCAGATGATTTTCATTTCTTCGGACACTGTTCTTCAAAGCGATAATAAACTAAACACTTAGTATTCTTGTTGTTGGGTCATTCGGCTACTAATAAGTAAAGATAAATGTCGAAGTCTATTGCTTATTAACACCCAACGCCAAACCTATACCAGAAATGGCCTGATCTAATTCTCACTTATTCAATAGTATATTTTTTTTATTTAAACCTTAAATCATATCCAATGTTTTTGAATTCAGATATACCGCCATCTCATATCCTATTCCAATCCAAATCAACAGCGTTGGATAATTCGTATTTTATTCATCGTTCCAATATTTTCTTTCGATTCCTGGCTAAGTCTCATCCTCTTTCGCCATGACAATTACTATATATACATCACAACGCTTAGAGACTGTTATGAGGGTAATTTTTTACGCATTACTTATAATAATACTCTTAACACATTCTCTACTTGCGCACACTTGCAGTCTCCCTCTAGTTTTACTCAGGGGGGGGGGGGGGGAGGGTTAATTGTCCACTTTTTATCGTTTTCTTCTTCCCGAGAGAAATTTTTGAATAATTTTTCAATTCATTTGGAAAGTTTCAACAATAAAAAGGACATTAATTCTATTTTTATATTTTGAATCATTCTTTTATACTTTCAACTCAAATAATGACATGATGTATCTTTTTTCGAATAGAAAATGCTTTTTGAGAAGGAGAGTGAATAATGTTAACACGTATAAGCTAGAAAGGTTCCTTAACAAAATCATAAAAATTTAAAAATTTTGTAATTAGAAAAGTAAATAAAAAATAATTAAATTTCATTTAATTGCTATTTCCTTGTGAAAAAAGTAGGAAATTTAATCGGAACATTAGGATGGAGGAAGGAATTAATTTTAAGCGCAACTACTACTACGTAAAAGACTGTACAGTCACGCTGCACGACGATCGAAGCAGAAAAATAAGACCGTGAAGATTCTATTGAAAAGAGCGAATCTTTCCAAGAAGTGTTGAACCATAAAAAGAGGGCATTCGTTTATACATTGAACAGAACTTTCAAAAGAAGACTTCAAAAGTTTTGAGATTCTTTCGGAATTCAATTAAGTCATTGATTTTCCTCAAATATTCATGTAAGTGATTTAATAACTTCCAAGCATTATGGAGAAAAGAATCTTTTTCATTGGACACCTTCAAATACAATCTTGAGTTAAGTTCTATTTTTCCAGCAAGATAAGAAAGCACAAAGAATTTCACACACTTGAAAATTAAAGGCAAGAGTTTGAACTATCAAAAAAATAAGTTTAAATAAAAAAAGTTGCTTATGTCAAAACAATAATACCACAAAATCAAAAATATAAATTCATATAGAATTGCAAAAGGACAAAATACGATAACAAAATGACAAACTATATCTTAAATGGGTATATGTAAATTGTTTTTATAAATGTAAAGATTTCGATAAGAAAACATTTGCCTGCTTTGCTTTGACATTGTACTGAAGACAAAATATCGGGATAAATTTTTGGAAATCGGCTTTTCGCTGAATTCAAGATTAAATTAAATTATTTGAAAGATCGGATACACTGCTCCCTATTCTTAATTCAATAATGACAATGATTCTTTTCTAATACAATTTTTGTGCAACAAGTGATTACAATCTATCCTTAATAAGTAAAGATGATGATGATGATGAGATATTTGTATGTATCATCAATATCTTTTAAATGAATTGTTATGAATTCAGGGCGAAGAAAAGTCAATAAATTTAAACTTTTTTCTCTAAAGTCAATAGGGCACCCTTTACCAAAAGAGAGGAAGGAAAATAGAGAACAAAGTTGGAATATAACAAATTTATTCGTTAAAAATTACATACTTCCTAGCACTTCACTCACCCCACTTATTCTCGGAAAGGACCACAGCGGTTGAAAAAGTTTAACCTTTCCCTTGTAAAGAGTTTTAACTGCTAAATTTTCTCTTTTCAATGACAAAATATTTTTGTCAAAATTTTGTCAATTATT